>OY856409.1:471768360-472368360 GCA_963693085.1 Alisma plantago-aquatica | reverse complement strand
CATTGATGATGACATTGAGCCTTGTGTACATGTCCACCACTCTTTCATTCTTGCCCATCTTGAAGTTCTCAAGATGACCACCAAGCATGTAGATCTTTTATTCCTTCACTTGCTACGTTCCTTCATAGATAACACAAAACTTGTTCCAAATCTCATGTGTGGTGTCCCAAGAGGAGATCTGGTTGAACTCAGATGGGGTGAGGGCTACATAGATGATGTTCACGGCTTTGGCATTGAGTTGAGCTTGCTTCATTTGGTCTTCCATCCATGTGGAGATTTCACCCTTTGGATCTTCATACTTAAGGTGCACCACCTTCCACATCTCGTAGCTTACTCCTTGTAGGAAGAACTGCATTCTTCTCTTCCAATAGAGGAAGTTGGTGTCATCGAAGACCGGAGGTCGCATAGAGAAGCTTCCCTCCAAGTTGAGAGATGCAAGTGCTAAATTTCCCATCTTCTCCTACTTGTAGAAGTATCTTGGAGAAGACCTTCTCTGATACCACTTATTGGATCAAGGGCTCCAAAGGGGGTGGGTGAATAGAGCTTCACAATTCTCATAAAATGGATTAGACCATCAAATTATATTAAGTGCAAAACTAAAGTATACAACAAATTTGAGGTCCTGACTAGCATGCACAATAAGGAAGTCAGACAAGAATAGCATACATTTAGATAAGGTGGTTTGGAGTGGTTCCACATCCTAACTAGGAGCAATGCCAATCCACTACCTAGAGTTGGTTAATCTCTAGGATTTGCAATCTTGGTACCCTTATATTCCATCATAAGATTACAAGACAAAACCACATTCATCCAAGGGCTTAGTACCTCAAGAAAGGATCTTCAACCTACCGAAGGAGCTTACCCACTTGAGCAAGGAGTCTTCAGCCTTCAATCAAGGACTTACCCACTCCACCTTCAAGTCTTTGGCCTTCTAGGGATTACCTATCTTTCTTGAGTGTCCGACTTACCTATCTCCTTCACTTGGAGATCTAGAACACCATGCTTTCTTCAACCTTGAAGAACAACAACTCCTTCTCCTTCACTTAGAGAAGATCTTCAAGCCTGTTCTTCAATAAGGAAAGGGGGTTGGAAGATGGATGTGGAGAGCTTTACATGGATACAAGGGATATCTCTCTTACAACATAATCTAACTCACTCATACTCACGAATTTGACTTGAAGGTAGAGAGAGAAAGGGGCTCAAAGGGTTGGAACACTCTCAACTAAGTTAGGACCAAGCATATAGTGAATGAGCAACATTGGAATGAACTCCAAGAGGTCCTATTTATAGCTTGGTGAGTTGAGGAACACTTAGGGTCAAAATATAGCCATTTTTTACCAAGACAACAAATCTATTTTTGATCAAATAAGCCATCAACGGTTATAATCACTTTTTCTACAACTTCCGTACAGTGCAATTAGTCGAGATTCAATAAAGGTAACTCGACCAATTGGCTAAAAGATAAAGCCGATATTCAAACCATCGGTCCAGTTTCTCTTGGGGAAACTCGACCGACCAATGAAAATCGAATTGGTCAGTTACCCAATCGGTTGAGTTTTGTGTATGCACAACTCGACCAAATCACTCTCCAGAAAATGGATCCAGTGGATCGGTCGAGATTCCAACTCGACCGATCAACAACCTGTGATCAATTTTCTAAAGTGCTAAAATAGTGATTAAAACTTGGTATTAAGTGTCCCAATAACTTTTCTCATCTTAGTTACAAGTCAATTCATTAATACACGTGATTAAAAAAAACTTCTAAGGTCATTTACATGAATTTCCTAATTAGCACACTTGTATAGATTTTGACTTGTATTGGGACAAGCTAGGGCTTGTGAATTTTGATCATTTTCATGTACCTAACACCTGAAATTAATCTTCAATACACATATTAGATACATATGAATGGAATGAGAAATTCATTATCAAAATATGGACAATGTATAACCTCTAGGTCAACAATAGTGACCGACAATAATCTAAACAATTGACTAAAAAAGTGTAACTCCAAAAGCTGATCTATTCAATATACATTCATTCGGAAAAAAACTAAACTATTCAATATGCATTCATTCAGAGTCAATTTGAAAAAAAAAATCAGAAAAATAATTGACTAAAATAATTGTGGTGTTAAGTTTATGTAAGATGGACATGAGAAAGTGCATTAGATGTAGATTTTTTCCCAAGATCGTGTTCAAACAATTGACTCAAACAATGTAATCTAAAAATTACTGTCTGAATACACAATCTAAAAAATTAAGTTGTGTTGATTTGACTACATGCGGCCATTTAATTTTAACAAAATATGTATGAAAAGGTTCATCATAAGCACATTTTCTTGATAATTCTTATATAAAATGTGCATAGTACATAAGAATTTGAAATATGGTATACTCGGTTAGCAAGAAAATTATTTTTAGTGTGATTTTTGGTAGATAGAGTTGGACCCGAATAGGATTATGATCAACTCGTAGAGAAAACGGTATATTCTTGTATATTTGTTTTGGTTGATTCAATTTTTAATATTGACATCACCATAATATAATCAATGTATCAGCTATCCTGCACTAAACATATTGGTGAACTATGTACTGGATGTTTCACTATCTATTTGTTTATTCTTGTTAAATTTTGAGACATTGCCATATATAAACTCTCATCATATCTAATATAAAATGTGTGTGATTTTGTTATTCACTTATTTCGATTAGATCAATACAATCCTAAGACTATAAGATATGAAGAGATATTTGTATACAACTGATTAGCAATGAAGATGCGTGCTAGCATACCATAAAAGATGAGTAGAATAAAATATTATGTGGAATAGATTGAAATGGGTATGGAATTACAATCTATTTTATATGACTATCATATAAACAAAAGAGATGAAATACAAAGGCATTATCCACAAAATGTCCATTTTAACTATAAAATCACCAATTTCCTTAAAATATGATTGGTAGTAAATTGTAAAGATTTAACAAAGCATGATTTTCTGAATTCTCAACATGAATAGAGTATAGTGTTTCTAAGGATGTTGTTTATTGTCCATGTCTCATATGAAAAGTAGAAAGTCCATACATATGTATATTAGACAATAAGATTAGCATGGATATTACTAGTGGCAACGTCAAAAGTGCAATTTTTTTATCATGAATGCTTTAAAAAATCATCAACGCGACTGGGTGGATGATAGTGACTCAATGATTCAATGGTGTCCTATAGTAAAAAGAAAATATTTGACACCATTGACAATAAAGTAATAGTGAAACAATTTTATTGAATGAGAATTCAATTTAAATTATGAGCAAGTAAATTATGTTTTTATTTTAATGTATTAGTATATCCAAATATTATAGTTTGAGTGTGTTTTAGATATTAGTTTACAACTACTAATATTGTTAGAACTTTTATAAATTTTTAGTTAATGACTCATTTTGCTTGTAAATGTGCCCCCCTTTGAGATCCGGATGACTCCACCCCTGCGTACAAGTGGATTGCACTGTGATTATATCCACAACATTATTGTTGATCTGATGATTACTATGCCAAATTTTACATTTCAATAATGACTTCCATTGAGTATTCTCAACGTCTAGTTGATATGGTCCATATGTACTTCAAAGGTCTTTATGTGATAAAATATTGATTAAAACATAGAAGTGTGACTTTGGAAGACATTCATTGCCAAGAACAAAAAAAAGCACAGATTACAAATCCAAATATATTTGCTATCATTGTCTATATTAATTATTTGATGGTATATAATATGTATACTTAACATTGTCAAAATAAATGACAAAACTTAAAATTGTGCCTTAGTACATTCACTAGTAATATATTGACATGTGCCTCGTTCGTGTCATCTCAACTTTTCACATATAAGTTCAATAAGTCAATATGATGAGACCCAATAAAATCGTGCCTTAGTAAGTTCACACTATAAATATATGGCGTATGTATCATTCATGTCGCCTCAACTTCTCATAAAAGTTCAATAAGTCTCTCATGAGACCCAATTCAAGACAATGATCTGATTAGTTAGACTGGTCCTTGAAATTTCTAAATGACTAGAATGTCTACACTTGATAAAACTTTTGGTCGGTTGGATTTTCTTCATGAGGTCCAAATGATTAAATGACTATCCTTCACAATGCATTGACTCACCTAGTTTTTCTCCATGGAAGTCCCACCAATTATATGTTCTTCTAGATTATACATTTCTTCAGATGGACATACATTGAGGAAATCTAGCTTGAATTTATGTTGTATAATATTTGCTATGTATATAATTTCCTGAATCATTCTTAAAATTCCATAATCTAATCAAGAGTTAGATAATTAACTAAGTACACAATTATCAAGTAGAAACCTTATACTAGAGTACTTTCTTGTTGGAGAAGCATGGATATCCTAAAAAGATAAATATTTTGTTCTTTTGAGAAATATAGGCTAAATTACCAATAACGCATGTAAGTAATGGTGTTTAGACATGTTTTAGTTTCATTTGAGTTGCAATGTGATTAATGTTTCTCACGAAACTTCCATACAACTTTTTGGTATGTTCTTTGGATTGTCACCTATAATGAGTAGGGTTTATGTCGGAGTGCTAGCCCTACATTGAAGTCTTTTGAACTTCCCTAAATTATTTCTCCATGCCCTTCATATTGTTGTTCTTTCCTCTCTGAAAAGTGCAAGTTAAGGATGGATGGTCTTATGATAAATATGTTCTACCTCCATTTCTTCTAGGTTAGGATAATGACATGATGGAAAAATTTAGATTGCCAAAATCTTTGGAGAAGTTCCCCATATTAAGAAATGTATCCTTTATCTAATGTTGGTGATAGTGAGTTGTTTTCCTATAATAAACATGGGGGTGGGGAACTGTTATAACCTATTTTTTCACATGTTTTTGTATATATTTGAAATGCAAATATTGGTTTGTTAAGGATGTATTAGAAAACATGTTATGTCTTGTTTTAAAAGTATGGATTTAATTTGAAATTTCCCCTTTGCAATGATTTTTGTGGGTTTACTATTTTTTATAATCCAATAATGGATATTTGATAAATAAAAAAGAGAAAATCCAATAATATATAAATTACTAAAATTAATGGATAATTAGTATTATACATATGAAATTACGTGGAGTTTTCTAGAAAAGTGATGTTGAAGGCAACTAATAGATTGGTTCCAGTTTTATGTTGTACTTAATGAGAAAAGATATCAAAATAAGAAATCTTGCCAAGTTTAGGAGAGAAAAGGATTATTTGATGCCTTGAATAAATCATAGAGAAGGGGGAATTAAAGATAAAGAAAATATCTTTAACTTGTATATTTTGATCTCAAATCTCACCTACACCTAGATATAAGTGTTTTAGACTTTCCTTTGATATTGGGGATCAAAACGATTATAGGAGAGCGAGGTATGAATTTAATTAGTTTTCTAAAAGTGAAAGGGATTGTGGGAAAATGAATTAACTATCACGAATATCAGGGAAGGAAATAAATTTGGCCTTTAGCTATTCGCATGACATACTAACCGTCAAATTAAGATCTGACGATGACTATATCATTGTCTACCTTGATCTGAAAGGGAAACCATGAATAGTTAGTTCCTAATAAATTTCTCATTTTTGTCTCTCTCCAATCCGTGAGCATTCCTATAAACCTTTCTATAATGATCAGGAGACAATTCTAATCCCAATAACCCCCTATTTCATCTCCTTTGGAAGGTTATTAAGTTTTTCCCTAAATCACAGATCCTTTGGCAACCAACCCTTCATAGCTGAGGCTATACAAGGGCATGTGATTTCATTGTAAGATTACCAATGCATCTACAAGATTCTACTCAATTTTTGGCTCATCACCTTGCCTCTAATTTTCCTTCCAACCCCCTACTCTCTCTCCCTTGGCTTGTCTTTGTGCTTATAGGGAACCCACCTCACCGTACTCTGAGTACAGGCCGCCTTTGAGAAATCAAACACCATCCCCGTATCCGAAAGGGGTGCGACAAAGGTAGTGGTGCCTTTGCTTTCCACTAGGAAGGTTGAGACCCAAAGTCAACCATTAATTTGACTCCATGAAAGTGAATAAGGAATCAGTATGGAGGAAGATGTCTCAGGGTGAATCTACCATTCTGCCCCGACGCTTTTATTGAGAGGTAAGGGGGATATCCATCTTCTTTGCCCCTTTATCGCACTCTCTATCACCCAAGCCATGTGGTGTGGGCCGCTGACAAGGTGTGTGTAACAACCCCGCCTCCCAGTAACCCCCAATTAAGGGAGACCAAGAGGTCAGAGTTGTTATCCCAATTTTAGGATCAAAGGTTCAATAAATAATCAATAACAATTATCAAAATCTACTAACCAAACTGAAAGGCTGTAATAAAATTTAACTTTACATACCTTTTTCAAAAACTTGGATCTCTACTTCTATCCACATGGAGTCTATTCTAACTAATCCTCCTTTGAACTTTAATTCATATTTAATTCCACATATGCCACTTTACTGTTCGTTCTTTTCACTTGTACCAAAATGTCGACAAACAAAATGTCGGTCAACATAAAGCTGGTATGTGGGGGAAACAATAATCATGCAATTAACTGTAACAACATATTGCAGTCAACTATGATTTAACAAACAACTTTACATTTTAAATATACCTGTGCGATCCATACATATCCTATCCTCTGTGCTGTCCCTACAGTGGACCTGGATGCTACCTTCCTTATGGTAGATCCCCCATTAAACCCCTCATGATCCTACCTAACAGGTGAATCAATTTCTAGGATTGATTCACATGGAACTACCCGTAGGTAGCCCACTCCTTAACTCATGGTGTGCTAAAGAGTCTCATGGCACTACATGTGGGTAGCCCAATTTCTAACTCATGATAGCCTAGACCTTAGTCTAGGTTACCCTTTTTAGCATTTGCAAAGCCACAGATGAGGACCAAGATCTAAGCCAGTTATATAACTATATTTATAGTGATAATCATAGTCACTTTATAGTTGCATGAAATAAAAGTCATCCAAGTAGTTATTTCCAGGCAAATGATAAAAATGTTCAAGAATCTCCGTGAAACTAAAGTGATTATCCATAAGTGTAACCACATACATGTCGGCTGATTTGAGACAGAATAATCCAATCAATTAAGAAATCCAAATAGGCAAGCAAGCACATTATGAGATCCTGAAATATGCATACAATTTCCTATTATTAATCATACCATCAAGATCTATTAAACTTAGCTCGCTTCCTAGGGTTTCTAATCCACTTTTAGGGTTTCCAATACAATTAGGGTTTCCCTTCATCTCTTACTATTTTAAACCCTAATTTTATACAATTACTCACAAACCCTAATTATCTCATCTATTCATCATGAAAGATACTAAGGTTATCTTTTAACAACATATGACCCTGATATCAGAAAAAAAACATAATTAACCATCAATTAAGTCAATTAAGCCTCTTTTACATTAAAGCTACCATTTTTATCCTTTTTAATCCATGACAAGATCATTATGCTCATTTATCATCAATTCATAGTTCATTATGGTCTAATTCACTTATGAACTCTATTTGTCATTAATTCTACCTTTATCCCTTAGAAAACCCTAATTACTATATTAAGGGTATTTATCCACAATTAGGAACTTTTATACTTGAAATAGCCTGGAATTATCATATCTCAACTTTATTCATGATTTTGAATAATTAAAACCATTATGAGTCACATTTACTAATATTAGGGTTTCAAGGCCCATTAAACCATATTTATGCACATGAATTTCTAAATTAAACCAATTACATGCAAAGTTCATCCTTTTTATTCTCAATATACCTTTTTACAAATAATAGGTTAATATCAACTTTAATCATCCATTAAACCCTACTAAATACATTAATCATCTCAAAATAGGGTTTCTTAATCTTTAATTCATTAAAGTTGATAACTTACACTACTTTTCGAATAGCAAGAGGAATTAGCCTCTAAAACCATTTTTAATGAATTCCTCTCGTTTTTCTGAGAAATTTTCATATTTTATGTGTATCCATCTGAGCTACCGATATTTAAATACGATTTTTGCCAGATATCACTTACCAGAGCCAATCAGAGGGCGCCATGTCGCCTCTATACATGCAACGTTGCTTGCTGCTTGGAAAACATTTCGAAAAGTTTATTTTGCCCCTTTTTTAAGTCGGGGTTTCTTCACCCCGCGGAGGGTATTTTTGTCCAACGAAGACGATCGTCTTCAACCTCACGCAACCTAGCAGAGCTGCCGATCTGTAGCAGGTTGTGGTCGCGTTCTCTCTCCTACATGGCCCCGATGGCCACCGACGTTGGTTCCCCTTGCTCTGCCACCTCCGTCCACACTTGGGGCTCCACCCAACTCACGGCCATCTTGGCTAGTTTGGGTTGGGCAGCTCTGCAACCTACGGCTGCTATTACAGTCGTGCGACTGCTACTGCGCCCGGATTAGGGTAGGGCTACGATGGAAAAGCTGCCTTCCGACATTATGGAACATCATGTTTCCCTCAAAACTCCTTCGTGTAGCCTCGTGACTTCGTGATTACGTAGCTTCTCTTTAGTTAGTGTTTATGGATGAAACCGTGGAAGAAGAGGAGAGAATGATGTGTGGGATCTTTTGGACTCGGCCCAAGGTCTTACCCCTTATATAGGGGAGGGTATCCACACCCCAGTATGCTTGCCCGCGAAGCACAAAGTCCAATTCTAAAAAGGAACCACATTCCTTCATCGTGAAGAAATCTTCTCTCTCTTCCTTATCTTCTTAGATATCTATATTCTTTGGACAATTAGGAATTCGAAATATTACCTCTTTACTTCTCTTTGCACTTTTCTTTTAATTCATTGGCACGAATTTATAATTTCTTTTAGCAAAAGATATCTCTTTTTGATAATGTCAAAAAGTCATTAATGATGTATCACATTATCCTCTTATTTTGTTTTATTTCCATTTTCTCTTTCTTTTTCTTCATTGGGATTCCTTGGAACCCAAGGAACCCAAGAGGCATGAAATCCACCTTTGGATTAAATTCTTTTTCCATCTAAAGGTTTCTACATTTTTCTTTTCTCCATTTCTTATTAATAATGTAATTCCTTTTGTCTTTTCCTTGTTATTGGGCCTAATAGCTAATAAAGCCCACAAAACAACCAACAAGGCTATTGTAAACGAAACTCATTTATTCAAGACAATTTATATCATTACTTGTTCCAATATCTTTAATATGAGAAATTACATTTCTCACCAAATGAACCCAAAAGTTGGGGTTGTAACATCCTTCCCCTCTTATAGGAATTTTGTCATGAAAATTCCATCAAGCAAACAAACAATTCAGGATAAGACTTTTACATGTCCATGAATGGCCCCTATGTGTCTTTGCCCTATCCATGGCGCTTCCAAAGAACCTTTATCATCACATATTCCTTTCTCTGAGTTCTTTCACCTTGGCATCTATAAACCTCATAGGTGACTCAGGTCATTACAGCCTCCCTAGGGGCTCACTAGTTCATTGCTCTACACCTGGTCTGGGTACCTCACATAGTGCTCTAAATTGGACACATAAAACTCATAACACATCACATTATC
This sequence comes from Alisma plantago-aquatica, assembly GCA_963693085.1. Taxonomy (NCBI): domain Eukaryota; kingdom Viridiplantae; phylum Streptophyta; class Magnoliopsida; order Alismatales; family Alismataceae; genus Alisma; species Alisma plantago-aquatica. The sequence goes on along the minus strand of OY856409.1, from coordinate 472,358,740 downwards.
CTGAGGGGTAAGGGCAAACTTAACCTTCTCCACCAACCATGTCAAAAGAACCCATGCACCGGGGACTCAACTCTCTTAGCTATAACTTAGAGGGGTTGGATTTTCATGTCACCTATTCCCCCACAGTGAACTGCATGTCATTCTACTTTGCATCATCTTACAACTCATGTCGTCCATGGGCTCCTTTCAGCCATTGCACAATCAAAGCGACTTCATCTGCACACACTGTGGTCCTTTCTTGACCTTCACGAGGTCCCTTCACCAACATCATCTTAATGAAGTGGTGACCCACACAACCTCCCTCGCCAAGCTTCTTTACATCCTGATACTGGCTATGGTGGTTATCATCACATCTTACCGAAGACAAGAATTCTCTCCATGTATCACCCTGAACGAGCACACATGCTCTCATCATACCCTCTAGTCTAGATTACACTAACCATTAGTTAGGGGTAATAAACTGTACTAACATCAAGTTCTCCATGTATCTACTTCCACCTTATGGAAGTGTACCTTTAGGTTGTATGCAAGAACCTTTGAACTTGCATCATAGTGTAGTTGAACCATCTCTCTCATATGTAGTTCAACCAGATCTATCCCTTGATAGTACTCTTTCTTTCTCATGTCATATATGTAAGGCGATCTACCATAACCCATATTGCATCTTGACCTTCTTTGGTCTAGGGGAGACTTACCACAACATCCATAGTGATGAACTCCCATTCCCTCTCTGGGACTCTTCTATCCTCTATATCGATACACTGGGTTACTGGTGTTCGTCCTTCACCTCCTGGCTTTCATGGCCACATACCCCATGCAACTTCATCTTAGGAATCCATAGTACTACTGTCACTTATTATCTTGGTAGTACCACGGTATACGGTGATCCTAAATCATGATCTCCTATATTGTCATGATTCCTTAAGATCGATTCCTCGGAAACCCTAAACCACTCTAATCGGGGTTTCATCACCTTCCTTTTCAGGGAAGTGCATCTGATGTTTTACAACCATCCTTTCATTGCATCAAGGCCTAAGCTGGATAACCAAACAATAACTAACTTGTTAACAGATTTTGTTACATCAGAGTGTTAGCCAAACTTATCTCTCTTCAAACATAGGATTAACCTAACAACCTCTTCTAGCCTCTGGCTAAACTAGGCAGCTACATCTCATCCAGAGCATCCACTACCACTTCACATCCTTAGGTTTTAGGTAAAGTTGAAGACATACACCTCCATGTATTCCACTTATTATCTCATCTCAGCTCTAAGTCTATCTTCATCAAGAAAACTTTGAGCTTATTCTCTTGGTTTTTCGAACTCAACCTTGTATAACTCATAGCTCATGATAGAAACATCCTCATAAGATGACTACCTTATTCTCTTAGTGTCTGTAAACCATCCATGTATCATTCACTCCACACATGTGATCATCTCTATCCTCATACCTCATAGCAATGTTCCAACTCACATCATCTTTTATCATTAGTGTATGGCATGCGTACTGTCCTATCTCTCACTCCCATAACAAGAGGAAATAAGCATTTGACGTCCGTCCAAATACAAAGTTCTTCCTGTTCTAAGAGTAGAGATGGTACATCCCACCTTGCCAATACACCTTCAAATCTAAGTTGAAACGTGCATCTTATGCCTCTACATCACAATCATCTTTGATATCAAAGTTACTTCCATGGAAAACTGGTCTCGAACCTACTGGGGTTTACACACATCCCTTAGTTATCTCCTCTAGGTCTATAGGGTACCGACACTTTTGGGGTCATCCCTCTTCCCTCATACATCTAGAGAGTGCCTTACTCATCTTCCCTTTGGGTCCCATGATTTCATGAAGGTGATCAATCTCCTAACCCATGGCCCTCACAGAATGATAGTTGTTACCTCTTGACCCTATGGTCACGTGCAACTAGGGAATTAGGAAAATCCCACTTCCATCGGTCTTATCCCTGCCTGACCTTAGGATAGACTTTAGGATTCTATTATAGTACATGTCCAACTTAGAACCTTACCCAAGCCTTCATTATCTCTCTCTCTACATTCATGGGCTGACTTTCATCCTTTCATAGGGGTCATGGAAACCTGCCTACCTTGGTCAGGCCCCATACCGGTTACCTCCATGGTAACACATCCACATGCACTTAGAGATGGTTATCTATGGGTCTATAGGTTCATTCTCATACCATGTACTTTTCACTTAGCTTATCAAGATCCTATGAGACCTCTTTAGGTTACTTTAAACCAACAAAACTAGTATACACCCTACACAAGGGTCCCTCTCCCAAGATGGGAGGAAACTACACCTCTTGACAACAAGGTCAAAAACATCCTTAGGGTTTATATTCACATGAGCATACTTAACCCAACAGGTACTAAGGTACAAGCATATCACCTACTAAACCATGCTAGGTCATACTTGTTCTCTTTCCTCAACGCTAGATCAAGATCATACCTTCCCATGTCATCAACTTAGCTGTGAGGGGTTCATCAAACATACCTTAAACTTAAGGGGTTTCATTTTCCTCTAAACATGAGGAGTACCATGCTTGAAACTCAAATCTCATCATGAGAATTAGGTACACCACTTCCCCTCTTAGGCCTAGGTTCACTTTCTGGGTGTCCAACTGCATGCTCAACCTCTCAAACATGTACAAGGTATGGCATGCACTTCCTGTCATCCTTCTACTCGAGCAACACTTCATAGTGGAGTCCTCCTCAAGGACAACCAACAAGGTACAAGGCCTCACAACCTATTACTAAACCTCTTCACGGTCTAAGGAACTCTTCTTCTTAACCCAGAAGGTAAACACCTATACCATAGGCTCATAGGTACCAGAAGCCTCATCCTCTCTCTAGGGTTTGGTTCCTCTAATGGAAACCAAGATATCATCAGCCTCCAGGGATCAAGCATGAGGAAACCACTATCATCCACTTAGGTCGCATCATCCTCAACTCCCCACTTTTCCTCATATTTCGGAGTCTAGGCTTCTGACCTTCTTGCATGGGTCCTGCTCTCTCTCTCTCTCTAGAGCTAACTCCACAATCAGCCTAATACCAAAGGTCCTCTCTTCATGAAGATGGATCAAGCTCACAAGCATACCTCTACGTGGTGAAGCATATGTTCAAACTTATGTTTTCTCATAGTTATCCCTAGCCCTTTATGTTTATCTCATCGGATTTCCAACATACTCCCTTGGTCAGGGTTTTAGCACGAATGACGTACTATGGGTGCCTACTATGCCATGCTCATATAAGATGATGGGGTTTCCATAGGTTCTTCTCTAACCTCATCAAAGAAGGAGCTATCCTTTGTTCTAACATGCATGACCCTTCCCAGGGTTAGGTCGCCAAAGGTACTAGGTCATCCAACCTCTCATGGCACATATGGCATCCAAGGCATGTCCATCCAAACATCTAGTCTACCCTGACATCTAACTCTACATGCCATCTCTCCCTCTAACCCCCCACTTAGGGTTAGGGTTAGCATCATCCTCGGAGGACGTGCCAAGTCTCTACTTTTAATGGAGGTCTCTACCTCCAAGACTAACTCTCTTTACTTATTCTCCTGTCAAGAAGGTCTAGCCTCAGGTCTCTCTTGAGGGCATGACAACTTATGTCATACGACCTAAGCATGTATCTATTATTTTATGCTTAATCTATTAATCTTATGTCCTTGACATCTTATTTACATGTTTTTTTTATTAATTTGGTGGAGGATTTCTTAAACCTTATCAACCTTACCCATACCTCAAGAGGGTGAGGAAAAGAGAGAAAACCCTAATCCTTATAATCCTTAACAGAATTTGAGTTGAGAAGGGATGAACAAGATCAGAGAATCCTAAAGGTATCTTATTTTGAGTCAAATACTGAGACATTGGCCAGGCAATCACACTAATCTGGGAGTCCTCGTATTCTGACTAGCGGTGCGAAGGAAAATCTTGCCATCCCCCGGACGTGATCCTTTTCTAGACACCTCTGTCTTTTAGAAATTCCTCTAATAACTCCCTTGGGTTCTATAGAGTTTGTAAAATTTAATAATTATTAAAGATTAAATGAGGAACCTATTCTCTGATACCAAATGTAATGACCATGCCTCCCAGTAACCCCCAATTAAGGGAGACCAAGAGGTCAGAGCCATTATCCCAATTTCTGGATCAAAGGTTCAACAAATAATCAATAACAATTATCAAATTCTACTAACTAAACTGAAAGGTTGTAATAAAATTTAACTTTGCATACCTTTTTCAAAAACTTGGATCTCTACTTCTATCCATATGGAGTCTATTCTAACTAATCATCCTTTGAACTTTAATTCATATTTAATTCCACATATGCCACTTTATTGTTCATTCTTTTCACCTGTACCTAAAACACTGACAAACAAAACGTCAGTCAGTATAAAGTCGGTATGTGGGGGAAACAATAATCATGCAATTAACTGTAACAACATATTGCAGTCAACTATGATTTAACAAACAACTTTACATTTTAAATATAACTGTGTGATCCATACATATCCTATCCTCTGCGCTGTCCCTATAGTGGACCTAGATGCTACCTTCCTAATGGTAGATCCCCCATTAAACCCCTCATGATCCTACGTAACAGGTGAATCCGTTTCTAGGGTTGATTCACATGGCACTACCCGTAGGTAGCCCACTCCTTAACTCATGGTGTGCTAAAGAGTCTCATGGCACTACACGTGGGTAGCTCAATTTCTAACTCATGATAGCCTAGAACTTGCTCTAGGTTATCTTTTTCAGCATTTGCAAAGCCACAGAGGAGGACCCAGATCTAATCCAATTATATATCTATATTTATAGTGATAATCATAGTCACTTTATAGTTGCATGAAATAAAATTCATCCAAGCAGTTATTTCCAGGCAACCGATAAAAATGTTCGGGAATCACCGTGAAACTAAAGTGAGTATCCATAAGCGTAACCACATACCTGTCAGATGATTTGAGATAGAATAATCCAATCAATCAAGAAATCCAAATAGGAAAGCAAGCACATTATGAGATCCTGAAATATGCATACAATTTCCTATTATTAATCATACCATCAAGATCTATTAAACTTAGCTCGCTTCCTAGGGTTTCTAATCCACTTTTAGGGTTTCCATTACAATTAGGGTTTCCCTTCATCTCTTACTATTTTAAACCCTAATTTTATACAATTGCTCACAAACCCTAATTATCTCATCTATTCATCATGAAAGATACTAAGGTTGTCTTTTAACAACATATAACCCTGATATCAGAAGAAAAAAACATAATTAACCATCAATTAAGCCCATTAAGCCTCTTTTACATTAAAGCTACCATTTTTATCCTTTTAATCCATGACAAGATCATTATGCTCATTTATCATCAATGCATAATTCATTATGGTCTAATTCACATATGAACTCTATTTGTCATTAATTCTACCTTTATCCATTAGAAAACCCTAATTACTATATTAAGGGTATTTATCCAGAATTAGGAACTTTTATACTTGAAATAGCTTGGAATTATCATATCTCAACTTTATTCATGATTTTGAATAATTAAAACCATTATGAGTCACATTTACTAATATTAGGGTTTCAAGGCCCATTAAAGCATATTTATGCACATGAATTTCTAAATTAAATCAATTACATGCAAAGTTCATCCTTTTTGTTCTCAATATACCTTTTTACAATTAACAGGTTAATATCAACTTTAATCATCCATTAAACCCTACTAAATACATTAATCATCTCAAAATAGGGTTTCTTAATCTTTAATTCATTAAATTTAATAACTTACACTACTTTTCCAATAACAAGAGGAATTAGCCTCTAAAACCATTTTTATTGAATTCCTCTCATTTTTCTAAACAATTTTCATATTTTATGAGTATCCATCCGAGCTACCGATATTTAAATATGATTTTTGCAATATATCACTTACCAGAGCTAATCAGAGGGTGCCACGTTGCCTCTATTCATGCAACGTTGCTTGCTGCTTGGAAAACATTTTGAAAAGTCGATTTTGCCCCTTGTTTAAGTCGGGGTTTCTTCAGCCCGCAGAGGGTATTTTTGTCCAACAAAGATGATCATCTTCAACCTCACGCAACCTAGCGGAGTCACCGATCTGTAGCAGGTTGCGGCCGCATTCTCTCTCCTTAAGGGCCCCAATGGCCACCGACGCTGGTTCCCCTTGCTCCGCCATCTCCGTCCACACTTGGGGCTCCACCCAACTCATGACCAGCTTGTCTAGTTTGGGTTGGGAAACTCTACAACCTGCGGCTACTATTGCAGCCATGCGACTGCTATTGTGCCTGGATAAGGGTAGGGCTACGATGGCAAAGCTGCCTTCCTATATTATGGAACATCATGTTTCCCTCAAAACTCCTTCTTGTAGCCTCGTGGCTTTGTGATTACGCAGCTTCTCTTTAGTTAGGGTTTATGGATGAAACCGTGGAAGAAGAGGAGAGAATGATGCGTGGGATCTTATGGACTCGGCCCAAGGTCTTACCCTTATATAGGGGAGGGTATCCACTCCCCAGTATGCTTGCCTGTGAAGAACACAAGTCCAATTCTAAAAAGGAACCACATTCCTTCATCATGAAGAAATCTTCTCTCTCTTCCTTATCTTCTTAGATATCTATATTCTTTGGACAATTAGGAATTCAAAATATTACCTCTTTTCTTCTCTTTGAACTTGGCTTTTAATTCATTGGCACAAATTTATAACTTCTTTAAGCAAAAGATATCTCTTTTTGATAATGTCAAAAAGTCATTAATGATGTATCACATTATCCTCTTATTTTGTTTTATTTCCCTTTTCTCTTTCTTTTTCTTCATTGGGACTCCTTGGAACCCACGGAACCCAAGAGGCACGAAATCCACCTTTGGATTAAATTCTTTTGCTTTCTAATGGTTTCTACATTTTTCTTTCTCCATTTCTTATTAATAATAGAATTCCTTTTATCTTTTCCTTATTATTGGGCCCAATAGCCAATAAAGCCCACAAAACAACCAACAAGGCTATTGTAAATGAAACTCATTTATTCAAGACAATTTATATCATTACTTGTTTCAATATCTCTAATATGACAAATTACATTTCTCACCAAATGAACCCAAAAGTTGGGGTTGTAATAGCATGAGCAAATTAGCTCAATCGTGGCCCATGGCGCACGTGCTCTACTTAGTCAGTTGCTGAGTTGGCAAGTTGTGATAGGCCCACATGGTTTTAATTTGTAAATTGTAGAAAATTACAAGATTATCCAAATTAGGCATGCTATATATGGAAGTTGATCAAAACAATATTAGGAATTCATTAAAATTGTGTTCATGACCAAACTCTACCACCAAATTCCAAAAATGCCTAAATTTTCTAACTTTAATGTATTAAAAGCATGAAAACCCTAATTTCTTAGTTATAATGATCATAACTTGCTTAAATTACTTTGACGGATAACGTTTAATTTTTTGGATAAACAGGACATCTTGGACTTAATTTTTGATAAATAATTCATGTGATATCAATATTGGGGTTTATAAGTTGAAAAGCATTAAATGTGATAACTAGGGTTTAGAAAGGCAACCTAATGAAACCCTAATTTGACCCTAAAACCCTAACTTGGAAACCAAGTCAGTCTTAATGTGAGTTTATGAACAAAGTAGTAATACTTGGATGCTATACATTAATTTTAGGGTGATTGTGTACTTGTTTTCAACTACAAGTATTTAGTTGGACTTTAAGTCACTTCTAAGAAAGGTATGTGGTTACGCCTATGACTACACCTTAACTAACTTCTATGGTTTTTTGAAGTTTCTCGATTAGATTGCAACTAAACTGCTTCAATGTTTATTTACCTCTTGCAATCTATAAAGTCACTATGTATATCATCTAATATCAATGTAACCTAATGAAACCCTCACTAAACTTTTGTGAGTTATAGAGAATTCGGTGAAATAAGTCATTATGGGAATGACGGGTGATCAAGCTCGGATAGGAAGATCACCTCATGCCAACCCCAGAAAGGAAGGCCTAGGTATGAAAACCAAGCCTGAGTGAGGGAAGTTGTGAATGTCCACTATAGGGACCAAACCCTAAAGAGAGGGTTTTCCATAAGAGAGGCTCCCCTAAAGAGATAGTGCACCATAGAGAAAGAGAAGATAAAGGTTGCGAGGTTAAAACAAGAAAATGTTTGTTCAATTTTTCAATCAAAATTGTTGATATGGTTGATTGTGTTGTTTCACCTACATGTGAATAATTTGTTTCCCCCATATACTCAGTATATCTAGATATATTGACTGTGTTTTTTTTTTCACGATGTTTTAGGTTAAACTGTTGTTAATCTACAAGTATGATGAAAGATGGACATCCAAAGAAGAAGACACCAAAAGAAAAGATCTAGTTATTCTGAAGGATTTAGATAGATACCTTTATTTCATGTTACAAACAATAGATTTCCCTTTTCATATACCTCCTCAAGGGAGAGCTTATCTTTCATATTTATACCAAACTCTTTTCCATTCAATGAAATTTATAATTATTTTGGTTAATTGCTAAACCTTGATTCTGTAATATGATAATGGCCATTTCCCTCTCAGTCCACCTTAATTGGGAATAAAAGGGGGAGGGGTCATTACATTTGGTATCAGAGCCCAGGTTTACCATTTAACCTTTAAAAAAATATTAAATTTTAAAAGCTTCATAGAGCCCAAGGGAATTATTAGGCCTTTTTCTAAAGGCGGTGGTGTCTAGATGGGACTAAGAGCATGCGGGCTGGAAAAACTCTCCTTCATACCGCTAGTCATCTTAGAGGACTCCCAAGATACCGTGCATCCTGTCTAGACAAAGTTGGAACATTTTTTCCGAAGTAAAATACCTCTAGGTTTTCTTCTCATCTTGTGATTTTTCCCTTCTCTACCCCCTGATTCCCTCACAAAACCCTAGGGACCTAAGAACTACATTCTCTCTCTTCTGAGAATTAGGATTGTGAGTATTAGGATTAAGGCATCCTCTACCAAATTACAATTAATGCATGTAACCAAGATGTCATGGACATAATTTTATGATACTTTATATACCTAAACATAAAACTGAGATTAGTTTATTTATGTGAAACAACATGGCCCACACCAACACCACTGCCATCCCTGATGATACACCATGAGACTACATAGGGCCTCACGCAGAAAGAGGATGTCCTCAAAGAAGAAAAGGAGGTCCATGGATGGTGAGTCCTCCTAGAAGTAGAAGAGGTTATATGAGGCCTCTACTGAGAGAGGTCCCGAGCATGAGGTCATCCCTTTTGCAATCCCAAACCCTAAAGATGGTCATGACCTTGAAGGTGAACCCATGGTGGAAGATGAACCTAAGGTTAAAGTAACCCTAGTGTTGGTGGTACTGGCTCTATTAAATAGGCAGTGATCCAGACCCCTGAGATGCTCTAACTTGATCAATAGAAGAAGCTTTATGAGGCCATTAGTGCCCTATCCCTCAAAGACGTCGCCAGAGATGAGAATGGTGTACCCATACATGTTTTACCTCATCTTGAAGCTACCTTCCTTGACTTCATCAAGCTAAACATAGAGAAGTTCTAGAGTGAAGACAAGGTGGAAGTTGTTGACAAGGTGGATGCATATCTCCTAGCTGTGGAGAATGTCTTCCACATTCTAGAGGTGCAACCCTCTAAGAAGGTCCTTTTCACCATTCACCTTCTGGAAGGAGCAAAAATCTATGGTTGGAAAAATACATTGTTGGCCTAGATTTGGATAAGAAGCCAATGACCTAGGTAGATTTTTGCACCATCTTCTCTGCAACATTCATTCACAACTCTACCAAGAAGGATAAGCAGAAATAGTTCATGTTCCTTTATCTCAGGCAATATGACAGTGGAAGACTATGCTTGGAAGTTCTGACTTCTATAGCGCTTTTCCTGCATGCTGACTGAGGAAAGGTGAGTTGAGCACTTTGTTGAGTGCATGCACCCCCAGATGAAAACTCACATGATGGCTAGTAAAACCCCAAACTTAACCAAGGCCCTCAACTTTGCCTTAGACATGGAAAGGACTATCATTCCGCAAGGAATATCTAGGGTTCACTAAAGGCACTTCTGCCCCAAGAAATGACAATAGAAGGTCACATGGTCAAAGAAATGGTAAGGTATAAATGGTGGAAAGGGAAAACCACATCATGAGAACTAGCACCTTGAATGGCGTACCTATGGGAGAAGCACCTTAGAAAATGTTGCCATGAGAAGAAGGTTTGTTACCACTATCCGCAAGATGGACATATCAGGTCCAACTGTCCTCTCCCTTACCCTTGAGGTCTGGGCCAATAGGTGGGCCAAGCAGTGGCTACAACACCCCAAGGAGAAGCCCCAGTGGATGGAGAATGTTGATAGGCTCGAGTCTTCACCATTGATAGTGAGGAAGCTCAGAACAATGCCAACTGACTCGTAGAAGGTAACCATCTATAGAACTCTATTTTCTATCTTTTACCATGAAATTCATAATAGTTTTTATTGCCATAAATAAAATGTAGGACTTCTTGATGATGGTCCATATTGTTAAAGATTTATTTGACTCTGGTTCTACTAATACTTTCATCTCAAGAAATCTCACAAGTGTTCTTTGTTTGGGATTCAAGGACTTAGGATATTTCTTGGAGGTTACTACCCCTAGTGGTCATATCTTTTCATCCCTCCTTAAGACACCAGTCATCCCTATTAAATATATATACAATGAACTCCCTACCGACTTTATCCTTCTTGATATGAATGATTTCAATGTCATTATAGCAATGGATTGGCTTTATAACTATTATGGAAAAATGGATTATAGGAAAAAGAAAATAAGGATAGAGAAGTCAGGTCATGCACCCTTTAATATTAGAGGTAGGAAAGATGCCACTACAACCATATATGTGTTAGCTATGAAAGTAGAACGGATGATAGCTAAAGGTTTTCTAGTGTTCCTAGTTGTAGTGACTGAGCCAGAGTAGCAGGTGTATCCCTTATAGGAAATAGAGGTAGTCAGGGAATATGTTGATGTGTTCCTGGACAATTTTACAGGCATACCTCTAGAGAGAGAAGTGGACTTCTCAATAGAGCTAGCTTCTGGGACAAACCCAATTTCTATGGCACCTTACAGAATGGATACTGTTGAGTTTCTTTAGCTAAAGAAGCAACTACAGGAAATAATACAAAAGGGCTTCCTTCAACCTAGCACATCCTCATAGGAAGCACCAGTGCTCTTTGTAAAGAAGAAGGATAGATCGCTCTGCATGTACATAGACTACAAAATGATAAATCAGGCTACCATTAAGAATAAGTATCCTCTACCCTGCTTAGATGACTTGTTTGACCAAGTCAAAATTTCCCAGGTGTTCTCAAAGATTGACCTAAGATCCAGATACCACTAATAGTGAGTTAAGAGTGAAGATGTTACAAAAACTACTTTTTGAACCCACTATGGTCACCATGATTTTTTGGTTATGCCTTTTGGGTTGTCCGATGCTCCTAGTGTGTTCATGAACCTCATGAATAGTGTTGTAACATCCCAAATTTTGCAAATAAAACAAGTTCAAGGTCTTTAGTGCAAATTTTAAATTTTCTTTTCAAAATCCTAATCGTTGATGCAAGTTACCCAAATATAATGAACCTCTACATCATTCCTTGAATTTTAAATTAATTTATGACTCACCAAGGAAAAGATAATTCATTTTAATTCATGTAAATTAAGATAATGACATATGTGAGTTTGATGAACAAAAGGTTGTATAAACCTAAATCTAATTGTCTAGGAAGATTCTAGACTCTTTAATACACATGTGGTCCAAATTTGAAGTCAATTGGGATTTGTTTGACCCCTCTAATCATCTTAGAAAGTTTCAATAAAGTTTTCTTTTATTAAATCATTTAAAATATAATGTAATCTAATGTCTTGCTATCACGCAGCCTCTGTACCTAGTCTGGGTCATACTCTGGGTCGCGGATCCATCCGCTGGGTGCGACTAAAATTAAGATGGATATGCATTCACCATAGGTACCAGTAAGATCCCGATGTAGATTGTTGTAGAGAATGTCCTTAAGTACTTGTGAAGAATGAAGAATCAATTGTTGATATATAGTGGTGAGGAAGAGTAAGTTCTAAAGGGTTAAGTTGATGCAATCTTTCTAACTAAAAAGAAAAATTATTCATTGAAATTAAGATTCATAGTTCTCCTGAATGACGAAGCTATAAGCTGAAAGACTTCCAAGAAACAGACAGCAGTTGATTCTACAACTAAGGCCAAGTATATTGTTGCTTCCTATAGAGAAAAGAAAGATGTATTGATCAAGAAATTCATCAATAAACTTGAGTTTGTTCCAATCATTTGGGATGTAGTAGATCTATACCATTGAGGAAATGTGAATATTTGTAGAGTACCAACTAAAAGCAACATTGTTAATCCCTAAAACAAAATAAGTATCACATGAAAAACATTATGTCATGCAATTTCACTTGGAACGAGATTCATGAGTGATTTTCCCTAGTACAAATGGGGTATTTTTTGTGTATATTCCCTACAATACATTCATATGAAGACTATAAAAGTTTTTTTGTACACCATTCAATAATGAATAAAAGTCTATTCCATTTATTTTGTTTGTTTTAGTATGAGACAATGATTGAATGTAAAAATGTCCTAAGAATGTTTGATTCAAATACATATACATTTGGGTTGAAAGTTTGAATATGAGATAATATACATACTCATTCTTGTATAGTCACTAGTCAAATATTATTGTGGAAGTATACAAGGACAATAATAACACGTAAGACTAGTATGTATGTTTCTTGATAATTTTGTCTATTAGACATGATATTGGATATCAATTCAGATGCACACGTACTTATCAGAGAACAAGTGTACTACATAGACCCACCCTGAGAATTATACATGGAAGCCATTCTATGCAACTTAGAAATATATATTAACATGGTAGTGGTTGACTTTGATCCTTAGACCAAAAGTCACTACATTAATCAAATGTTGGTAGGTGACCTCAACACCAATCAACATGATTTTCAATAAGGGTTGCCATAAAGGTAGTGATTGGGTGTAGTTTGACATGTATGGATTGGTCTAAGTGATATGGATGGAAGTTTTTCCTCATATAGGAGGGATCTCATTGACACTTGATAAATGAGACTATGAAATATACGATCATGCTCATGTGAGTCAATATTGGATATTCAGCTCAATGTATGACAATAATGTACTCTAGATCAAGAAAAATACATTCCATATTAAGAGGATGATTGCTCAATGCCTTAGGTTCAATCAAGATATTTGTAACAAAGGGATTATATGGTCATGGTTACACTTGTCACATTTAGGTCTAATTTATTCTCTAACTCAATCCAACTACTTGGTTATGATGACATAACTGTCAAAGTTATATAGACCTATAGGGTCACATGCATACGGATTCTCTCAAAGGAAGATAAGTTAGCAACCAAAATAATATTAGAATGGATTAGAACTATGTTTAGGATGATTTTAGATTCAATTTATCTACTCATAGGTCATTTGATTGACTAGTGGTTGATGAATTCAACAAGTCAACTGGGTGTCCATAAACTAATTGATTGTCGACCTAGAGGTTTACCAAATCTAGTGGTCAATAAATTAACCAAACATGGATTAGCGATGAATGAAAAAGTATTAACCAATCGATTGAATGCTCAAACAATTGGTTGAACTCACCAAACGATCAATCAAGTTGTCAATTGATTGACTAATGTGTATTCTGGATCAGACAGAATAGTCAAGTTACTTGACTGGATTTCTAGTTGATTGACTAGAACGTTGTCCAATTTTTTACTTGTATAATTTGTTGGAAATTTAAATTAGAAAAAGGATTTGGGTTTTGGGAAACCCTAATTTATGCCTCTATTATGTAAAAGGTTAGGAGTCCACAAGATGAGACACATCAGTTTCCTAATAGTTTCTTCCTTTGATGGAGAGACTAATCCTAAGGACACACCTCATGATATCAAGATGAAAGGAGAAATTGATGCTAGAACATTGACAATCTAGTTTTGCTTCTACTGGGAGCCTGAGGTGGTATCCCTACATCCATGAAATGATGTATAGGCCTTGGCATGATTACAAAGGATGTAGGACGTTCTTCAACAATAAAGAATGGATTATCTCTCCATGTTGTTGAAGATTGACAAAGTTGTTGCCCGACTTCAAATTTGGATCCAAATCTATAAGTACAACAAGGATATGGAGATTATGTGTCAAGTTATTTGAAAACTAGTGTGCATCGAGGTATATTTAGTATCCCTTTTTATATTTATTATATTGATATTTTATGGATACAGTGGATCCATGGCATGGGTTCAATTTGGGAAAAGTTTGTAATTTTGCAACACATCCCTCTTGAAAAAACAAAACCATTAAATTTGTTTGATCCAAAGAAAGGTTAGATTTTAGGGAGATCACTGCACTCTCCTTATCCCTACTAAAGAGACCACAAGGAGATTGACTTTCACTTTTTATGGGTGGAAGAACCACAATATTTCCTAAAAAATGATAGCTAAACCCTATAGGCTTGTGGGTTTTGGTATCAAAGACACTGTAGACATTCAAAGAAAATGTAGCATCAAAATAAATAACTAGTTCTTACTTCAATCACACAACGCTTGGGCCTTTTGTATGCAACAAAGATATGATGTGATGATGGGGGTCCAATACCAGCAATACACATGATTCTTACATTTGGAAATAGTTGAGTATGGGTTGGGATGGGATATGAGTTATGTATTCTTGTGGTGTTAATGGGATCATGATCTTTGTTGATCCTCATACTAAACCTTATACAATGGTGTCTAGTGTTATTAGTCCTTGATTTTTGTTGGGATATGTTCCCAACTGGAGCACATTGTCCTACAAAGCTATATATGGGAAACTACCCACCAAGGATAGACTTGTCATATGAAATTGGGATAGAGAGACTTTCTACCCTATTTGTATGGAACGGGAGGAGTCTCTCTTTAAGCTTGTATTCTAATGTAGGGTTTCTCTACATTTGTAGAGTTGTATCATCCAAAAGAAAGATTGGGGTCACTCCCTCCTAGCTATCTCATGAACATCATACCCTAGATGAGTGAGAAGATGACAAAGCGGTCTGGTGGTATCTATTTGAATAGGCTATGTTATCATATCTAGTAGGAAATGAACATCATAATCCATGCTCCTCGTAATATGCATTGCTTGATTGCTTGAGCGAACAAAGAAAATTGTTGTTCACAAAGCCAACCCTCTTATAGTGGCTAACCTAACCCATATTATAATCAGATACTAAGATTTTGTATAGGTTTTTTTGTTATACTTTTTGGTTTGGCTTATACTCTAGGGTTTGGCATCCTTGACGCTCGTAGGGGGTTTGTTTCTCTTACACTTTTGGGGGTTATTATATTACCACATTTTAAAAAAGAAAACAAATTAGATAAAAACCCTAACTAGTCCCCTACTCAATTAAACATTGGACTAAGACTACACTAGGCTTGATAAGTAATACCCAAAATAGCCACACAAATGATTGCTCCCTCTTCTAATCCCTCACATTGTCAGAGTGACTTATCCTCTCCCAAAAATACCAACATAGTTCTAAAACAAAGTCTGCTTTTGCCAAGGACTTCACGGGAAGGAATCTGTCAATTCATATTCCCGACTTTAGCCGAATACCACTTTACTTATTCTATTGGGCCCTTTTTACAGTTTTACAATACCTACTAGGCTACCAGTACCAGCTCCGAGTTAAACCATGAAATCGGGTGATCTATGTTTTCATGTGTTTGCACGTATCTATTTGGTGACATATATATTCACCTTCCAAACTCCTGTTTGCTGCTCCATCAACACTGCGCCTACCTACGATATTACAACGATGCAAATTGTTCGTTGACGCCATCACTACGTATAGGACATATAATGTGTTTGAAAGGGAGTGGTTGACGCGCCTACCTTGAAAAAGCAAGATATTGATCTATTAATTAATATTGGTCTCGACATGAAGGGGATCATAAAAATCATTTACACATGATCTATTAATTGTGCCTTCCTCGTGCTTGTGCTGGCTCTGGGAAGGAATAAGGAATTAGGGTGGGAATCTGGAATCCTACATGGTGGTCCACAACAGTATCTTCGTCTCTTGTTCGCTACTTAAAAGACAAAAATGGATGGCTCTTATAGTGCTACCAAATATGATGCACCGAGCCTTTAATCAATTCCAGCTGAGACTGAATCCCGCGGGCTCATGCTGGGGACTTTCCGTGCAATGTAAGTCGATGAGTGAGCATTTTGGTTTTGGTGTCCTTATTAGAAGAGTAATTTAAGCTGTAACCGGCTGCCCACCCGGCCATCTACCCGGCTGGGATGTTGTAAAAACCAATGTGGACCAGCTTTATTTATTTTTAAATAGGAGGGAAGTAGACATAAAGTGAAAACTTATATTGATCATAACTTTCAAGTCATAATGAATTTTTCAATGAAACAAAAAGTACTAGATTCATAATAAAAAATACTTTTCAATAAGACCACTGTTGACATATTTTGAAAAAATAATAATATGAGAAAATAAGGATGAGAGAAGTAGAAGAGATAGAAAATGTTTTTGTCCATAACTTTCACTCTGGATCATATTTTTTAATGAAATAAATTGTATTAGAATCTTTGTAAAAAATATTTTCCAATAAGACTAGTGTTGACACACTTTAAAATAATGATAATATGAGAGAAATATAGTATCCGTATTTTAGGATACCATACATATGCTTTGGGTATAGATGTACAATACTTGTGAGTATAGTACATCACATTCGTGTTTTTAATTAAATGTGAATTAGTTTATATAGGTACGGTATGTGATTATTGACAATCTTTTATACATGATATGTCTCGTACTGTACCAACAAGATCATCAAATCATGTATTGTTGTTATGTCTCGTACGGTACATGTAGTACTGTACGACTAGTACAATACTTTGTATTACAAAATGTAGATGTTAGTACAGTACTTCTTGTACCAACAAGATCATCAAATCATGTATTATTTTTGTGTCTCGTACGGTACCTCTAGTACTGTGTGTCTAATATTATACTTTGTATTACAAAATGTGGCTGTTAGTATTGTACTTCTAGTAACAACAAGATCATCAAATCATGTATTGCTGGTATGTCTCGTACAATACCTCTATTACTGTACGTCTAGTACTATACTTTGTATTATAAAATGTGGTTGTTAGTATTATACTTCTTGTACCAACAAGATCATCAAATCATTACTGTATGTCTCGTACAGTACCTCTAGTACTGTACGTCTAGTACTATACTTTGTATTACAAAATGTGGTTGTTAGTATTGTACTTCTTGTACCAACAAGATCATCAAATCATGCACTGTATATCTCGTAAAGTACCTCTAGTACTATACTTTGTATTACAAAATGTGGTTGTTAGTACTGTACTTCTTGTACCAATAAGTTCATCAAATCATGTATTGTTGTTTTGTCTCGTACAGTACCTCTAGTATTGTATGTCTAATACTATATTTTGTATTACAAAATGTGGCCGTTAGTACTGTACTTATAGTAACAACAAGATCATCAAATTATATATTGTTGTTGTGTCTCGTACGGTACCTTGAGTATCCTTGTATATGATTATTGTCAAACGTTAAATTTGAATGTATGTAAAAATTAATATAAATGATAACATGTACGGTACTTATGGATTTATGACATAATATAGAATATGAAGAAATAAAGAGGCAATAAGTACTGTACATGAATGGTCAATCTGAGTACAGTATCTAAAAATGTACTGTACTTTTGTATAATTCTCTCCTCTCTTAATATACTTTTAATATTATTTTTTCCAAAGTATGTCAACATTGGTCTTGATAGAAAGTATTTTTTTATTAGGAATCTCATATTTTTTATTTCAAAAAAAAATTCATTTGGAATTGATAGTTATGAGCAAAACCGGTTTCTCTCTTTTCTTTTTATTCTCTTATTCTCTTTTTAACTTTCCAGTAACTTTTTGCGACATCATCCGTGCCTCATTCCCAACTACCGAGTCAGCTCCCGGGGATGTGGACGGGTGCCTGTAGCGTTACTCTATTAGAATGTGTGGTATTCAACCCAAAACCAATTGGCAATGGGTGAAGGGACCACACACCTTATAAGCCCAGGATCTATCTCATCCCCCCTCAAGTGCAGCCATTTTGTGTGTTTACACTTGTTATTTTTTTAGGTAGGGTGTGGTCCTCACACTTGTCTCATGGGGTCTGCTCTGATACCATATTAGAATGTGTGGTATTCAACCCAAAACCAATTGGCAATGGGTGAAGGGACCACACACCTTATAAGCCCAGGATTTATCTCAGAGCTCAGCGGTGTGGGACAATTCTAACAGTCCTCTGTTTGCAAAGAAACTGACTTGTTGATAGGAGACTATTATGTAACAATCAGATTAATCTGAATTTGCAACCAAAATTACTAAGCATTTTGTTCTGTCATGATCCTCATAGTGCTCTCTTCAAGAAGCGATGGTTTTCTTCGCAGAATAGATGTGTGGGTATGTTTCAATGAAGTAATACATTTCTCACGTTCTGTTTTAAGACAGCTACAAGCTTTCATAATTTTTGAAGGCTTATTGCGATGTTGAACACAAAAAATCAACTATCTCCACTAGGTGCCAACTGCCAAACCAGAAGTCTGGAACGACATGTAACATCTCGGTTACCGTCTAAACAGATTGCATATTAAACCCAACGGAATCTAATCAACGCAGAAACTGTTCCTGTGAAAAGAAAAGGGAGTACAACCAAATTATTTTTCGTTTACCCGTAAACTTATATATTGCTTTGGTATGGTTATACTATAGTAGAAATTTTGCGACGCAGAATTCTTAGAAAGGATACTTAACACCAAGCGACTTAATAGCTTGGTTATGATTTAAATCAATCTCATTATACGAAAATCTAGATACTTCTAGTAAAATGCTAACTATTTACACTAGTACTTAAAATACAGCAAAGTCGCATACTTCAATATAACTCATGTCTACAACTAGTCACTTCATTGCTTTAGATCCTGTCCTATTATCAACAGGACAAGTGCAAAGTCCAAGGCAATTTGCAAAAGTGACTAATATAAAAGTAGACCGTGGTCTCCTGGACATCAAACGATCACAATAAACTTCAATTTATCGCTTAATCATAGAGGAGAGCAAAATGAATTCAACAATGTGACTGCTGTGCTATGGTGTATATATAGATGCTGGAAAAATAAGCCACAACACTTTTAACTATAACCCCTAGCCCAACTATGATTGTATGATCCAAACTTGTAGTAGTTATAATGAGCAAGGGGGTGATTCGTAGGGTACATTATATAGTAATTGGTTGCAACCGACAAATGTGAAATGTAGATAAACGAAATAATATTAAACTAGACTATCAAAGTGACACAAGAAACAATCACTATTATGACAAAATTAAGGAGAGACGTAACAATATAGGAACAACCGCCATTTATGATTGCATAACAAGAAGAGTGAATAATAATAATCAATAATTCCATCTCAGGTTTATGCATATAAAAAGACTTGTTAAACACAATCCTACAAGCATTGGCAAAGGGAGGGGGGGTCACTGAGGGGCAAGTGCCCCCCCCCACCAACTCTAGGAAAGTTTCTAAATAGTAGTAGTAAATGTCCCTCAACATTCAAACATATCTCCCGTCAAATGTGGTTTTTTTTAATAGTAGTACTAAATATCCCATCAACTCCATAAATTTTTAATAGTAGTAGAAAATGCCCCCCTCAAGTATAGATTTTTTCAAAATTGTAGTAGTAAATGTCCCACCAACTCTAAAAGTTATTGGATAAAGGGCTCTAGAGGGGGGGTGAATAGAGCTTCACAATTCTCACAAAATGGATTAGACCATCAAATTATATTTAGTGCAAAAGCTAAAGTATACAGAATATTAAAGGTCCTAACTAGCATGCACAGCAAGGAAGAGAGACAAGGATAGCATACACTTGAACAAGGTGGTTTAGAGTGGTTCCACGTCCTAACTAGGAGCAATGTCATTCCACTACCTAGATGTGGTTAAAATCTAGGATTTAGAATCTTGGTACTCTTATATTCTATCATAAGATTACAAGACAAAACCACATTCATCCAAGGGCTTAGTACCTCAAGCAAGGATCTTCATCCTACCGAAGGAGCTTGCCCACTTGAGCAAGGAGTCTTTAGCCTTCAATCAAGGACTTCCCCACTCCACCTTCAAGTCTTTGGCCTTCTAGAAATTACCTATCCTTCTTGAACGCCCACCTTGCCTATCTCCTTCACTCAGAGATCTGGAACACCATGTTTTCTTCAACCTTGAAGAACAACGCAACTCCTTCTCCTTCCCTCCATGAAGATCTTCAAGCCTTTTCTTCAATAAGGAAAGGGGGTAGGAAGATTGAGGTGTAGAGCTTTACATGGATACAAAGGATAGTTCTCTTATAACAGAGCCTAACTCACTCATACTCACGAATTTGACTTGAAGGTAGAGAGAGAAAGGGGCTCAAAGGGTTCGAACGCTCTCAACTAAGCTAGGACCAAGCATATAGTGAATGGGCAACCTTGGAATGAACTCCAAGAGGTCCTATTTATAGCTTGGGGTGCCCCTTTAAGTTGGGGAACACTTAGGGCCAAAATATAACCATTTTTCCCAAGGCAACAGATCTATTTTTGATCAAATAAGCCATCAATGGCTATAATCACTTTTTCTGTAACTTCCGTATGGTGTAATCGGTCAAGATTCAATAAAGGTAACTAGATCGATTGGCTAAAAGACAAAGCCAATATTTAAAACATCGGTCGAGTTTGTCCTGGGAACTTGACCGACTAATGAAAATCAAATTACAACTCGACTGAATCACTCTCCAGAAAATGGATCCAGTGGATCAGTCGAGATTTCAACTCGACCGATCAAAAACCTGTGATCAATTTTCTAAAGTGCTAAAATAGTGATTAAAACTTGGTATTAAGTGTCCCAATAATTTTTCTCATCTTAGTTACAAGTAAATTCATCAATGCAAGTGATTACAAAAAACTTCTAAGGTCGTTTACATGGATTTTCTAATTAGCACACTTGTATAGATTTTGACTTGTATTGGGACAAGCCAGGGCTTGTGAATTTTGATCCTTTTCATGTACCTAACACCTAAAATTAATCTTGAATACACATATTAGATACATATGAATGGAATGGTAAAGTCATTATCAAAATATGGACAATGTAGAACCTCTAGGTCAACATTCTCCCCCTTTTTGACAATGAAAAACCATTCCTCAAACATATTGAAAAGGATGTAGAAATTATACCTTTGCCTTGTGAATTAGCAGGATTCAAGATTTGAACAATGTGAATTGCTCCCCCTCAATTTATACTTACTTTAACTTGCATATTTAGTCTATCTAAAAAAAGCAATTATAACATACATGTACTATATGGTCCTTTGCAAGTCACGTGATAAAGAAATAATGAATAAGAAAAGAATCTCATAAGCAATAGACATCGGTATGACAAAAGGTAGCAATATGATTGAGTTTCAAGACATTGAAATTTCTCTCCCCCTTTTGACATTATCAAAAAGTGATGGGGGTAGAAGAGCATAAATCCATGTCTTCTCCAAAACACAATCAAACAGACATTCAAACATGCGATCTTATATCATACATCAACTAGAGACGAAGGAAACATACAAGCTAAGTCATAATCAAAATATGGTAAAACAGGGCACCAACTCATAGGATAAAAACTGATCAAAGAGTACGAGTTCACGACACATAGATTACAACTCAGAAGCATGTTCGCATACAGGCAACTTCAAGCGAGAAAGCAATGAAAGCTGAAGATAAAAATAGTACATCTCAGATAATGTGCCCAGATGTTTCTAATATAAAATAGCTTATAAAGATATATATGATCAGTAGACTAGACTAAAAACTAAGAAACAACTAGACATCTAGACTATCTATGTCCACATCATCATCGTCATCAGCGTTAGGCTTGTAGCCCTCGTCTCTATCTGAAGGTGCAGTAGAAGTGCCTTCGTCACCAGAGGCACCAGTGAATCCATCGGAGCCATCATCAGATGCATCCTCACCATCGCCATCATCATCACCAGCAGTAGTAATCTCAGCATCAGCCTGGTCAGGCATCTCCTCGTCCATAGAAGGACCAAAACCACGACCGCGCCAATGAGGTGCTCATCCCAAGTCATACCAAGAGCATAGAGCTCATTGGACTGAGGGAAGGATGGAGCAGAATTGCCAAGACTGGCAAACAGGGTGGCCAAGGGGCCAACAAGCAACGGGAGGTAAACATGAACAGAACCACCCACAATAAAGGGTGGAAGAGCAGCAGTGGAAGGCTCGGGGGTAGGATACATAAGAAGCATAATCACTTCTGGGGTATGGCTGGTAGGTGGGGTAGGAGTGTGCACAGGATAAGTTCATGTTTGACATGATGGAACATAAATCCTGGTGTAGGTGCTCCTAGACCTATTGGTTGTATGCATGTTGGTGCATCATGTAGCCCATAAGGGTTTCATTGGATACACAAAACAAGGCACGGCTAGGTCGAGGTGGCTGTGGAGGAGGAGCTCGGGAAGAGGTAGGGGCAGGGCCAGCTGAGGCAAAGGCTGAGGCTGAGGTATCGGGTGTGGAGGAGGCAATGACAGGTACATACTTTTGAAATGTGGTCTCACTGATACACACTCCTTTCCTAGAAAGCTTGTAAAGAAAGTCAGAAAAGAGTGATTTCTCAATAGAAAACTGGAATAAACCACAAATCAGGGCTGGTTATGGTGGATTGGTGCCTCAAGTGTTCTTACCGGTCAAAGTACTCACCGTAATCCTTACGCCAGGTATCATTTTCATCATCTCCAGAAAAGAAGACATTTAAAATATCCTCAGAGATTTGAAATTTCTTACTGGCGATCAAAGATGTGAGGATCACCTAAGTATTCGGTGGGGGTACAAGGGTGTCGTAATTCCAACGCAAGTTAGTGTAGAATTCGTGAACTACTTTTGTGCTTGTCATAGAATAATGAAACAGTCACGTTCGATAGCCAGGGCTGAGAGGTGATGAACGGCTAGCAACCATGCTACTTGGTCTATGACCGCTTGACGCCTAGGGCTTCTCTCAAATAAAGCTCTAAATGGAAAAGGACTCCTAGGAAGAAGTTCCTTATACCTATTTACAACTTCTATTGAGAAAAAGGAGGTGTCGTCAAAGGGAATCAAGCGGGAAGACGAAGAGGAAGATGGAGCATTGTTAGGGGTGGGTCTCTTTCTTCTATGGGAATCCATGGAGGCAAAAAGAAGGAAAAGTAGAGATCAAACACACAAAACAAGCCACAAAAACCGTCCAAACACCAACAAAGAGAAAAAAGGGAGGTCTAGGGCAACCTATCTAGGTTGGGAAATGGCTAGGATAGGGAAGGTAAGGGTCGGGGGTGAGAGCTTAGGGCTAGAAGAAGGGGAATCAGTCATCTATTCTCTAGTTGAGAGGGAGAATAGTCGGTTGAGCCCAACTTAAGTTGGCTTCAGCCCATTAATCGGTCAAGTTCTGAGAGTTGGAAACTGGACCAATTGGTCCATTTTAGAACAACTCTCGGCCACAGATCGGTCAAGTTTGTCATGGGGAAACTCGGCCAATGGTCAACCTGGCCTAAAACCATCAAACTCAATTTATAGCCTTTTGAATACTAATTAAATTTATTTTTCAAGTACATTATGTATGTTGAACATACGTAGGGACATATCACTCATCATTGGTTACTATTTTGCGATAAAATAAGTGTTTGCGAAAAATACCCAAAAACAAGAGAAAACAAGGCAAATATGAACATGAAAAAGAAATTTTAGGCATACAAGCATTCAAAGATGACCAAGATAGATGCAAAACATATAGGATAGATGACTACCAGCTAGAAGTCATTTCAAATTCATCCAAAGTAGTTATAAGCAATTTGATCTAATAAAGTTAAATTGCTCTCTAGCTAGATGTTTAGTGAAAATGTCCGCCAATGGATTTTCTATGTCCACATGTGTGATATAAATATCCTTCTTGGCAATATGATCATGAAGAAAGTGATGGCAAACCTCTATATGTTTATCTCTAATATGCAATATAGGATTATAAGAAAGATTGATTGCACTATTATTATCACAAAAGTTAGGAGAAGCATCAAAATGTATGTTAAAGTCTTGGAGCATTTGCTTCATACATAGGACCTGGGCACAACAACTCTTGGATGCAATGTATTCAGCCTCGGTGGTTGATAATGCCACTGTGCTCTGTTTCTTGGAGAACCAAGACATCAAGCATGGTCCTAGGAGAAACAAGTGCCACTTGTACACTTTCTATCAATCAAGCAACCTGCATAATCGACATCACTATAAGCAGTAAGAGTAAAGTCCCTTGACTTGGGATACCATAGTCCAAAGTTTTGAGTTTTGGCTAGGTACCTTAAAAT
Organism: Alisma plantago-aquatica; assembly: GCA_963693085.1. NCBI lineage: Eukaryota > Viridiplantae > Streptophyta > Magnoliopsida > Alismatales > Alismataceae > Alisma > Alisma plantago-aquatica. Next base: position 472,334,138 of record OY856409.1, on the reverse strand, counting down.
ACTCTTAACTGCTATAAGATGAGATTTTTAGGATTTGATTGAAAGCGAGCACACAAGCCAACACTAAACATAATGTCAGGTCTAGAGGCAGTTAAATAAAATAAAATTTCAATCATACCACTATAGAGCTTCTCATCTACCTTCTCACCTTCTTCATCTCTTTCAAGTTTGGCGATGTTGGACATGGGTGTGTCCATCGACTTCATATTCTCCATTCCAAAGCATTTGAGTATTCATTGGTGTACTTGCCTTGGTTGATGAAGTTTCCATCTTTAGTTTGCTAGATTTGAAACTTGAGGAAGAAAGTAAGATCACCCATCATGCTCATCTCAAACTCACTCTTCATAAGAGAACTAAACTCCTTGCAAAGATCAAGATCAATTCCGCCAAATATGATATCATCAACATAAATTTGAATGATAATAAAATTTCTAGAAGTGTGTTTTAGGAATAGAGTAGAATCAACTTTTCCCATGACATAGCCATTGTCTAACAAAAAGTTATTTAATTTCTCATACCAAGCTCGAGGTGCTTATTTGAGTTCATAGAGAGATTTTTGTAGCACATAAACATGGTTAGGTAGCTTATCATTTTCAAATCCCGGAGTTTGAGCAAAAAATACTTCCTCTTCGATTGGACCATTCAAAAATGAACTTTTAACATCCATTTGATATACGAAGAAATTTTTATAGCTAGCAAAAGCAAGTAGCATTCTAATAGATTCAAGTCTAGCAACAAGAGCATAAGTTTCATCAAAATCAACACCTTCCTGTTGATTGTAGCCTTGAGCTACTAACCTTGCTTTGTTGCTTACCACCTTACCATTTTCAACAAGCTTGTTGTGGTAGACCCATTTCATGCCAATGATTTTTCTGTCACTTGGTCTTGGCAATAGGGTCCACACTCAGTTATTCTCAAACTACTCTAGTTCCTCCTGCATGGATAGGATATACTCATCATCTCCAAGAGCTTCTTTGATGTTCTTTGGCTCCAATTGTGAGATGAAGGCACTGTCTTCTTGTTCTTTGTTGTAGGCATCTCGTGTCTTCACCATCTCGAATGGATTGCCAATGATTAGCTCTTTGGGATGATTCTTTGCAAAGTGAGGAGTGGGATCCTTCTTTTCTTAATCATCTGCTTCTACCACATGCTTACCTTTGTTGTCAATGTTGAGGTCTTTTAAGATAGGAATTAAGTCATCTGCAACATCATTATCAACAACATTCTTTCCAATGGTAGGGTTAGATTTAATAAATTTGACATTAATAGATTCTTCAATTTTAGACAGTTCAATATTGAAAACTCTATAAGCCCTGCTTGTAGAGCTATAGCCTAGGAAGAAAAAGCCTTTTATAATTTCGGATCAAACTTGTTGAGAGAATCTTTTGTGTTTAAAACAAAACAAGGACATATGAAAATGTAAAATAAGTCAATATATGGCTTTCTACCACGCCATAACTCATATGGGGTTTTCTTTGAAGACAAATGTGTGAAAACTCGGTTCTGCACAAAACATGAGGTGCTAACAGCTTCAGCCCAAAACTTCTTTGGAGTGTCATACTCTAGAAGCATAGTCCTAGCCATCTCCTGTAGCGACCTATTCTTTCTCTCTACTACCCCATTTTGTTGAGGTGTACGAGAAGAAGAGAAATTGTGTGAGTAACCAGATTTTTCACAAAAATGCTCAAAAAGATCATTTTCAAACTCTCCCCCATGGTCACTACGGATAGAAACAATCTGACAAGAAGCTTCATTTTCAACTCATTTACAAAATCTCAAGAAAACATATAGAGTATCAATTTTTAAAATGAGAAAGAATGTCCAAGTATAGCAAGAGAAATCATCAACATTCACAAGACAATACTTGGAACCACGAAACATTTGAGTTCTCATATGTATGAATAGTTCAATATGAAGAAGCTCAAGAGCTCTTTTGGTGCTAAGGACTCCTTTGGATTTGAAGGAGGACTTGGTTTGCTTTCCCTGTGTACAAGGTTGGAATTCCTCATCCTTTTCGAAATCCAATTTGGAAAGTCCCTTAACCGATTCCTTTTTGCTCAAATTCTTCATTTGATGCATATTCACATGACCCAACCGGCGATGCCAAAGAGATATATCATTTTCATCCACAACTAAGCATATATCAAGTATGAGCTTTAGAGAATCCAGTACAATAACATATAGATTACCATTTCTAGTTCCCTTATATATAACATTGTTAGTGAAGGAATCTAGAAGCAAACATTCTAAAGATGTAAAGAGAACAAGATATCCATTATCACAAAGTTGGCTTACACTTATCAAGTTGTGATGTAGACCATCAACAAGAAAAACATTTTTAGTACATAGCTCATTGCCTACATCACCCTCACCTATTACGTTACCCTTTTTGTTGTCCCGGAAGGTCACCGATCCTCTTTTCTTTTTCATGAATTTGTTGAAATGGCTAATTTCACCTGTCATGTGCTTTGAGCAGCCACTATCAACAATCCACATTCTTTTTACCTACATGAAAGAAGGATGTCGGTGCCCAACTCAAACTTTGGGATCTGGGGTTAGCTTGGGAACCCATTTCATCTTTGGGTTGATCCCCTTTGGCTAGTAAGGACAATAAGTAGAGTAATGATCATCACATTTACAATTAACACATACCATTGGGTTCTTAGAGCCGAAAGTCTCTCCATGGAATAAAGGAGGTTCCACACTCTTCTTCTTACCCTTAATCTTTTCTTGTTCTTACCTTTAGAAGAAGTCCCATCATATCCTAAACCACTGGTACCAATTTGTTTGGTAGAGTGTTCTAGGACAGCATTAAGGGATTTCTTTCCCGTAAGAAACTTTTGTAAAGAAGCTGTTAGCTTTTCATTATCATCACTAATACAAATGACAGTAGAAGATAAGCTAGCAAGATCATATCTAGAATGCAACAAGTCGGCCTCTAAACAAAGGGCTTTAGTATGAAAAGAATCACGTTCTAGAGTAGTGCTAGCTACCTCATTACTTGGCAAGATAGGTCTAGAAGATAGATCATTAACTTGAGCAAGCAACTTAGCATTTTCAAATTTAAGCAAAAGAATTTCTCTATGATAAGCATAAACTTCATTTCTCCTAGCATCATCAATGAGCTTAAGTTCTACATTTTTAGTTTTAAGAACATCAATCTCATCTAGGCACTTTTGGTTATATTCCTTAAGATTAGAAATGTTCTTAAGGTAGACACCATTCTCAACTTCAACTCCATTGTATTGGATCTCAAGATCAACAAATTGCCCTTGTAAGGAGTCAATACTATCAAGATGCAACTTTTCATTTTGATCAAGAATTTCAATTTTAGCAAATAGATCATCTATAATATATCCTAGATTTTTCTTTTTAGATTTGCATTTAGTAAAAGACAAATGGCTAGCATTAAGCATATCAATAAGAGATTCTTTAGACAACTCATGCAAGTTGACTTCACTTACCTCACTTACCTCATGTACATCATCACTTGTGGAGGCCATGAGAGCAAGGTGGCATTCTTCATCTTCAGAGCAAGAAGAGCATGAGGAAGACTCCTCCCAGGTTGCATTAGTTGCATCTTTGCTTCTTCTTTCTTTCTTCTCCTTCTCTTGTATTTTCCTTCTTTCTTGTACTCCTTGTCTTTCTTGTGGCTGCTCTTGTGGTGGCTCTTCTTGGCCTTGTGGCGGTCACTCTTGTAATGGACTTTTTGGCCACATTCATAACACCTTGGAGTAGATGAAGAAGACTTTCCTTTGAAGTGTTTGCCCTTAGAGTAGTTTGCTTCAAACTCACTTGGGCCTTCATCTTCACTTGAGAAAGGAGTAGGGGATTTGAGTGCAAGTTGTTGCTATCGAACCATCTCTTCAATTTGAGCTTTGAAGGATGTGTCCTTAATCTTCTTGGACTCCTTCTCTTCTCTCTTTTCTTCTTCTTCTTGCTTCATGAGCTTGAAGGTTGCCAACCAGCTCCGCGGTTGACAACTCACTAAGCTTGTATACTTTTTTAATGGAGGTCACTTTGGGCTCCCACTCTTTGGAAGAGATCTCAAGATCTTAGAGTTGATTGTGCATTTGTTCATCACACTACCAAGGGCTGCCATTCCATTGATGATGACATTGAGCCTTGTGTACATGTCCGCCACTATTTTATTCTTACCCATCTTGAAGTTCTCAAGTATACCACCAAGCATGTAGATCTTTTGTTCCTCCACTTGCTCTGTTCCTTCATAGGTGACACACAGCTTGTTCTAAATCTCATATGCGGTGTCCCAAGAGGAGATCTGGTTGAATTCATATGGGGTGAGGGCTGCATAGATGATGCTCGCGGCTTTGGCATTGAGTTGAGCTTGCTTCATTTGGGCTTCCACCCATGTGGAGATTTCACCCTTTGGATCTTCATACTTAAGGTGCACCACCTTCCAAATCTTGTAGCTTACTCCTTGGAGGTAGAACCGCATTCTTCTCTTCTAATAGAGGAAGTTGGTTCCATCAAAGACCGAAGTTTGCATGGAGAAGATTCCCTCCAAGTTGAGAGATCCAAGTACTAAATTGCCCATCTTCTCCTACTTGTAGAAGTAGCTTGGAGAAGACCTACTCTGATACCACTTATTGGATCAAGGGCTCTAGAGGGGGTGGGTGAATAGAGCTTCACAATTATCATAAAATGTATTAGACCATCAAATTATATTAAGTGCAAATGCTAAAGCATACAATAAATTTGAGGTTCTAACTAGCATGCACAACAAGGAAAAGAGACAAGGATAGCATACACTTGGATAAGGTGGTTTAGAGTGCTTCCACATCCTAACTAGGAGCAATGTCAATCCACTACCTAGAGGTGGTTAATATCTAGGATTTGCAATCTTGGTACTCTTATATTCCATCATAAGATTACAAGACAAAACCACATTCATCCAAGGGCTTAGTACCTTAAGAAAGGATCTTCAACCTACCGAAGGAGCTTACCCACTTGAGCAAGGAGTCTTCAACCTTCAATCAAGGACTTACCCACTCCACCTTCAAGTCTTTGGCCTTCCAGGGATTACCTATCCTTCTTGAGTGTCCGCCTTACCTATCTCCTTCACTCGGAGATCTGGAACACCATACTTTCTTCAACCTTGAAGAACAGCAACTCCTTCTCCTTCACTCAGAGAAGATCTTCAAGCCTTTTCTTCAATAAGGAAAGGGGTAGGTAGATGGAGGTGGAGAGCTTTACATGGATACAAGGGATAGCTCTCTTATAACATACCCTAACTCACTCATACTCATGAATTTGACTTGAAGGTAGAGAGAGAAAGGGGCTCAAAGGGTTGGAACACTCTCAACTAAGCTAGGACCAAGAAAATAGTGAATGAGCAACCTTGGAATGAACTCCAAGAGGTCCTATTTATAGATGGGGGTGCCCCTTTGAGTTGAGGAACACTTAGGGACGAAATATAGCCATTTTTGACCAAGACAACGGATCTATTTTTGATCAAATAAGCCATCAACGGTTATAATCACTTTTTCTACAACTTCCGTACAGTGCAATTAGTCGAGATTAAATAAAGGTAACCCGACCAATTGGCTAAAAGATAAAGTCTATATTCAAACCATCGGTCGAGTTTGTCTTGGGGAAACTCGACCGACCAATGAAAATCAGATTGGTCAGTTACCCAATCGGTCGAGTTCTGTGTATGCACAACTCGACCAAATCACTCTCCAGAAAATGGATCCAGTGGATCGGTCGAGATTCCAACTCGACCGATCAACAACCTGTGATCAATTTTCTAAAGTGCTAAAATAGTGATTAAAACTTAGTATTAAGTGTCCCAATAATTTTTCTCATCTTAGTTACAAGTCAATTCATTAATACACGTGATTAAAAAAACTTCTAAGGTCATTTACATGGATTTCCTAAGTAGCACACTTGTATAGCTTTTGACTTGTATTGGGACAAGCTAGGGCTGGTAAATTTTGATCATTTTCATGTACCTAACACCTAAAATTAATCTTGAATACACATACTAGATACATATGAATGGAATGATAAAGTCATTATCAAAATATGGACAATGTATAACCTCTAGGTCAACAATAGTGACCAATAATAATCTAAAGAATTGACTAAAAAAGTGTAACTCTAAAAGATGATCTATTCAATATGCATTCATTCGAAAAAAAACTAAACTATTCAATATGCATTCATTCGGAGTCAATTCAAAAAAAATCGAAAAATAATTGACTAAAATAATTGCAGTGTTAAGTTTCTATAAGATGGACATGAGAAAGTGCATTAGATGTAGATTTTTTCCCAAGATCGTCTTCAAACAATTGATTCAAACAATGTAATCTAAAAATTATTGTCTGAATACTCAATCCAAAAAATTAAGTTGTGTTGATTTGACTACATGCGACTACTTAATTTTAACAAAATATGTATGAAAAGGTTCATCAGAAGCACATTTTCTTGATAATTCTTATATAAAACGTGCGTAGTACATAAGAATTTGAAATATGGTATACTCGATTAGCAAGAAAATTATTTTTTAGTGTGATTTTTAGTAGATAGAGTTGGACCCGAATAGGATTATGTTCAACTCGTAAAGAAAATGGTATATTCTTGTATATTTGTTTTGGTTGATTCAATTTTTAATATTGACATCACCATAATATAATCAATGTATCAGCTATCCTACACTAAACATATTGGTGAATTATGTACTGGATGTTTCACTATCTATTTGTTTATTCTTGTTAAATTTTGAGACATTGCCATATATAAACTCTCATCATATCTAATATAAAATGTGTGTGATTTTGTTATTCACTTATTTCAATTAGATCAATACAATCCTAAGACTATAAGATATGAAGAGATATTTGTATACAACTGAGTAGCAATGAAGATGCATGCTAGCATACCATAAAAGATGAGTAGAATAAAATATTATGTGGAAGAGATTGAAATGGGTACGGAATTACAATCTATTTTATATGACTATCATATAAGGAAAAGAGATGAAATACAAAGGCAAAATCCATAAAATGGCCATTTTAACTATAAAATTACCAATTTCCTTAAAATATGATTGGTACTAAATTGTAAAGATTTAACAAAGCATGATTTTATAAATTCTCAACATGAATAGAGTATAGTGTTTCTAAGGATGTTGTTTATTGTCCATGTTTAATATGAAAAGTAGAAAGTCTGTAAATATGTATATCAGACAATAAGATTAGCATGGATATTACTAGTAGCAACGTCGAAAGTGGAAATTTTATTTTTTTATCATGAATGCTTTAAAAAATCATCAACGCAACTGGGTGGATGATAGTGACGCAATGATTCAATGGTGTCCTATAGTAAAAAGAAAATATTTGACATCATTGACAATAAAGTAATAGTGAAACAATTTTATTGAATTAGAATTCAATTTAAATTATGAGCAAGAAAATTATGTTTTTATTTTGATGTATTAGTATATCCAAATATTATAGTTTGAGTGTGTTTTAGATATTAGTTTACAACTACTAATATTGTTAGAACTTTTATAAATTTTTAGTTAATGATTCATTTTGCTTGTAAATGTGCCCCCCTTTGAGATCCGGATGACTCCACCCCTGCGTACAAGTGGATTGCACTGTGATTATATCCACAACATTATTATTGATCTGATGATTACTATGCCAAATTTTACATTTCAATAATGACTTCCATTGAGTATTCTCAACATCTACTAATATTGTTAGAACTTCTTATAAATTTTAGTTAATGACTAAATTTTCTTGTAAATGTGCCCCCCTTTGAGATCCGGATGGCTCCACCCCTGCCTACAAGTGGATTGTACTGTGATTATATCCACAACATTATTGTTGATGCGAAGATTACTATGCCAAATTTTATATTTCAATAATGACTTCCATTCAGTATTCTCAACGTCTAGTTGATATGGTATGTATGTACTTCAAAGGTCTTTACGTGATAAAAGATTGACTAAAACATAGAATTGTGACTTTGGAAGACATTCATTGCCAATAACAAAAAACAAGAACAGATTATAAATCCAAATATATTTGCTATCATTGTCTATAATCATTATTTGATGGTATATAATGTGTATACTTAACATTGTCAAAATAAATGACAAAACTTAAAATTGTGCCTTAGTACATTCACTAGTAATATATTGACATGTGCCTCATTCGTGTCCGCTCAACTTTTCACATATAAGTTCAATAAATCAATCCGATGAGACCCAATAAAATTGTGCCTTAGTATGTTCACACTATCAATATATGGTGTATGTATCATTCATGTCGCCTCAATGTTTCTCATAAAAGTTCAATAAGTCTCTCATGAGACCCAATTCAAGACAATGATTTGCGTTAGTTAGACTGGTCCTTGAAATTTCTAAATAACTAGAATGTCTATACTTGATAATACTTTTGGTCGGTTGAATTTTTTTCATGAGGTCCAAATGATTAAATGACTATCCTTCACAATGCATTGACTCACCTAGTTTTTCTCCATGGAAGTCTTACCAATTATATGTTCTTCTAGATTATATATTTGTTCAGATGGACATATGTTGAGGAAATCTAGCTTGAATTTATGTTGTATAATATTTTCTATGTATATAGTTTCTTGAATCTTTCTTAAAATTCCATAATCTAATCAAGAGTTAGATAATTAACTAAGTACATAATTATCCAGTAGAAACCTTATACTAGAGTACTTTCTAGTTGGAGAAGCATGGGCATCCTAAAAACATAAATATTTTGTTCTTTCGAGCAATATAGGCTAAATTACCAAGAACGCATGTAAGTAATGGTGTTTAGACATGTTTTAGTTTCATTTGAGTTGCAATGTGATTAATGTTTCTCATGAAACTTCCACACAATGTTTTTGGTATGTTCTTTGGATTGTCACCTATAATGAGTAGGGTTTATGTAAGAGTGCTAGACCTACATTGAAGCCTTTTGAACTTCCCTAAATTATTTCTCCATTCCCTTCATATTGTTGTTTTGTCCTCTCCGGAAAGTGCAAGTTAAGGATGGATGACCTTATGATAAATATGTTCTACCTCAATTTGTTCTATGTTAGGATAATGACATGATGGAAGAATTTAGATTGCCAAAATCTTTAGAGAAGTTCCCCATATTAAGAAATGTATCCTTTATCTAATGTTGGTGATAGTGAGTTTTTTTCCTATAGTAAACATGGGGGGTGGGGCACTGTTATAACCTAATTTTTCACATGTTTTTGTATATATTCGAAAAGCAAATATTGGTTTGTTAAGGATGTATTAGAAAACATGTTATGTCTTGTTTTAAAAGTATGGATTTAATTTGCAATTTCCCCTTTGCAATGATTTTCGTGGGTTTACTATTTTTATAATCCAGTAATGGATATTTGATAAAGAAAAAAGATAAAATCCAATAATATATGAATTACTAAAAGTAATGGATAATTAGTATTATACATATGAAATTACGTGGAGTTTTCTAAAAAAGTGATGTTGAAGGAAACTAATAGATTGGTTCTGGTTTTATGTTGCACTTAATGACAAAAGATATAAAAATAAGAAATCTTGCCAAGTTTGGGAGAGAAAAGGATTATTTGATGCCTTAAATAAATCATATAGAAGGGGGAATTAAAGATAAAGAAAATATCTTTAACTTGTATATTTTGATCTCAAATCTTTCCTACACCTAGATGTAAGTGTTTTAGACTTTTCTTTGATATTGGGGATCAAAACGATTATAGGCGAGGGAGATATGAATTTAATTATTTTTCCAAAAGTGAAAGCGGTTGTGGGAAAATGAATTAACTATCACGAATATTATGGAAAGGAAATAAATTTGGCCTTTAGCTATTCGCATGACATATCAGACATCAAATTAAGATCTGATGATGACTAGATGATTGTCTACCTTGAGCCGAAAGGGAAACCATGAATAGTTAGTTCCTAATAAATTTCTCATTTTTGTCTCTCTCCAATCCGTGAGCATTCCTATAAACCTTTCTATAATGATCAAGAGACAATTCTAAGCCCAATAACCCCCTGTTTCATTTTATTTGGAAGGTTATTAAGTTTTTCCCTAAATCATAGATCCTTTGGCAACCAACCCTTCATAGCTGAGGCTATACAAGGGAATGTGATCTCATTGTAAGATCACCAACACATCTACAAGGTTCTGCTCAATTTCTGGCTCAACACCTTGCCTCCAATTTTCCTTCCAACCCCTACTCTCTCTCCCTCATCTTGTCTTTGTGCTTATAGGGAACCCACATCACCATCCTCTGAGTACAGGCCACCTTTGAGAAATCAAACACCATCCCCGTATCTGACAAGGGGTGCGACAAAGGTAGTGGTGCCTTCACTTGCCACTAGGAAGGTTGAGACCCAAAGTCAACGATCAATTTGATTCCATGAAAGTGAAGAAGGAAGCAGCATGGAGGAAGATGTCTCGGGGTGAATCTACCAATCTGCCCCGATGCTTTTATTGAGAGGTAAGGGGGATATCCATCTTCTTTTCCCCTTTATCACGCTCTCTCTCGCCCAAGCCATGTAGCGTGGGCCGCTGACAAGGCGTGTGCAAATTGGCTTAATCGTGGCCCATGGCACACGTGCTCTACTTAGTTAGTTGCTGAGTTGGCAAGTTGTGATTGGCCCACATGGTTTTAATTTGTAAATTGTAGAAAATTATAGGATTATCCAAGTTAGGCATGCTATATATGTAAGTTGATCAAAAAATGTTAGGAATTCATTAAAAGTGTGTTCATGACCTAACTCTACCACCAAATTCCAAAAGTGCCTAAATTTTCTAACTTTAATGTATTAAAAGCATGAAAATCCTAATTTCTTAGTTATAATGATCATAACTTAAATTACTTTGATGGATAAAGTTTAATTTTTTGGTTAAAAAGGACATATTGTACTTAATTTATGATAAAGAATTCATGTGATATCAATATTGGAGTTTATAAGTTGAAAAGCATTAAATGTGATAACTAGGGTTTAGAAAGTCACCCTAATGAAACCCTAATTTGACCCTAAAACCCTAACTTGGAAACCAAGTCAGTCTTAATGTGAGTTTATGAACAAAGTAGTAATACTTGGAAGTTATACATTAATTTTAGGGTGATTGTGTACTTGTTTTCAACTACAAGTATTTAGTTGGACTTTAAGTTACTTCTGATAAAGGTATGTGGTTATGCCTATGACTACAGCTTAACTGACTTCTATGGTTTTTTGAAGTTTCTTGATTCAATTGCAACTAAATTGCTTCAGTCTATTTACCTCTTGCAATCTATAAAGTCACTATGGATATCATCTAATATAACTGTAACCTGATGAAACCCTCACTAATCTTTGGTGAGTTATAGAGAATGGGGTGAAATAAGTCATTATGGGAATGACGGCTGATCAAGCCCGGACAGGAAGATCACCTCAGGCCAAGCCCAGAAAGGAAGGCCTAGGTATGAAAATAAAGCCTGAGTGAGGAAAGTTATGAATGTCCACTATAGGGACCAAACCCTAAAGAGAGGGTTTTCCGTAAGAGAGGCTCCCCTAAAGAGATGGCACACCATAGAGAAAGAGAAGATAAAGGTTGTGAGGTTAAAACAAGAAAATGTTTGTTCAATTTTTCAATCAAAATTGTTGATATGGTTGATTATGTTGTTGCACCTACATGTGAATAATTTGTTTCCCCCATATACTCAGTATATCTAGATATACTGATAGTGTTTTTGTTTCACGATGTTTTAGGTTAAACTTTTGTTAATCTACAAGTATGATGAAAGATGGACATCCAAAGAAGAAGACACCAAAAGAAAAGATCCAATTATTCTGAAGGATTTAGATAGATACCTTTATTTCATGTTGCAAACAATAGATTTCCATTTTCATATACCTCCTCAAGGGAGAGCTTATCTTTCATATTTATACCAAACTCTTTTCCATTCAATGAAATTTATAACTATTTTGGTTAATTGCTAAACATTGATTCTGTAAATATGATAATGGCCATTTCTCTCTCAGTCCACCTTAATTGGGAATAAAAGGGGGAGGGGTCGTTACATTTGGTATCAGAGCCCAGGTTTACCATTTAACCTTTAAAAAATATTAAATTTTAAAAGCTTCATAGAGCCCAAGGGAATTATTAGGCCTTTTTCTAAAGGCGGTGGTGTATAGAAGGGACCAAGACCATGCAGGCTGGAAAAACTCTCATTCACACCGCTTGTCATCTTAGAGGACTCCCAGGATATCGTGCATCCTACCTGGACAAAGTTGGAATATTTTTCCTGAAGTAAAATACCTCTAGATTTTCTTCTCATCTTGTGATTCGTCCCTTCTCTACCCCCAAATTCCCTCACAAAACCCTAGGGACCTAATAACTACATTCTCTCCTCTTCTTAGAATTAGGATTGTGAGTATTAGGAGTAAGACATCCTCCACCAAATTACAATTAATTCATGTAACCAAGATGTCATGGACATAATTTTATGATGCTTTATATACCTAAACATAAAACTGAGATTAGTTTATTTATGTGAAACAACATGGCCCACACCAAGACCACTACCATCCCTGATGACACACCATGAGACTACATAGAGGGAAGGCCCTCCCGCCGGAAGAGGATGTCCTCAACAAAGAAAAGGAGGTTCATGGATGGTGACTCATCCAAGAAGTAGAATAGGTTAGATGAGGCCTCTACTGAGAGAGGTCACGAGCATGAGGTCATCCCTTTTGCAATCCCTAACCCTAAAGTTGGTCCTGACCCTGAAGGTGAACCCATGGTGGAAGATGAACCTAAGGTTAAGGTAACCCCACTGTTGGTGGTCCTGGCTCTATTAAATAGGCAGTGATCCAGACCCCTGAGATGCTCTAGCTTGAGCAATAGAAGAAGCTTTTTGAGGCCATTATTGCCCTAGCCCTCAATTACGTTGCCAGAGATGAGAATGGTGTACCCTTACATGTTTTACCTCATCTTGAAGCCACCTTCCTTGACTTCATCAAGCTAAACATAGAGAAGTTCTAGAGTGAAGACAAGGTGGAAGTCATTGACAAGGTGGATGCATGTCTCCTGGCTGTGGAGAATGACTTCCACATTCTGGAGGTGCAATCCTCTAAGAATGTCCTTTTCACCATTCACCTTATAGAAGGAGCAAAAAATCTATGGTTGGAAAAATACATTGTTGGTCTAGATTTGGATAAGAAACCAATGACCTAGGTAGATATTTGCACCATCTTCTCTACAACATTCATTCCCATCTCTACCAAGAAGGATAAGGAGAAATAGTTCATGTTCCTTTATCTCAGGAAATATGACAATGGCGGACTATGCTTGGAATTTCCAACTTCTGTAGCGCTTTGCCTGCATGCTGACTGAGGAAAGGTGAGTTGAGCACTTTGTTGAGTGCCTGCACCCCCAGATGAAACCTCACATGATGGCTAGTAAACCTCCAAACTTAATCAAGGACCTCAACTTTGCCTTAGACATGGAAAGGACTACCATTCCGCAAGGAATATCTAGGGTTCACTAAAGGCACTTCTGCCCCAAGAAATGACAATAGAAGGTCAGAGGGTCAAAGAAATGGTAAGGTATAAATGGAGGAAAGGTAAAACTCCATCATGAGAACTAGCACCCTGAATGTCGTACCTATGGGAGAAGCACCTTGGAAAATGTTGCAATGAGAAGAAGGTTTGTTACCACTATCCGCAAGATGGACATATTAGGTCCAACTTTCCTCTCCCTAACCCTTGAGGTCTGGGCCAATTGGTGGGCCAAGCAGTGGCTACAACACCCCAGGGAGAAGCCCTAATGGATGGAGAATGTGGATAGGCTCGAGTCTTCACCATTGATAGTTAGGAAGCTCAGAACAATGCCAACTGACTTGTAGAAGGTAACCATATATATAACTCTATTTTCTATCTTTTACCATGAAATAAATAATAGTTTTGATTGCCATAAATAAAATGTAGGACTTATTGATAATGGGCCATAATGTTAAAGATGTATTTGACTCTGGTTCTACTAATACTTTCATCTCAAGAAATCTCACAACTATGCTTTGTTTGGGCTTCAAGGACTTAGGATATTTCTTGGAGGTTACGACCCCTAGTGGTCATATCTTTTCATCCCTCCTTAAGACACTAGTCATCCCTGTTAAATATATATACAATGAACTCCCTACCAACTTTATCCTTCTTGATATGAATGATTTCAATGTCATTATAGCAATGGATTGGCTTTATAACTATAATGGAAAAATGGATTGTAGGAAAAAGAAAATAAGGATAGAGAAGTCAGGTCATGCACCCTTTACCATTAGAGGTAGAAAAGATGCCACTACAACCATATATGTGTTAGCTGTGAAAGTAGAACAAATGATATCTAAAGGTTTTCTAGTGTTCCTAGTTGTAGTGACTAAGCCAGAGTAGCCGGTGTATCCCTTATAGGAAATAGAGGTAGTCAGGGAATATGTTGATGTGTTCCTAGACAATTTTGCAGGCATACCTCTAGAGAGAGAAGTGGACTTCTCAATAGAGCTAGCTTCTGGGACAAACACAATTTCCATGGAACATTACAGAATGGATACCGCTGAGTTTCTTGAGTTGAAGAAGCAACTACAGGAAATACTACAAATGGGCTTCCTTCAACCTAGCACATCCTCATAGGAAGCAACACTCCTCTTTGTAAAGAAGAAGGACAGATTGCTCTGCATGTACATAGACTACAAAATGATAAATCAGGCTACCATTAAGAATAAGTATCCTCTACCTTCCTTAGATGACTTGTTTGACCAGGTCAAAATTGCTCCGGTGTTCTCAAAGATTGACCTAAGATCCGGATACCACTAATTGTGAGTAAAGAGTGAAGATGTCACAAAAACTACTTTTTGAACCCACTATGGTCACTATGATTTTTTGGTTATGCCTTTTGGGTTGTCCAATGCTCCCAATGTGTTCATGAACCTCATGAATAGTGATGTAATATCCCAAATTTTGCAAATAAAACAAGTTCAAGGTCTTTAGTGCAAATTTTAGATTTTCTTTTCAAAATCTTAATCATTGATGCAAGTTACCCAAATATAATGAACCTCTACATCATTCCTCGAATTTTAAATTAATTTATGACTCACCAAGGAAAAGATAATTCATTTTAATTCATGTACATTAATAAAATGACATATGTGAGTTTGATGAACAAAAGGTTGGATAAACCTAAATATAATTGTCTAGGAAGATAAACATCTTGTGAACTCTCCCCGTGGCCGACCCGTCACTCCGGCGATTAGGGTTTGAAGCATGGGACACCTCTCTCCATTAGTGGTTATCTCTTGCAGGTTCAAGGATTGGGCGATCTCTCTGGTCCTACTCCAACGATGGCAGACGAATTGGCGGATAGGTGCGCACAGTTGCAGTTGACACCGGAGGAGGAAGACCTGATCGAAGTCACGACGCCGGCGGAAGACGGAGATCACAGTCATCTAAATATGGAGCTGGTAGCGCAGATCCTAGCAGACAGACCGGTGAATTTCTGGGCTATGAAACACACTCTAACTCAGGCATGGGGACTCCATGGCAAGGTCGTCTTCAAACAAATCGAAGGAGACCAATTCATCATCCAATTTTTTGACTGGCTAGACAAACTGAAGGTAGAAGAAGGATCACCGTGGAACTTTGACAACAAACTTCTTCTGTTCAAGAACATAGAGGCAAAGGAGACGCCGGGGGATATTGTCATAAGCCATAGCATTTTCTGGGTTTGGCTATATGGTATACCTCTAGGGTTTCGAAACAAACAAACTATTGAAGAGATTGCGTCCAGGGTAGGCAAAGTGATCATGACGGATCTGGATGAGTTAAGCTGGGAAGCGTCGGCGAGAGTAAGAATTAACCTTGACATGTCAAAGCCGCTGAAGAGAGTCCTGAGGATTCGAGGGAGCAAGAACAAGGTGATCGATATCGAGATAAAGTATGAACGGATTTCGAACTTCTGTCATGGCTGTGGTCGACTTGGACACGTGATCAAGGACTGTGCGGAAAGTGAAGAAGGTGGAGGATGGGAGCAGCAATGGGGCGCATGGCTCAAGGCATCGCTGAGGAAACCCAGGCGGTCGCTACAGGAGGAGGTCCATATAAATACCAGAGTAAGCAAGAAGATTCAGTTCAACTACAAACCAGCGACCAAGAAGAAGGTGAATAGGGAGGAAGAACCGCACAGGGAAGCCAACCAAAGATCGGTAGGCAGGGAAGAAAAGGAACATAACGAAGGTTAGCAGGGGAAGATAGCAACACAAGTGTAGGCGTAGAGTGAAGATGAAGGAAGTGGCGAGGCAGAGTATAACCTTGGGGACCTATTTCCGGAGAGAATCATAGGGACATTGCACAACAGGCAAGGAGCAGACAACGAAGAAATAGAAGGTACTGGCCCGAAGGGAGGGGAAGAAGATAATCATACGGTGGAGCAGCCGAGACCTCAACACACTAGAGAAGAGACCATCATTTTGCGGGAAAGCGTCCAACGCGTGGAGGACCTGATCATCACAGTGGGGGCGGACAAGAAGGGGGACAGAAAGGAAGCACACATAGTCGAGCAGCAGCCAAGCTTTGGGACCAATGAGACGTGGTTAAGTCATAAGCATGTGATATCAGCAGTAAAAATGAGGGCACAAAGAGAAAAGGAAAATAGAAGGAAAGTAGTGAGGAAGACAAAAATAGACCAGCATAAGAAGAGAGACCCACCATGGGTTTATAAGATGAGCAGGAGCCAACGACTGGGGATCCCAGAGAATGCAGTAGAATGGAGCACTATCGCAGGGAAAAGAGGCAGGCAGTCAGAGCTCTATGACATGGAACTAGATTCGAATGATTCAGTGACTGAGATAGGCAAGAAAGCAAGGAACATGGAACTTGAAGGGCAGCAGACAGGAGGGTGTACAACCCAAGTAGCGGAGGTTGGACAGAGCCAGCCCCACAAAGAGAAATGAAAATCCTAAGTTGGAACTGTCAGGGATTAGCCCGCCCTGACATAGTTACTGCCCTCAAGTCTTGGTGAATGAGGGAGGGCCCGAGCATAGTTTTCGTTATGGAAACTATGATTTCTAGTGCTAATCTAGAAGTGGTTATGAGGAAATGCGGCTTCACACAAGGGGTTTGTCTATCTAGTACAGGCAGAGCTGGGGGGATGGGTCTTTGGTGGAAGGATGTTGACCTCACAATAACATCATATTCCCAACACCATTGTAGCTGTGATATCACGGAGGGTAACAATGCTAGTAGGTGGAGAGCTATTGGCATATACGGATGGGCGGCACAACAACACAAATACAAGATTTGGGATCTTATGAGAGAGCTGAAAGGAAACTCAAATCTTCCTACAATTTTTTTCGGAGACTTCAAATGAAATTCTATCCAATTCTGAAAAAGACGGGGGGCCACCCAAACCACTCAGGTTTATCCAGGATTTCATGGATGTTATTGATGATTGTGATCTCACGGATCTAGGATACAGTGGAAGCATCTTTACTTGGCAGAGAGGTCTCACTCCAGAAACCTTAGTGCGGGAATGACTTGACAGAGCACTGGGATGTGCACAGTGGGTGGCAAATTTTCCACAGGTGAGAGTGATCCATTGCATCAAATATGAGTCCGACCATGTACCCATCACCATCAACATTGAGTATTGAAAGAGGAAGAAGGAAAGGAATCAGCAACATTTCTTCTTTGAACCCATGTGGGCGGAGGATGAGGCATGCAAACAAATTATAAAGACAGCATGGGAAGAGCGATACATGACAGACTTGCAAGGTAAAATGGGCTACTGCGAAAGTAAACTGAAGGAATGGGCTGCTGAAAATTTCAGGGAAAGGAAAAGGAAAATCAAACAGCTGGAAGAGGCATTAAGGGAACTGCAAAACTTACCACCAGATAGGATAAACTTGGAGCGGTGCACTTACATTACGGCAGAACTCCAAGAATGGCATAGAAGGGATGATGCGTTCTGGCATGCTAGAGCAAGGGTGAATGAGATGAAATCAGGAGACATAAATACTGCATATTTCCACCATAAGGCGTCTCAAAGAAGGAAGAGGAACAGGATTGAAGGTCTGAAGAATGAAGAAGGGCAATGGAAATTGGAAGAAGATGAAATAGAAAAAATAGTGCTGAATTTTTTTCAAGCTCTTTTTTAGACAAGAAACCCTTCCGGGTGGGAGGAGGCAACGAGAGGAATCAATACCAAATTGAGTCAGTATGAAAGTAAAGAGTTAGAGAAAGAATTCACCTCCGAGGAAATCTTGGTTGCACTAAAGAATATGCACCCTAACAAAGCACCGGGGCCAGATGGGATGAAAGCAATGTTTTTTCAGAAGTACTGGCACATAGTAGGGGATGACGTCTCCAACTACACAAAAGGATGGTGGAAATCAGAAAGGAGCATAGCCGACATTAATGATACGCTGGTGGTGCTAATTCCTAAAACTCAGAAGCCCATGGAGATTGGTGAGTTTAGACCCATCAGTCTATGCAATGTCATCTACAAGATAGCATCCAAAGTCATAGCAAGCAGGCTGCGACCGTTCATGGATAGAATCATAACCGAAAACCAAAGTGCCTTTATTCCGGGAAGACTCATTACTGATAATGCCCTTATTGCGTATGAATTGTTTCACACTATGAAAAGGGGTAAAAAAGCAAAGAAGGGACACATATCACTCAAACTGCATATGTCCAAGGCCTACGACAGAGCAAGGTCTATGATTGCATGTCAACTGTATCCCATTCATTTTCCATCAACGGGGAGCAGACCAGGAAGATTCAACCAACCCGAGGACTTCACCAGGGTGACCCTCTCTCTCCATACCTTTTTATTTTATGTGTTGAAGCTTTTTCTACTTATCTAACCTTGGCAACACAGCAAAAGGATATTCAAGGAATTCGAGCAAGCCGTCATGGCCCTCAGGTTTCTCATCTTTTCTTTGCAGATGACTCCATCTTGTTTCTGAGAGCAACCAAATAAGAATGCTTGAAGTTAGATGAGATTATCAGCCAGTATGAGAGGGCATCCGGACAGAAAATTAACCTATCCAAAACTGAGGTTGCTTTCAGTAGAGAGGTGGAGCGGGAAAAGAGACAAGAGATAACACAACTCTTACAGGTCAAAGAAGTAGACAAGCATGGGAGGTATCTTGGGCTACCAACGACTGTAGGGAGGTCGAAGAAATAAGTTTTTTCCTATATATAGGAGCGGATATGGAAAAAGCTACAAGGTTGGAAAGGGAAGTTGTTGTCTAAAGTAGGAAAAGAAGTCCTCATCAAAGCAGTGGTTCAATCCATACCATCGTATATCATGAGCATCTTCCAGCTACCGGGGTACCTTCTTGATTCCATAAACAACACTATATCGAGATTTTGGTGGGGGGCAAAAGACGGGGAGAGGAAGATGGCGTGGGTCAGTTGGGACAACATGTGCAAACCAAAAAACCAAGGTGGATTGGGATTCAGAAACATACATATTTTTAACTAAGCGCTACTGGCAAAGCAAATATGGAGGCTCTTCCACAGATGAGATACTTTGGTCTACCGTGTATTAAAAGCAAGATACTTCCCTAGGGGGATAGCCCTTAACGCCAGAAAGGGACACGACCCAAGCTTCACTTGGAGGAGTATATGGAACGCAAAGGCTATCATTCTTGAAGGGATGCAGTGGAGAGTGGGAGACGGATCAAATATCAACATATGGGAGGATCCCTGGATCCCAGGAATAAGAGGAAGCATAGAAAGTGCTTACAGTTTCCCAAGCACCAATGTCCAAAGGGTGAACAAACTACAGACGGAAGACTCTACCGCTTGGAACAAGGATGTCATCTACTCCCTCTTCACCCAAGAAATAGCACACAGGATTCTGGAAACACCACTTAGTCTCAACAAGCAAGAGGACGACATTTATTGGAAACCAGATAGGAGAGGAGAATTTACTGTTAAATCGGCCTACTGGATGGCAGCCCAAAGCCCGTCCGAAAGGGAAGTACGTAGACATCAAGAGGAGGCTAGTGGATGGCGGCTGGTATGGAGGAAGAACTGCATCCCGAAGGTGGCACACTTTTTATGGAGATGCATGACAGGGGCGTTAGGCACTTTGGGACGTCTTTTCGATCGACACTGTCATCCTGACGGAATTTGCAGCATCTGTGGAAGAGAGAAAGAAGACATTAGGCACATGCTGTTTAGATGCCCTCAGGCGTGGGAGCTCTGGAAAGAAAGCCCGGGAGTAGTGCAAGCGAGGATCTGGGAAGCTGGTGAGAACAGTGCGGACGGCGGAATCATGAGACTCATAACCCAACAAAGTGAAGACGATAACCATGTCATGATAGATGCTTTGTGGACGGTTTGGACCAGGAGAAATGCCATCATCTTCAACGAGCAGCCAAATCCACCGCTCATCACCCAGTGATATCTTCTAGCTCTGATTACAGGATATCACGCCGCACAGCTCTCAAGTGCTGATCAAAATGGAGCTGAGGAGAAGAGGAAGCCCGTTTGGGAGCCACCCAAAGAAGGAATGACCAAACTTAACTGCGACGCTGCAGTACATATACATGGATTTAACGGAGCTGGACTTGCGTGTAGAGATCACGCCGGACAGGTGGTCCACGTAGCAGGTAGCAAACATCCCATTCTTCACGACATGCTGGCAGCTGAAGCATGGGCCATCAGGGAGGGCATTCGACTGTCTAAGGAACAACACATAACAAGGTTAGTGGTGGAATCAGATTCGGAAGCTATCATCCACTTCATAATGTCAGAAGATAGACGCCCGGATATTCTTGGAATCCTCCTTGCAGAAATTCACAATTTAAAGTCTTTGTTTCAGTCAATTAGTTTTGTTTTCTGTAGAAGTCAGGCAAATGGACTAGCACACCTGCTAGCTCGTGAAGCCTCTGTTAGTACTAGTCCTTTCTTTTTATCTTTGTCTTTCCCCCAGTCTGTAACAAACTGGATTGATCCATCTTTGAGCTCGGAGTAATAGATAGCTGGTGGTTGATCTAAAAAAAAAACTTGTCTAGGAAGATTCTAGACTCTTTAATACACATGTGGTCCAAATTTGAAGTCAATTGGGATTTGTTTGACCCCTCTAATGATCTTAGAAAGTTTCTATAAAGTTTTCTTTTATTAAATCAATTAAATAATAATGTAACCTAATGTCTTGTTGTCACACAACCTCTGTACCTAGTCTGGGTCAGACTCTAGGTCGTGGATCCATCCGCTAGGTGAGGTGTTTCGTTCTTTGCCTGAGTCCCAGTAATGATGGACTCTACAGTTGTTGTATCCTTTGTCTTCTATGATCTCTCCCTTTGTTGAGTCTCAAGCCAAGAAAACCTCTCCACTAGACTTGTCTTATCTTAACGATTCATCTAAGCCCAAATTTATTGGGACTTTATGCTCTAAATCTCACATACCCCTAGAGTCATGGAGATCCTCCCCTATTTTGGACTCTAAGAGACAACTAGGCTTCTCACGACCTTATCCTATATATAGGATCCCCAAAACCATCTCTGAGGAAACACCAACTCATAGACATCACCGTCTTGCTCTGATCATATGTCCTCCACCCTTACCTCAAAACCACCTCGTTGTTGCACATCCACCTTCAACGATAAGGTGAACCTGACCACCAGAACAAGTGGGGCTACCCTAGGAGCCATTATCAGATACACGTGAAGCTTTTCCTGACGCCAATCGGGTGTTCCTTGAGGTAACCATCTTTCCCCCATTTTTACCTTGTTTCAAATAACAGAGTCAAACTTCTATTTGTGGTTGCCTTCTTAATCATTTTGATTAAGAGTAGCTCAAGTTTTCTTCCATGAAATTATTTTTACCCCTATTCTTCATCTCAGTTTGTTCTTGTAGGGTTTCCAACCTCCGTCGACTCACCGCCATGGCGTGAGGTGCCCTTTCAGGTATTACTTCTATGAGCGTGCTTGGATTAGAGGTCGTTGAGACTACACTGATCACAGGAATCTAATTTTGTAGTTATTTCTCGATGAATCCATCGCCTGTTTGGTTTTGGATCCTTGAATTTGAGCCTCGGTGTTCTATGTATTGTTCATCTCGAGCAAGAAGAACCTTGGGGATATATTGTCAAATATGCTCCCATGTGGGTTGTATGATATGCCACGCCCTCAGGGGTAGTTGACTCCTTTCATCTTTCCATTTAGTTGACCTTCTATGTAGGCTTCTAGAATGAGCCGGCCATGGCCGACTCATGCTAGAAGCCTACACAACAGGTCAACTAAATGGAAGGTTGAAAGGACTTAACTGCCCCTGAGGGCATGTCATATCATACGATCCACATGGGGGCAGATTTGACAATATACCCCCAAGGTTCTTTTTGCTCGAGATGAAGAAGGATGGCTCCGCATGGGCTAGCTCAGGGTTGGTCCACAGTTTTGGATATTTCCCATGTGGATTTTTCCTCGTTTCTAATTGGCCAACGCATAAAAATTTGTATCTTTTCATTGGTAGATCGTATGGGGTCTATCCTTATATGAATTTTACTCAGTTTTTTGAGATACAGATGATGGACTAGGTTTCAGTGCATTTTGTGTTTTGATTTTCATGAAACATTATACTTATTGTAATTAGGGTTTAACAAACCATGAAAACCTAGAAATAAAGTTATGGATTATTCATTAATGGATGATTATTGAACTAACAGGGTAATTAGGGTACAAACAACCCATGGACGTGATTAGGGTTCCATCAACCCAAAGAAAACAACTAAGATCTCCCCTATGAGAGAGGTAAGCATGTTCATGCACTTAGAGTATTTAATATGAGTTTTCAATCACCTTATGTTTATTGAACCATGATGATCAAGTTAAACTATATGCATAGCCATGTACTTCAATTGGGATACTTCTTGCAATAATATGATTCTTATGCTTTCAAGTTCTGTCTTCAAGAATTCATGTTATGATTATGGAAATCCAAGTAAAGTTAATTTTGTCAAGGTAATGATTAATCATGTAATAGGTGGTATTATTTTGTCCTCATCATGTTAATGTTGAGCCTATGGGCCTTATGAGCACCATTGGTGAAATAGTATCAAGGATACTATAATCAACCACTAAGATGTAGTTATGTGAATCCAAATTTATTGTTCAGTTACTTTCATGTTATTCCTTATTGTGAAATTATAATTTTGTTATAATAATACTCAATGTCGCTTACTCTAACATGAATTTTATTGCATGCATGGTTGGGGGCACGATGCCCACACTTACAAAGAAACTTCCAAAATAGATCCATATGAAGGTCAACTAAAGGAATAGATTGAGGTTAATAAGATACACACATGGTGGGGTACCATCTACAATAGAAGATCCTAATGAGTATAGATAATTTAATGTATGTCTTCAATAATGTCTAATCGTGTATATCTTAGTTAGTTTCAGTTCAAGAACTCAACTATGAACAATGTATAAATCAAGTTTAATATCTATGCATGGTTATTGTTTACTTTATTTGCAACAATTATTATGATTATTACATCTCTTTGAGCAAAAGTACCATGTGTTATGGAAAAGATGGGAGTTTCTTCTATTGTTATAAGTATGCTTAAAGGGGGTGTTACAATAATGGTATCAGAGAAAATAAGTAGATGTCCACCATGAGAAGAAAAAAAAACAAATTCACATGATCTAAACTCAGCTTTAGATGAGTAAGTGAAAGTTATTAGGGTTATGGGGTATGGATAAGTAACTTGAAATTTTTAAAATTCAAAGTACAGGTCTATTCAAGAGACATAAGTTTAAATAAGGATTAGGGTTATGTGCCTAGTTGTTTTGGATGTTTATGTTAACTCTAGAATTGTATGTAGCATTTTCTCTCTTTTTCCCATTTGGTTGTGGTATGGGACACATGCTTATGAAGTTTTGTAGAGAAAATGTTATGTGCATAATATCATGCTTGTCTGGTCCTTTCACGTGCATGTGGTATGGGACATGTGCATGAGAGAGGTGCTAAGATAAGTGTGATAAGACATGTCACCTCTGATTATATGACCAGGCGACATGTATTTAAAGGGGACATAGAAAATTAGAGTTGACATTATAGTTTGAGACATATAGTCACCTAAACCTAATTAGTTACATAATAAGACCAAGCATGCATATAAAGAGTAGATAACTTGAAAAAAAATCTTGCACACGCTAATGTTCTCCACTATGTTATGATTATGTGTTCAAATTGAACATCATGTATTACTCTTATGCTTATGAATTATGAAATTATGAAAATCATGTTAAGTATTAGAAATTGTTTTATGTTGATATGGTCCTCTCCATCGTGTTATGTGAGCCTTTACCGGCCTTATGTGAGCCTTAATTGGCCTTATGAGCTCTGTGGGAGAATATGTAAGCCTTCAATGGCCTTATGTGAGCCTTAAACGGCCTTATATGAGCCTTAATTGACCTTATGATCTCTGTGGGAGCATTATGTGAGCCTTAATCTACCTTATGAGAATTGTGGGTGCAATTAAGAGAGAAACTATATCAACTTAAATAAAAATCCATCTTATTATGAAATTATGTCAAGTTAATCAAGTTCTTATGAAATTATGTTACTATGAATAAGTCATGTCTTAAGTATGCTTATGAGACTGTAAGGTTTAGTTTTCAGTGTATGTTAGTGGCCCATGCACTCATTAATCATACTAGCCATACTATATATAATGCAATGATAATTGTATGATTGTGTTAGCTCTTCATTATGAAATGGTACCACTGGATCATGAGTTAGTGTACATATTATGTAAAACCCTAAGGTGGGTAGTACTTGGAAATTTTGAGGACGAAATATGTCTAAGGTGGGCAGAATTGTAGCATCCCAAATTTTGCAAATAAAACAAGTTCAAGGTCTTTAGTGCAAATTTTAACTTTTTATTTTCAAAAATTCTAATCGTTGATAAAAGTTACCCAAATATAATGAACCTCTACATCATGCCTCTAATTGTAAATTAATTTATGACTCGTCAAGGCAAATATAATTCATTTTAATTCATATACATTAAGATAATGGCATATGTGAGTTTGATGAACAAAAAAGTCAGATAAACCTAAATTTAATTATCTAGGAAGATTCTAGACTCTTTGATACACATGTGGTCCAAATTTGAAGTCAATTGGGCTTTGTTTTACCCCACTAATGATCTTAGAAATTTTCTATAAAGTTTTCTCATATTAAATCAATTAAATACTAATGTAACCTCATGTCTTACTGTTACGCGGCCTCTGTACCTAGTCTGGGTCAGACTCTGGGTCGAGGATCCATTCGTTGGGTAAGGTGTTTCCTTCTTTGCTCGAGTCCCAGTAATGATGGACGCTACAGTTACGATATCATTTATCTTCTGTGATATCTCCCTCTGTTGAGTCTCGAGCCAAGAAAACATCTCCACTAGATTTGTCTTATCTTCAAGATTCATCTAAGCCCATATTATTGGGACTTTATGCTCTAGATCTCACTGATCCATGGAGTTGTGGAGATCCTACCCTAGTTTGGACTCTAAGAGACATGCAGGCTTCTCATGACCTTATCCTATATATAGGACCCCCAAAACTATCTCTGAGGTAACACCAACTCACAGACTTCGTTGTCTTGCTCTGATCGGATGTCCTCCACCCTAACCTCAAAACCCTCACAGTTGTGCATCCACCTTCAATGATAAGGTGACCCTGACCACCAGAACAAGTGGGGCTACCCCAGGAGCCATTATTAGATACAGTGAAGCTTTTCCTGATGCCAATTGGGTGTTACTTGCGGTAACCATCTTTCCCCCCTTTTTACCTTGTTTCAAATAGCGTAGTCAAACTTATATTTGTGGTTGCCTTTTTAAAATATTTTGATCATGAGTAGCTCTGGTTTGCATCCATGAAATCATTTGTACCCCTATTCTTCATTGTAGTTTGGTCGTGTCGGGTTTCCAACCTCCGTCAACTCGCTGCCATGGCGTGAGGTGCCCTTTCAGTTATTCCTACTACGAGCGTGCTTGGATCAGAGGCCATTGAGACCGCACTGATCACATGAATCTATTTTTGTAGTTATTTCTCAACGAATCCATCACCTGTTTGATTTTGGCTCCTCAAATTTGAGCCTCAGTGTTCTATGTATTCTTCATCTTGAGCAAGAAGAACCTTGGGGGATATATTGTCAAATCTTCCCCCATGTGGATTGTATGATATGCCACACCCTTAGAGGCAGTAGAGTCCTTGCAGCCTTCCATTTAGTTGACCTGCTATGTAGGTTTCTAGCTTGAGCCAGGCCATGTGGCCGGCTCCACCTGGGCCAGCTCAGGGCTAGTCCACAATTTTGGATATCACCCATGTGGATTTTTCCTCATTTATGATTAGCCAATGCATAAAAATCCATTTATTTTAATTGGTAGATCATATGGGGTCAATCCTTATATTAGTTTTACTCAGTTTTTTGAGATCTAGATGATGGACAAGGTTTTAGTGCATTTTGTGTTTTTCTTTTCATGAAACATCATACTTAGTTTAATTAGGGTTTAACAAACCATGAAACCCTAGAAATAAATTTATGGATTATTCATTAATGGATGATTATTGAATTAACAGGGTAATTAGGGTAAAAACAACCCATGGACGTGATTAGGGTTCCATCAACCCAAAGAAAACAACTAAGATCTCCCCTATGAGAGAGGAAAGCAGGTTCATGCATTTTTAGTATTTAATATGATTTTTCAATCACCTTATGTTTATTGAACCATGATGATCAAGTTAAACTATATGCATAGCCAATTACTTCGATTGGGGTACTTCTTGCAATAATGTTATTATATGATTCTTATGCTTTCAAGTTTGTCTTTAAGAATTCATGTTATCATTATGGAAATCCAAGTAAAGTTAATTATGTCAAGTTAATAATGAATCATGTAATAGGTGGTATTATTTTGTCCTCATCATGTTAATGTTGAGCCTACGGGCCTTATGAGCACCATTGGTGCAATAGTATCAATGATACTATAACCAACCACCAAGATGTAGTTATGTGAATCCAAATTTACTGTTCAATTAGTTTCATGTTTTCCCTTATTGCCAAATTATCATTTTTCTATAATAATACTCAATGTCACTTACTCTAACATGAATTTTATTGCATGCATGGTTGGGGGCACGATGCTCGTAGATACAAAGTATCTTCTAGAATTGAGCCATGTGAAGGTCAACTAAATGAATAGATCTAGGTTGATAAGATACACACATGGTGGGGTGCCATCTACAATAGAAGATGCTAATGAGTATAGATAATTTCATGTATGTCTTTAATAATGTCTAATCATGTATATCTTAGTTAGTTTCAGTTCAAGAACTCAACTATGAACAATGTATAAATCAAGTTTAATATTTATGCATGGTTATTGTTTACTTTATTTGAAACGATTATTATGATTATGACATCCCTTTGAGCAAAAGTACCTTGTGTTATGGAAAACATGGGAGTAGCTTATGTTGTTATATGTATGCTTAAAGGGGGGTGTTACGAGTGTGGTCTAGCCCTTCTTTGACACCTTTGTCATAGTTTTCATAGTGACATCATACTCTACTCTGACGACCTAGAACAACATTGTGAGCACCTACCTTAGTTCCTTTATATCCTAAAAAAGTAGAAGTTCTATGGGAAATTATCAAAATGCTAGTTTTGGATAGACCGCGTTATGTTCCTTAGGCAAATTATATCTGGAGGAACCATATCAATGGACCCTACCAAAGTAGTGGCCATTCAAAAATGGCTAGCACCAAAGAAGGTGTTTGGAATTTGTAGTTTCCTAGGATTAGCCAAGTATTACCGGTGATCCATCAAGGATTTCTCAAAGAGTCCTTTTCCCCTGACCAAGATCACTCTGAAGGATGAGAAGTTCATTTGGTATGATCTGTGTGAAGCACTATTTTAGGAGTTAAAGGAAAATCTTACTTCAGCCCATGATCTAACCACGCCCTTGGGTAATGATTGTTTCATCATCTTCAATTACATAGCAGAAATGGGATTAGGGTGGGTGTTAGAGCAGAACAAACATGTGGTCGTCTTTTCTTCTACACAGATCAACCCCAATGAGTTGAATTATCTGACCCATGATCTAGAACTTGCGACAATTGTATATTATTTTAAGAACTGATGACATTATCTGTATGGGGCTACCTTTGACATCTTCACTGACCATAAGATCCTGAAGTATATATTGTTTCAAAAGGATCTAAACTTGCGACAATGATGTTGGATGGAATATCTAGAGGATTTTGATTTCACCATAGCCTATCATCCCATTAAGGCCAATGTGGTAGTTGATACCCTCAGTTGAATATATCTCAGTTGTGCGGCTAGCGTGGTTAACCAATTGAAGATATCAAAAGACATTGCTTGATGGTTCCATAGCCTTTGGCAGATAGGATTTCCCTAGCCAATATCTAAGTCAATCATGACCTTTTGATTGAGCTTGTAGAAGCCAAGTTATCTAGCCTAGCACTAGAAAAGATGAAGGGTTTGATGGGAAAGCCTCAAACACACCTCTCAGTGGGTGCGGATGGTGGAATATGATATAAAAGTCATATTTGGGTTCCTCAGGATTCACATTTAAAGGCCCGCATCTTGCAAGAGGCTCATGGATCAAAGTACAATGTACACCCTGGCACCACTAAGATGTTAAAAGACCTGCAATGATACTTTTTGTGGTTAGGAATGAAGAGATATAGCCTCATATGTGGTTGGTTGTCTTATGTGCTAAATGGTAAAGGTTGAGCACCAGCAACCTGGTGTGTTACTGCAATCGATTGAGATTCCTAAGTGGAAATGGGACCAGATCACCATGGATTTTGTGGTGGGTTTTCCAGAGATGAGAAAAGTTCATGATGCAATATGGGTTGTGGTGGACCGCCTAACCAAGTCAGCGCACTTCCTTGCCCTAAAGACCACTTCCAAGGTGTCAGAATTAGTTGAGCTTTACATTAGAGAGATAGTTCATTTGCATGGTGTTCCTAGTTCAATTATCTACGATGGGACCTAAGTTCACTTCAAAATTATGGAAAAAAATTTCAAGAGGAACTCGATACGAGACTGAAATTCAGCACAACTTAACACCCCTAGAATGATGGATAGTTGGAAAGAATGATCCAGACCCTAGACGATCTATTGAGAGCTTGTGTATTAGATTCAGGTGGACCATGGGAGAAATAATTTCCCTTAGCTGGGTTTTCTTATAACAACAGTTGTCAAGCCAGTATCGAGATGCCTCTGTATGAAGCTCTTTATGGTAGGTTGTGTTGATCACCTCTTCATTGGGATGATGTTAGTGAAAGGACCTTCCTTAGGTCAGAAGAACTAAAGTTATATGCTGACAAGGTTGCTTTGATTAAGAAAAGGATAGAGAGAGCCCTGGATTGAAAGAAGTTGCATGTTGATGCAAAGCAAATAGATTTGCACTTTAATGTAGGTGATCATGTGTTCCTAAAAATCTAAACCCTATGAGTTATAGATAAAGTAGAGGAAAAATGAGTCCCCAATATGTGGGCTCATTCAAGGTTCTAGAACATATTGGCAAGGCTATTTACCGTTTAGATTTACTACCACAATAAAATATGATGCATTATGTGTTCCATGTGTCTAATTTGAAGTTCTATGTGAAGGATCATGCCTATGTGTTGAACATTGAGCATATATAAATTCAAAGGAGATTGTCATATCCAGAGTCACCTGTGAGGATAATAGACTCCAAGGTGAGAGAGCTCAGGAATAAAAAGATAGAGATGGTAAATGTAACATCCTCAATTTCATAGCTAAAGTAAGCCTTTAATGTGGGGTTTTCTAGTAATGGCATGTCAAGGGATGCAATGAACGTAACCATGGCTAGGTATGTAATTAAATTCACAAAATGTGTAATACAAGCCATCTGATCAACCAATACACACATAATGACTTAAATGTGTATGATTGTAGTCAGTTGTATATGAATATAAATGAATTATTCCTATGAACAATAATGTGACGAATATATAATATGATGAGTCCAGTCCATGGCTTGAGCCTTAGACCTAGCTTAGGTCTTCATGTTATGCAATTAAAGAAATATTGATCACATGTGTCATACATGAGCTTCAATTGAGAAATTATATTGACTGAAGACTTATTTTCATGATTTGGAATACAATTAAGCTTATGGACCCTTTGAAATACTAAGGGACGGGCCATGTGCCCTAGATCCCAATTCCAGCTCTATTGGACTAATTAAGTTCTACAAATAGGTCCTTAGAGTACAAATTTGGGGATTCAGCATTCCATGTTCATAATAAATACTCAATGTAATTTTAATAGATGAAAAATTGATATATAAGATCAAGGGAGAAAATTTAGATGATTTTGAGTTATCTAGTGGCCTAGGTGATTAAATTAATAATTATCTAATATTTATCTAAAAGGCAAATTTGGAGGGTCTATATAATTAGTTTTGACTTGATGTTTTTTAATGTAAAGATTATTAGAATACAATGTATCTCCCAAATTTTGGGATCAAAGAGAGCTACGAATTGGAATATACAAATATTTCTATAAAATGGACTTTTATGCAAAAAGAAAAAAAGAAAAAAATAATAAAAAAGCAGGGGCGACTCAGTCCTCGCAGACTGAGAGTCGCGCCCCTATTTTCAAACTGGAAAAGAGTCCCCCAAGTGGGGAGGTACTTGCCCAAGAATTGGAGGGCAAAAACTTATAAAAGTCGCTTTTCCTAGGCCGCGAGGGTTAGACGAACCTAGATCTAGGGTTTTCGCGAAGCATTAGCAGAAGAGGGGAAGATCCACAATGAAGAAGAAGACCA
Organism: Alisma plantago-aquatica; assembly: GCA_963693085.1. Taxonomy (NCBI): domain Eukaryota; kingdom Viridiplantae; phylum Streptophyta; class Magnoliopsida; order Alismatales; family Alismataceae; genus Alisma; species Alisma plantago-aquatica. Next base: position 472,303,257 of record OY856409.1, on the reverse strand, counting down.
GGAGGGGCGGCGGCCACAACATGGTTGTGTTTTGGGGATCTTCAACCTCATCCACCCAGGGCACAGAGAAGGTGCCGCCCATAGAGTGTAGATCAGGAGGGAGTTAGGGAAGCAATTACCTCACAAGTCTGTGGCCATGGAAGGGAGATCAAGCTCATCAGAAGGTCTGGGCATAGTGGCCTATTTTCTGGGCACTTACGCAGGCAAGAAGATGAAGGAAAGGGAGGAAGCGTCGGCCCTAGGCTTGTGACGCGCAAGAGATCATGGTCGTCAGATCAGATTTCGATGGTCGAGTTCGGCCAGGGTTAGGTAAAATTCATATCTTGAGATATAGAGCTCGGTTTGGGACAAACAAGGTACCTATGAAAATCTCTTTGAGCATGCTATCTTCTAAAAATATCTCCAAATATGATTTGGATGTTTATTATTTATTATATGTTGGGTAGACAAAACTATATGATTTTGATATTTTGTCAATTAAAAATAGTAAACACCTTTAGAAATTCATACAAATTTTACTAAATGTGTATTTTGATATGTTTAACATTACTTCATAGCCAGATCTTTCATATATGAAGTTTTAATGAGATTTTTAATGTAAACCCTAATAAGGGTATTTTGGGTATTTCACCCATGATATGATTTTTAAATGACCTGATATTTTAATACATGATCATTCCTACATTATATGAATACTTTTATAGAGATTTGATGAAGTTTCTTATGCTATCATATTAGTATTTAGTTTTAGATGAGTAGCCATTATGAAAGAATAATAAATGATTATCCTGACACAATAAGTGATATATATGCCTAATAGAGTCTGATATTATTTATCTAAATGGTATTTTAATTTGATTTCACAATAGAGTCAAGTAATATTAGTATATATGACTATATTTGAGATTTTCTTCTTATATGATCTATATGTTCATATTAGCGCATAAGACGATTTATGTCTTATTTGAGTATAAAGATGATATTGATTATATAGTATGAGTTTTATTTTATTTCAACTCTATGATTTTATGATGATCATAGATTAAACTTATGCTAACCCTAAGTTGGTACATATAGTTAGGAAGATGGGACTTGAGATTTAGAAATAAAAAGAGGGAACATCGGCATGGACTGATAAAACTGTGATGATATCTAGGTTGTTAAAGTTATGGAATTGGAATCAAGACTTCCTTATAGATACCCCAGTACAAGAGGTATGTGGTCCATGCCCATGAGTACTCATGTTTTAAGTTCAGTATGTTTACATGTCTCTTGATAAGACTTTTATAATTTATATGATTCAATGTTCTAAGATTTTAATGCAAACAAGAATATTCTCATATCTCTATCATTATGTAAGTTCAGATATCCAAAATCTCAAATAGAGACATGTTGCTCAAAATAGTTGTGACCCATGGACCAAGGCCATGAGAAAGTTAAAGAATCACGTTCCTACAAGATTTCTTAGAAGTGTTCGAAATTAATGAATAAGATTGTAAGATAAGATATTCAAGTAATGTAGCCATACTTAGTTGGTGATTTGGGATAGTGTTGTATTGAGAATTTAAGTACACATATGTTGTCAGGATTTCTCATATTTATAGGCATAACTACGTATTACGATTCAAGTAGAAACATTCCATTAAGATTTCATACATATGTATAGATACAACAACTAGATTCCTTAGAATGAATAATATCTAGAATTTAATTACAATATAAGAATATGGATTTCCGAATATTAAAACATGGTCTACTTTTATAAATAAAGGTACTTTTGGGATCACAACATATTGTAAAAATGAGTTCATGATGGCATTATAAGGTAATGACACATTAAGTTATGATTAGGTTACAATACAATATTTTATAAGATTTCTATTTTGATATTTAAAGTTTATATGTAAGTTCATATGCAATGTTTTAGGGTAACATCATATCTTCTAAGAAGGATTGAACCATCTTGTCAGAATTGATATTTTTTAAGATATGTTGTACTTATGATACTTTCATAAGCTTGACTTAAGCAACCTTGTATACTTAGTATTTCTATATTGATGTCAGATCCTTCCTCATAAGACATTAGACTCATTCATGATATAATTGGTATAAATAAGTAATCTTACCAAATAAGAGTTTTAGAATAAGGTTTACCTAGATAATGAGATACATGTTCATATCCAGCAATGAATTCAGTTTAGAATTTAAGAATAAGTGATTTAGATTTAGACTTAGACTACTCACCATGTGAGTAGCCAGATTTTGAATAAAGATACATGATATGGGTTATAGAACCAATTCTCAATTATGCTGTAATTTGAAATACATATCCAAATTCCATAATAGATTCAGTTTAGACTTGAAAGAGAAAAGATTCAGATTTAGATTACAGATTCAAAACTATGTACATGTTTAGTACTCAGTTTCAGATAAGTTCAGATTCATGGTTTAGTAAAGATAGACTTAAGATAATTAATTCAAAACCTTCACATAATACATTATATAATAAGTCCTCACCAGAGAGTCCCGGGACGATTCAGAGGGCGCACTGCGCCAGACACTGCGGGTATCACAGAGGCATGTTATGCCAATAGAGGGTGCAGTTCACCATAGAGGGTACTTCAGTGTCAATAGAGGGCACTTTGTGCGAACAGAGAGTGTGTTGCACCATAGAGGACACTTCAGTGTCAACAGAGGGCACTTTGTGCCAACAGAGGGTGTGTTGCGCCATAGAGGACACTTCGGTGTCAACAGAGGAGGACTTATTGTATAATGGGGCCACAAACAGATAAAAACCGTAAGTAATAGATACTTAAGATTAGAGCATGTCTGTAATCTCATCCACGAGTATGATGAGAGGAATTCAGATAAGATATTTATGATCCAGACACTTTGGCGTAGGCCATGAGACCCAGAGTATAGGTCTCCAGAAAAGATAGAATAGAAAATAAGAGTTTAAGAAATGAGAGATAATATGTTTCTAGATTTAATCAGAGTTAAATGTTCATTTCATATTTATGATGTTCAAGAATCTTTTTAATATTTCAGTTCTTTAGCAATGTATATTTTAGAATACTCATGCCACTTACTATAACGACTGTTTTTCCCAATGCATGGCTGGGGACGTGATGTCCGCATGTTCTAGAGCAGTTGAAGAACAAAGGGACCAGCAAAGGCCTAAGAGACTTTCAAGCTTGCCTAGTGGGGTTCCATCTACCTAGTTGATCCTGAGTATTGACATCTTCTTATTATGAACTTATACATAAACATGATGTAGTTTTATGTTGACAAAAAGTTGTGTATGAATCAATTTTATAGTTTTGCAAAGTGTTTCATTTACTTTTATTGCAATGGTTATCATGCTTGTAACACTCCCAGATGATAGGAAAAAAATTTGCTTCCGCTCATGTAATATAAAAATCTAGGTGTTACAATATGGTATCAGAGCAATCTGGTAAATGGCCACTAGGAAAAGATGATTCTCACAGTCACCTAGGATGAAGATAAGAGATTAGGGTTTAGAGATAGATTCCCATAGAAAGTTACAATGACCTAGAATGACTAAGAGTTTTCACCTTAGAAGAAATAGAGATGTCAGAGATAGATGTTTACCTATTCTAGGTCTCATGTTTCAACCTAACCCTAGCTAATGATGTTGCTTCTCCATTCTCAATGGTTTGATGTTGCTTCTCCATTCTCAATGGTTACGGCCAGCCAAATTAAAATTGAAGAGGGACGTCATAAGCATTAGGGTTTGATGCATATCTCCTTTCTTACTAGTCCATGTGGTATGGGACACATGTATAAGTAGGTTAGAGGGGATTAGTATGTTAGGGTCCCACATCTCTGGGTATGTGCCTGATCACCACATATCTTGGAATGTAGGAGCTACCTGAAGAACCCAAGGTTAGACAGTCATGTGCAACTAATGTTAGGAATTTATGACAAGGTTGAGGCAGATGCCCTAAGTATAGAGCCAAGTTTAGTTTCATAAACCCTAAGTATGAGTTGATAAGTAGACCAAGGTAATAGATAATACTCATATAATTTTTTTATGAAAATACATTACATATCTCTTTTCATGAAAAAGTTTGAACATAGGTGTGTCTACAATAAATTAAGAGGTAAGCAGAACCCTAAGGTGGGTAGTAGCCTAGAGAAATTTCGAGGAAAAAAAATATTTTAAGGTGGGTAGAATTGTAACATCCTCAATTTCATAGCTAAAGTAAGCCTTTAATGTGGGGTTTTCTAGTAAAGGCATGTCAAGGGATGCAATGAACGTAACCATGGCTAGGTATGTAATTAAGTTCACAAAATGTGTAATACAAGCCATCTGATCAACCAATACACACATAATGACTTAAATGTGTATGATTGTAGTCAGTTGTATATGAATATAAATGAATTATTCCTATGAACAATAATGTGACGAATATATAATATGATGAGTCCAGTCCATGGCTTGAGCCTAAGACCTAGATTAGGTCTTTATGTTATGTAATTAAAGAAATATTGTTCACATGTGTCATACATGAGGTTCAATTGAGAAATTATATTGACTGAAGACTTATTTTCATGATTTGGAATACAATTAAGCTTATGGACCCTTTGAAATACTAAGGGACGGGCCATGTGCCCTAGATCCCAATTCCAGGCCTATTAGACTAATTAAGTTCTACAAATAGGTCCTTAGAGTACAAATTTGGGGATTCAACATTCCATGTTCATAATAAATACTCAATGTAATTTTAACAGATGAAAAATTGATATATAAGATCAAGGGAGAAAATTTAGATGATTTTGAGTTATCTAGTGGCCTAGGTGATTAAATTAGTAATTATCTAATATTTATCTAAAAGGCAAATTCGGATGGTCTATCTAATTAGTTTTGACTTGATGTTTTTCTAATGTAAAGATTATTATAATACAATGTATCTCCCAAATTTTGGGATCAAACGGAGCTACGAATTGGGATATACAAATATTTCTATAAAATGGACTTTTATGTAAAAAGAAAAATATAAAAATAAAATAAAGGGGGGGTGACTCAGTCCTCGCGGACTGAGAGTCACACCCCTATTTTCAAACTGGAACAGAGTCCCCCAAGCGGGGGGGGGGGGGGGTACTTGCCCAATATCCGGAGGGCAAAAGCTTATAAAAGTCGCTTTTCCTAGGTCGCGAGGGTTCGACGAACCTAGATCTAGGGTTTTCACTAAGCATTAGCAGAAGAGGGGAAGATCCACAACGAAGAAGAAGACCAGGAGGGGCGGCGGCCGCAGCATGGTTGAGTTTTGGGGATCTTCAACCTCTTCCACCCAGGGCACAAAGAAGGTGCCGCCCATGGAGTGTAGATCAGGAGGGAGTTAGGGAAGCAATTACCTCACGAGTTTGTGGCCATAGAAGGGATATCAAGCTCATCAAAAGGTCTGGGTGCAGTGGCCTCTGTTCTGGGTGCTTATGCAGGCAAGAAGACGAAGGAAAGGGAGGAAGCGCCGGCCCTAGGCTTGTGACGCGCAAGAGATCATGGTCGTCGGACCAGATTTCGATGGCCGAGTTCTGCCACGGTTAGGTAAAATTCCAAAATTCATATCTTCAGATATAGAGCTCGGTTTGGGACAATCAAGGTACCCATGAAAAGCTCTTCGAGCATACTATCTTCAAAAAATATCTCCAGAATAATATTTGGATGTTTATTATTTATTATATGTTGGGTAGACAAAACTATATGATTTTGATATTTTGTCAATTACAAATAGTAAATGCCTTTAGAAATTCCTACAAATTTTACTAATGTGTATTTTGATAGGTTTAACATTACTTCACAGTCTGATCTTTCATATATGAAGTTTTAATGAGATTTTTAATTTAAACCCTAATAAGTGTATTTTGAGTATTTCACCCATGATATGATTTTTAAATGACCTGATATTTTAATAAATGATCATTCCTACATTATATGAATACTTATATAGAGATTTGATGAAGTTTCTTGTGCTATCATATTAGTATTTAGTTTTAGATGAGTAGCCATTATGAAAGAATAATAAATGATTATCCTGACACAATAAGTGATATATATGCCTAATAGAGTCTGATATTATTTATCTAAATGGTATTTTAATTTGATTTCACAATAGAGTCAAGTAAGATTAGTATATATGACTATATTTGAGATTTTCTTCTTATATGATCTATAAGTTCATATTAGTGCATAAGATGATTTATGTCTTATTTGAGTATAAAGATGATATTGATTATATAGTATGAGTTTTATTTTATTTCAATGCTAAGATTTTATGATGATCATAGATTAAAGTTATGCTAACCCTAAGTTGGTACATATAGTTACGAATACGGGACTTGAGATTTAGAAATAAAAAGATGGAACATCGGGTTGGACTGATAAAACTATGATGATATCTAAGTTATTATGGTTATGGAACTGGAATTAGGACTTCCTTATAGATACCCCAGTACAAGAGGTCAGTGGTCCATGCCCATGACTACTCATGTTTTGAGTTCAGTATGTTTACATGTCTCCTGATAAGACTTTTATTGTAACGCCTGGGCCCACTGCCCAAGGCTCTAGTAGAGTTTCAGGAATGACGACTGGCCCCACAGACCACCACTAGCCTCAACTGCACACTTTGTCCTCACTCACGCACAAGTCGGGGTCAACTTCCTTATTGTTCACCCATCCCAGTACTACTCCAAGTTGAACACGCTTAACTATGGAGTTCATTAGTGACGGGCTCCCGGAAAAGGAGGTGCTCCTTGGTGATATGGGTAGTCCGATCATTCCTTATAAGATCATTTTATCCGAGGCCTCAAATCCTAGGATGTTACAATCTCCCCCACTTAGACTTTTGACGTCCTTGTCAAGGCTCAACTATATGGCCTCATAATATAACCCCATTTCAGTGCAGACCCACAATGGCCCATGGACATCCAGCTCCCGATCACGGAATAGCAGTGTAAGGGTGGCTACGTCAACCATGGACATCCCTTTCCTACATGCCTAGACTACACAGCTCAAGACTGGCATGCTACATGCCCATGTGGGCCCCACCTACTGGAGGGGTTATGGCTCTGATACCATTTGTAATGCCCGAGCCCACTACTCAAGGCTCTAGTAGAGTTTCAGGAATGACGACTGGCCCCACAGACCACTACTAGCCTTAACTGCACGCTTTTTGTCCACTCACGTGCAAGCCAGGAGCAACTTCCCGACTGGTCACCCATCCTAGTACTACTCCAAGTTGAGCACGCTTAACTATGGAGTTCTTTAGCGATGGGCTCCCAGAAAAGGATGTGCACCTTGGTGATATGGGTAGTCCGGTCATTCTTTATAAGATCATTTTATCCGAGGCCTAAAATCCTGGGATGTTACATTTATAATTTATATGATTCAATGCTCTAAGATTTTAATGCAAACAAGAATATTCTCATATCTCTATCATTATGTAAGTTCAGATATCTAAAATCTCAAATAGAGACATGTTGCTCAAAATAGTTGTGACCCATGGACCAAGTCCATGAGAAAGTTAAAGAATCACATTCCGACAAGATTTCTTAGAAGTGTTCGAAATTAATGAATAAGATTGAAAGATAAGATATGCAAGTAATGTAGCCATACTTAGTTGGTGATTTGGGATAGTTTTGTATTGAGAATTTAAGTACACATATGTTGGATTTCTCATATTTATAGGCATAACTATGTATTATGATTCAAGTAGAAACATGCCATTAAGATTTCATACATATGTATAGATACAACAACTTGATTCCTTAGAATGAAAAATATCTAGAATTTAATTACAATATAAGAATATGGATTTCCGAATATTAAAACATGGTCAACTTTTATAAATAAAGGTACTTTTGGGATCACAACATATTGTAAAAATGAGTTCATGATGGCATTATAAGGTAATGACACATTAAGTTATGATTAGGTTACAATACAATATTTTATAAGATTTCTATTTTGATATTTAAAGTTTATATGTAAGTTCATATCCAATGTTTTAGGGTAACATCATATCTTATAAGAAGGATTGAACCATCTTGTCAGAATTGATATTTTTTTTAGATATGTTGTACTTATGATACTTTCATAAGCTTGACTTAAGATACCTTGTATACTTAGTATTTCTATATTCATGTCAGATCCTTCCTCATAAGACATTAGACTCATTTATGATATAATTGGTATAATTAAGGAATCTTACCAAATAAGAGTTTTAGAATAAGGTTTACCCCGATAATGAGATACATGTTCATATCCAGCATTGAATTCAGTTTAGAATTTAAGAATAAAGATTTAGATTCAGACTTAGACTACTCACCATGTGAGTAGCCAGATTTTGAATAAAGATACATGATATGGGTTATAGACCCAACTCTCAATTATGTTGTAATTTGAAATACATATCCAAATTCCATAATAGATTCAGTTCAGACTTGAAAGAGCAAATATTCAGATTCAGATTTCAGATTCAAAACTAAGTACATGTTTAGTACTCAGTTTCAGATAAGTTCAGATTCTGAGTTTAGTAAAGATAGACTTAAGATAATTAATTCAAAACCTTCACATAATACATTATATAATAAGTCCTCACTAGAGAGTCCTGGGATGATTCAGAGGGCGCACTGCGCCAGACACTACGGGTGTCATAGAGGGCATGTTATGCCAACAGAGGGTGTGTTGCACCATAGAGGGCACTCCAGTGTCAATACTTTGTGCCAACAGAGGGTGCGTTGCACCATAGAGGACACTTCGGTGTCAACAGAGGGCACTTTGTGCCAACAGAGGGTGTGTTGCACCATAGAAGACACTTCAGTGTCAACAGAGGAGGACTTATTGTATAATGGTGGCCACAAACAGATAAAAATCGTAAATAAAAGATATTTAAGATTAGATCATGTATGTAATCTCATCCACGAGTATGATGAGAGGAATTTAGATAAGATATTTATGATCCAGACACTTTGGCGTAGGCCATGAGACCCAGAGTATAAGTCTCCAAAAAAGATAGAATAGAAAATAAGAGTTTAAGAAATGAGAGATAATATGTTTCTAGATTTAATCAGATTTAAAAGTTAATTTCATATTTATGATGTTCAAGAATCTTTTTAATATTTCAGTTCTGTAGCAATGTAAATTTTAGAATACTCATGCCACTTACTCTAACGACTGTTTTTCCTAATGCATGGCTGGGGACGTGATGTCCGCAGGTTCTAGAGAAGTTGAAGAACAAAGGGACCAGCAAAGGCCTATGAGACTTTCAAGCTTGCCTAGTGGGGTGCCATCTACCTAGTTGATCCTGAGTATTGACATCTTTTTATTATGAACTTATGCATAAACATGAAGAAGTTTTATGTTGACAAAAAGCTGTGTATGAATCAGTTTTACAGTTTTGCAAAGTGTTTCATTTACTTTTATTGCAATGGTTATCATGTTTGTAACACTCCCAGATGATAGAAAAACAATTGCTTCCGCTCATGTAATATAAAAATATGGGTGTTACAAGGTTCTTTGGAAGAACCATGGTGAGGATGAAGCCACATGGGAGCTAAAGATGGACATCGAAAAGTCTCATCCTGAACTTTTTGTATGATTAGTTGAATTTTGGGGGGGGGGAATTCCTATAGGAGGGAAATGATGTTATAAACTTATTTTTCACATGTTTTTGTATATATTTGAAATGAAAATATTGGTATGTTAAGGATGTATTAGAAAACTTTCCATGCCTTGTTTTAAAGCATGGATTTAATTTGCAATTTCCTCTTTGCAATGGTTTTTTGTGGTTTTACTATTTTTGACAATCCAATAATGGATATTGGATAAAGAGAAAGGAGAAAAACCATTAACAAATGAATTAGTAAAAGTAATGGCTAATTAGTACTGTACATATGTAATTATGTGGAGTTTTCTAGAAAAGTGATGTTGAGGGTAACTAATAGATTGGTTTCGATTCCACGTAGTACTTAATGAGAAAAGATATCAAGATAAGAAATCTTGCTAAGTTTGAGAGAGAAAAGGATTTATTTGATGCCTTAAATAAATCATATAGAAGGGCATGTGGAGACAAAGAAAACTATCTCTAACTTGTGAATTTTGGTTTCAAATCTCGCTTACACTTAGATATAAGTGTTTAATACCTTTCTTTAAAATTTGGGATTAAAAGGATTAAAGGAGAGGGAGATATGAATTTCTTTAGTTTTCCTAAACTGAAAGGGATTTTTGTAAAATGAATTAAATGTCATGAATGTTAGGGAAGGAAAATAAATTTGGCCTTTAGTTATTCACGTGATGTATCGGCTGTCAGATTAAAATCTGACGATGATCAATTCATCATCTACTTGGAGCCAAAAAGGGAAACTAAGAACAATTAGTTCATAATCAATTTCACATTTCTCTCTCTCTCCAACTCATGAGCATTCCTAGAAACCTTTACATTATAATTGGGAGACAATTCTGAGCCCAATAACCCCTGGTTTCATCTTTCTTGGAAGGTTGTTAAGTTTTTTCTCTAAATCATAGACCCTTTGGATGATAGCCCTCCATAGTTGAGTCATATAAGGACATGTGATTGCACTGCAAGATCACCAATACATCTATAAGGGTCTTCTCAATTTCCAACTCGTCACCTTACCTCCAATTTCCCTTCCAAATGTTCTCTCTCCCTTGACTTGTCTCTATGCAACCAAGGAACCCACCTTGTCGTCGTCTGAGTAGAGGATGCCTCTAAGAAATCAAACACCATCCCTGAATCTGGAGCACTACAAAAAAGGTAGTGGTGCCTTTTCTTGCCTATAGGAATGCCTGAGGCCCGAAATTGACTCCCTGATCACGAAAAAGGAATCAGAGAGGAGGAAGATGGCCACGGGTGATTATACCCTTCTGCCCTGACATTGTTGTTGAGATGTAAGGGGCATATCCATCTTTTTTGTCCCTTTCTCATGCTCTCTCACACCCAAGCCACATGGCATGGGCTGCTGATGTGGAACGAGCCAATTGGTTCAGTTGTGGCCCGCGGTGTGTGGGCTCTACTTAATCATCTGTTGAATTGGCAAGCTATTGGCCCACATGGTTTTAATTTGTAAAAATTGTAGAAAATTATAGGATTATCCAAATCAGGCATGTTATATATGAAAGTTGATCAGAAAAAGTACGAGAAATTCATTAAAATGGGGTTCAATACCTAATTCTACCAAGAATTCCAAAATTCCTTAAAGTTACTAACTTTATTGTATTAAAAGCTTGGAAACCCTAATTTTGTAGTTATAATGATCAAATCTTTCTTATATGACTTTGATGGATAAAGTTTAATCTTTTTGGATAAAAAGGACATATTGGACTTAATTTGAGATTCAAAATCCATTTTATATCATAATTAGGGTTTTTAAGTTAAAAAACATTAAATGTGATAATTAGGGTTTCGAAAGCCAAAACCCTAATGAAACCCTAATTTTACCCCAAAACCCTAAATTGGAAAGAAAATTTGTCTTAATGTGAGTCAAAAAATAGTAATACTTGGGTGTTATGCATTAATTTTAGGGTGATTTCTTACTTGTTTCGACTGCACTTGTTTACTTGAACTTTAAGTCGCTTCTGAGAAAGGTATGTGGGCATGCCGATTTGAAAGGTATGTGGGCATGCCTATTTGAGAAAGGTATGTGGACTACTCGCCTTAACTGACTTCTGAGGTTTTTTGAAGTTTCTCAATTGGATTACAAATAAACTACTTGATTGTTTATTTACTTCCTATTAGCTATAAAGTTACTATGGATATCATCTTATATAAATTTAACCTTCTCAAACTTTGACTAATCTATTATGAGTTTATCAAGCCCAGACAGGAACATCACCTCAGACCAAGCCTAGAAAGGAAGGCCTAAGTATGAAAATTAAGCCTGAGTGTGGGAAGGTTATGAATGCTCACTACAGGGACTGAACCCTTAAGAGAGGCTCCCCTAAAGAGAGGGCCCACAATAGAGAAAGATAGGATAATGGTTGCAAGGTTAAAATAAGAAAATGCTTATTCAATTTTGTAATTATAATTGTTGTTATGGTTGATTATGTTGTTACACCTACATGCAAATATTTTGTTTCCCCACATACTCAGTATATCTTGATATACTAACCTTGTTTTTTTTCATGGAGTTTTAGGTTAAACTATTGTTAATCTACAAGTATGATGAAATATGGACATTCAAAGAAGAAAAAACCAAAAGATAAAATCTAAAGTTATACTGGAGGATTTAGATAGATAGTTTTATTTCATATTGCAAATAATAGATTTCTGTTTTCATATACCACCTCCAAGGAGATTTTATCTTTCATATTGATACCAAACTCCTTTCATTCAATGAAATTTATAATTATTTTTGGTTAATTGATAAACCTATATCCTATAAATATGATAATGGCCCTTGCCCTCTCGGTCCACCTTAATTGGGGATAATGGGGGAGGAGGTTGTTACTGGCACAACATGAGCTATTTCCCCTCAACATCAAAGCACATGGTGTATGCTTTATTGAAGGAAATATAGGTTCTTCTTAGGCACACAATATTAGTGGGTGATACCTACTACATAGTTCATGTTACAACATTTGTACATGGAACGAGCATTCATAGTCATGTCATCTATGGGTTTCATAGTCACTTGTACCTTCCTATTTGATATGGTGGTATAATGTATCTTATATGTATTTTAATCATATCAATTACCTTGTTTGATAACACATGATCCAAAAAATGGTACTAGAATGAGTATTCTTTGAGCTACTACTAACACGTGCATAAGAATACAATCAAAAAACCTTATCAAATACATGAACACTAAAGTGATCCACATCACTCATCATCCCATACATAGTGATAGAAACTACCATTTCTTGAAACGAAGAGTGCGTGTAACATATGAAAATCTAACTATATATCTTTACCCTACTATTTGTATGCAATATTAGAATTGATTTTAATCTCATTTATATAGAGTTGAATTAGTAGAAAATGGGCTAGGATCTTTGAAAGGTAGTTTATAGGTTATTTACCAAAATTTTGGAGGTTTTGGTGTAAGTGTTTGACTTCTGGTTTTACGTTAAGGTTAATATGCACTTTCAGTATCTAATAATTTTTCAAATTAAATATATACTCAAGAATTTTCTTAGGATTTAAATCAATAAAATCAATGGAATGTGACATCTCACTTTCGTATGCTTAAAGTAATAATAATTATATTAATAATTACCTTAGGATCCAAGTTTAGAATGAACTATTTAAATATTTCAAAAGTGGAAACTAAAGTTGAATTTGGATTCCTCATGTATTATTTTGATTGGTTGTTAAATTTCATTTAATTTAGACACTTTCATATGCAACAATTAGTTTAGGAAAGAAAGGAAGTTTAAAATAAATGTAAATCAACTATGTGGAACTGGGTTTGATAACTTAGTATATCGTCTCTCTCTTTGTCCTTTGTTCTAATTTTCTCAAGTTTATTGTCACATAATTTTCTCATGTTTTATTGCTAATTTGGTGGTGGATGTGCCATCTTCTTCTTACTTGCCTTTCCCTTTTCTTTCACCAAAATAATTGCTTTTCTATTTCTCCCTATTTCATCTTGAGTGATGGTTTTTCATATATGGGATTCACATTGTGTTTCTGCATCACACCAACATAATTTTTCTATGATTATTCCCTCAATTTTTTCCTATAGAACCTCTCCACTTTAACAATCTAGATTTGAGTCCTCATATAAAAATGGTATTAAGTACAATCAGTATTTTTATTAGTATGAAAATAATTCCAATAAAATATAAGGTAGACAAGAAAAAAGTTGTACCTCCAGTGCCTTTAGGATTAAAATAATGTTAAGAGAAATAATTGGACTGCTCATATCAATAATGTGCACCCCTTTTCAGGTAGCGGATCAATAAATACTAGGGTTAAGCATGATTGGGAAAAATTCATGCTAGTGTGGTTAACCTATCTGAACTTTGAACCCAATATGTGTGTGTAGAATCCTAGGATTTTAGGATTTAGATAAAATGATATTACAAGGAATTACTGGACTACCCATACCACCATGGTGAACCTATTTTAAAGGGAGCCCATCATATAAAATATGTGATTTAGCATGATCTGTCAAAAGTAATATAGGGATGGATGACATGTTAGGAAGTTGATCTCAGGTTGTGAGTGAGTGAGCAAAAAGCATGCAACCAAGATTTGTGGTGGTATGTGGGTCCAAATTTCATTCATGAAACTCTACTAGAGCTTTGTGCAGTTAGCCCAGGCATTCCAAATGATATAAAAACCAAATCCCCTCTAGTAGGTGGGACCCACATGGGCAAATGGCACACTGGTGTTGAGTAGTGCAATCTAGGCATATTGGAAAGGGCTAGTTATGGTGATGGAGCCACCCTTGTCTCGGTAACCATGATTGAGAGTTGGGTGTACATGGGTCATTATGGGTATGCATTGAAATGGGGAAAGATTATGAGGCCATATAGTTGAGCCTTGGTGAGGATTTCAAGAGTCTAAGTGGGTGAGATTGTAGCATCTAAATATTTGAGGCCTCAGAGAAAATAATCCAAATAGGAATGGTTGGACTACCCATATGACCAAGGTGCACCTCATTTTTGGGGAGTCCATAACTCAAAAATTTTGGGGAGTCCATCACTCAAAACTCTACAATGAAACATTGTCATCCCAAAATAGTACTAGTATGGGTGATAGTCAGGAAGTTGATCATGGGATGTATGTGAGTGAGGACAAAGTGAATACCTGAGACATGTTATGTTATGTTTTGTGAATCATCATTCCTAAACCTCTACGATTGCCTTCGGTAGGCAGTTTGGGATTTATAGTGTGTGAGTGAAAACAAAGTGATCCACCATAGCCAATGTCGGTCTCTAGTACTAATCATAATTCGAAAAACACTACTAGAGCCTTTGGTCATGGATTTGGGCATTGAAAATGGTATAGAAGCTAATCCTCCTCTAGTAGGTGGGGCCCACATGGGCATGTGATGACATTCCATCATTGCACTCTGATCAAGTTGAGAATGGATATATGCATTCATGGAGCCACATGTAGGATGATATCCATGAATGGGATCTAGG
This sequence comes from Alisma plantago-aquatica, assembly GCA_963693085.1. Classification (NCBI taxonomy): domain Eukaryota; kingdom Viridiplantae; phylum Streptophyta; class Magnoliopsida; order Alismatales; family Alismataceae; genus Alisma; species Alisma plantago-aquatica. The sequence goes on along the minus strand of OY856409.1, from coordinate 472,288,121 downwards.
TGTATATAAGTCATTGTAGGTCTGATATGAAATGGGGAAAATATTATGAATCCATAAAATTAAGCCCTAATTATGAGGTAAAGAGTCTAAGAGGGGGTGATTGTAACATCATAAGAGTTGAGTCCCAAATTAAATGATCTTAATGGGATCATCATTCAAAAAACACTACTAGAGCCTTAGGCCATGGAATTGGGCATTAAAAATGGTATGGAAGATAATCTTCCACTAGTAGGTGGGGCCTACATGGGCATGTGACATTTCATTAGTGTGGTCCAGGCATGTTAAGAAGGGATATATGCATTCATGGAGCTACCTATATGATGATGTCCATGAATGGGACCTAGGCATATATAAGTCATTCTAGGTTTGATATGAAATGTGGAAAATATTATGAAGCCATATAATTAAGCCCTAACGATGAGGGCACGAGTCTAAGAGGGGAGATTTTAACATCCCAAGAGTTGAGTCCCTGGATGAAATGATCTTTAAAAAGAATTATTGAATTGTCCATATCAACAAGGTACACCGCCTTTTCAAGTAACCCATCAATAGGTAATGTAGGAAAGGAGTACTTTCCTGAGGTAGTACTAGGATGGTTGCCTATTCAAATGTTGAGCCTACAATTGTGTGTGGTGTTGACGAAGCTCATTCTTGAGGCTACCCATCTCATCATCATACCATTCTAATTTATGTAATATTGTTGATATCACTAATTCTTCTTAAAAGTCGGAAGGGGAAGTAGACAAATTCAATCCTTTAGATTTTACAAGTGGGGGCATGATGTTTAAGGACTCAACTACCTTCTACATACCTCTGACCCCAATAAGGCTAGAGAGCTAACTAAAAGCAACTTCCCTACTACTGGTAGAGCTGGAGAATGTATAGAAATAGATATGCCACTCCCCAACAAATGGAAAGTTTAGGAAAAAAACATTTTATAGTCCTAAGATTAATAGAAGTCGTAAATAACAGAATTACTCATGAACCCATTGTAGAATAGAATTTCCATAGCATGCGCAGAAAATATATCATGGTAGTAATACATGACTAACATTTATTTAGAGAACGCACTCTACCACCAACCATAAGGAATATGTAAGGAACAATTCCACAACTAAGAAACATTGTTGGTAGGAGAGCTAAAAGTAATTGCAAGGTAAAAAGTATAGAAAACCTGGAAATAAATCTATAACTAGCACTCATGAAGATAAGAAAAACAACATAGTTGCAACATGATCTAGAGATAGTGTAACATACCAAAACCTGAACTTCTAGACCCGGAAACCCTAATATTAAGGATTGGATGTCTTTGGGTTTAGTTTTGAGTTTAACCCCCAAACAAGGTACAACTTATACCCTAACTTGGACAGATGATGAGTTTGGATGGCCTTATATGCCTTCTTTAGATTAATATAAATATTATAAATCTTATTATGAGTATGTAGGTCATTTATCACCCCTAACCCTGATACAATGGAAATAACTAACCGTTGATCTAAGATATTTTATCTTGATGAATAATAAATAACAATGTTTGCATAATAAATAATAACTCTTATAATGTAAACTAATAATACTCACACATTTATAAAGCATGTAATATAATATAATTTTGTTTTTCTAATTATAATATATGGCATGTTGGAATGATACAAGTTTCATAAATGGATATATATATATATATATATATATATATATATATATATATATATATATATATATATAGAGAGAGAGAGAGAGAGAGAGAGAGTCAGGATAGAATACACTTGAGTGTATTCGGAGCAGAATACACTTAAGTAGTATTTCATGATGCAATTTTTTTTAAATCTACTCCATTGATCTTCTTAATCATCTTGTGAAAAACCCATATAAAAAATTTGAGAACATTTGGATATTTATAGGTCATGTTATAAAGATCGCAAAAATTATGCATTTCAAATTAATTTTATGTGTCGATTTTGTTCCCCTCGGATGAGTGACTTACACTCATCCAAATGGGCTCAAAACTTATATATAGCCTAAATATAGTATGATAATGAAGATCAGTGGTTTAAATTTTGCACAAATTAGTCTTGGTATGCAAATACACTTGAGTGTATCCATGTAATTTGTACACTTGAGTGTATTCTAGCCTGACTATATATATATATATATATATATATATATATATATATGGGTGTTCATTCATTATCTGCATGGGTAGCTATTTGCTCTAAATTTGGTTAATGTTTCTGAAGTTTCTTACTGTATACATCTACATGATAACTTTACCTTCCAAATAATTATTTTACATGCAAAAATAGTTTCATTTGTAATAGATGTAACAAATATACAATTACATATTTATTCCAAAAAATTTACTATGTATTCTGCTCGATTTTGCTTTTTAAGTCAAATAGTTACTTTTTGGTCAACATAGTTACTTTGTTGTCCATATAGTTACTTTTTTGACAAAATAGTTACTTTTCAGATAGCATGAGTAGCTAACTTTAGGCTACTTGTGTGGGTTTGTGTGTGTGTGTGTGTCTATATATATATATATATATATATATATATATATAATGTATGTATCTCGATGTGTGTATTTTAGTACTTGAAAGAGATCATAATGTCTAAAATAAGATGGAATGTCTTCTCTCAACGATAATGGTGGAAACCACCCTAATAGTGAGAGTTAAAACAAATTCATTAATGGGATAATAATCCAAAAACAAATCTACAGTCAACACATTATCCATAAAGATAATTATGTGGTGAATAAAATGAAAATAATCTCTTCAAAACCAGATCCATTCGAAAACTTAACTAATGATGACAAAAGTAGAAAATGATGTGAAATTCAAATTACTCATATTTGATTTGACTTATGGGCCAAGCTCCAATATAGTCGATAATCCTAGATGCCTTATTTTCATTAGGGAAGGAAAATATAAGTTAAGATATAAAAATATTAAATAAAATACTGTATGGCTTCAAAAGTGGAAACTAATGGTAAATATGGATTCTACACACTTCATCTTGTATGGATGCGAAATGTCATCTCATTTGAGCATTAAATGGTCCATCATATAGATTTGGACATAAATATATAATTAAAGGCCTAATTGATAAATGTTTCATTAATATGATCAGTTTCTTATAATTTGTGACATGTCACACTGGCTTCCTAAACTTAGAAACACTCAAACACTTTTTGGACCTTCCTAGTTTGATCTAACATGTCTATCTTCTATTCTTCTTTTAGTTTGTGTATTTTGTTTTTGGTCACTATGAAGACAAACCACAGAGCTTCATGTTGTTTCCATGTGGCTTCAGTAAGCTTCTAGGCCAACCAATTCCTCTACCTAAGGTGCCTCCTACTTTTTCCTCTTTTACCTTCCCTGTATGTGTGCTGAGAATAGATTCATGATTTTATGTGTTATTTTTTCTCAGTCCTTGAATCGTCCTATTTGATGAGGTTGTCTATATGAAATCTTATAGTTGGGTTTGTTGCATTTCTCCGTGCGGACCACTGTGAATCCTTTCATCCTTCCAACTTTGTTGGAGAACCTTTCTCCATCGTTTGGGCATCTCTTGGTACAAATTTTGGTTCCTTGAGACCGCCAAGTGATGAGGAAGATGATGGGCACCCTAGTAGTTGGTTTCAAAGTCATTTGGCATGCTTCTATCATCACCAAGTTGATTTTTTGAACCTCTTTGTTTTCTCACTATTGGAATCACTTGAGTAGGGAAGATAATTTCCATGTATGTTTCATGTCTTTCCTTGTACTGATTTTTGTTTGATCACTCCATGATGGGAAAATTGTCTTTTCTCTAGTTCTTTTGATTTTTTTTATTGTACTAAGATGTAGGTTGGTGCCATTTGGCCAATCCTAGTACCACCAATCCAGTTGGCCTTTTTAAGAAAATCGTGTTATATATGTGACTTATATTTTATTCTTCAGTATATCTAAAATCCATAGTAATTTTTTATTGATAAAAAAAAGTAAATATGTTGTGAAATGATAGAATTTTTCTCAATCTAATGGTATCACTTTCATCACCGAAACATAATATTATGAAAATATGGTTTTAAAGATTTTTCTAATTGGACAAAGTTTCTAAAATTCATATCTAATAATAGGTAATTCATAAAAGTAAACAAAATATCGTATGGACTCAAGAAAATATATTCTATAAGATTGTGTGGTTTTGACAACCGAATTCATTAATAATTAAAAGGAACTTTTAAGTGTTTTTGTAATCATTGGTATATTAAATCTAATTTCATTCATATGCTTAATAGGTTGGTTGAATCTCTATTGAATTTTAATGATTAATTTGGACATATCTTGACTTGATATTAGGTATTTTGTATTCCTTAATCATATTGATCAATTGATCTAATTTCTCTCTCTTGATGTATGTTGCACCCTCCTTAATCATATTGAGAAATCACCTATGCTTTAACTCACATGGACTTTTTAGACACGTTTCCCAATAACCCTTCTCTCTCTTCTAATATGTTGATTCATATGAGTAGTTATATTATAAAATTGTTATCATGCTCTTCTCAAAATGTAGAATATGCTTGTCAGATCTTAAAGTTGTAACTATCCATCCTATTTCAGGTTGTAACCTTAAGATTGTGGATTTGAACTAGATTGTACGCTTCTGTGTAATGCAACCTTATTTTTCCCACTTTTATAGGGGATGCATTATAATTCCAATTTGGTAATGATAACTCTTATTATAACTAAACATTTACTTGCCTCTACATTATTGTATGCTTGATGATTTATTAGTAGTAGTAGAGTTAAATAATGCTTTGGATTTTGGGTTTTATTCCCATGAGGCTATATTCCTAGTGATATATTTAGCCATGAGGATTTTATTCCCCAGAAAGAGTGTGCCTTTCCACTCAATTATATCAATATGGATGTACCCTTCCACCCATGATGCCCATTTCCACCCGATATATTATTTTTTGGAGTTTGACTATGTGACATTTTGTATCAGGTGGAGGTAGTATTCCCTAACCACCATTGATTTTATATTTTCACTATTATCACATTTATCTCACTTGTATGCTAAACTATTGATTAATTGGACGTATTGTGTGCTTTAATTTTAACATGTTTGCTTTCGTTACAACTTGTCTTATATTGTTAAATGGAAAGTGTATCTTTTGAATACCTTAAACTTTTTCTCTTTGATACCCACTTGGATGTTCTAATCCCCCCTTTTCAAAGCCTTGAAAAGTTTATCATCATAATTTTCCCCTAATATTTCTCAAATCCTATTTATAAGCACATAATGCCACTTTTATGCTAACAACATCCACTTTGTCTTCTTTTGTCGGGTATGCTTCTAACCCCTTAGGTCAAAATCAAGGAGTACATGACTAAGTGGCCACGCTTTTTCTTAGTGGAGTTGGATTTTGGGAGATAGATTTTAAGTAACTCATACTTCCCTCTTCTTAGATGTTGAGTGGTTTCTATCATGTGAGTCCCCATGTGGGTGATTATTATGTAATCTTGTAAATCATAAATAATCAACTTTATTTTATTCTACAACTATAGATCTTTCTAATATCCATCTATGAAAGACTAAATAATATTTATTCGTCCATTGCAAAAAATTGGTATGTCATCAACAAATGGATGACCACTCTTATTTGATTTGATAAGGAGTTGATATCCTTTTAGGTCACACTCCTTACAAATAGAGATAGTGTTACAACCTAAAATTAAGGAGGCACCTAAGGAATTGCAACCTCGAAAAGAGCCTCCTCATAAAGCTAAAACTTTATCAAAGGATCCTAATTCTAATCCCTGAGAAGAACGAAATTGAACAGGAAGTGCCTAGCTTTGTAGGGACTGTGATAACCATTTTTTGAAAATTTTGATAAGTGGGTGTGGTACGATCTAAGTTAGGAATACATTGATCTTATCATGGAAAAGTTGAAACCAATTAATGATGAATTCACCTTTGTTTCTTGAGGAAATGGCATATGTGTCATAAAATGTTATCTCTATGATATCCTAAAGAAGGGATGATACATTATGTTAAACATCATGATGGAATTCCAATCCATTGTTATATATGACCTAATAAACATTAATATGGTAGGACATCAACTTTTAGGATATTGTTGCCAAAAATGAATCTGGAGAACAGGAACGACTAATAGAGGTTATCATGTCTACCTATCATGCACAATGGTCAATGAACCCTACTATCAATTAACACCACAACAAAGAGAAAAATTTCTTTACAATAGCTCAGATGCACAGTTCAGACCTAACTAAACCAAAAATTACACATCTACAAAGAGAAAAAGTGAGAAAAAGGGTGAAATATTCACAACAAAGATCATTGACCCAATAAAGAAGTATGACCAAGGAAACAAGTATGCACTAGATGAATATGGAAATCCCCAATTCTACCATAGAGGTCGAAAATAGATTAATAATCAAATGACTATGGGTTCTACATGCTACATTGGATGTATGCACTCATAGGCTAAGATGTAAGAGTGGAAGACTATAAATATGAAAACTCTAATAAACTTTGAGGTGCATATGTTGTTTGACTATTGCACTCATACTGGGGTGATCCTAACCACCAAAACAAGTGAAGTCTCTACACCCTCACCAATTTATAATTCTTATCATACTTTTGCACTCTGGGAATAGTGACAAAGTTGGGAGGAGTAAATAAGAGATAGAGTTACATTCTATAACCTCTTATCTTGTGTAGAATTTTTTTTCTTTCTCTCTTCTTTATGTAGTTTTGAAGAAAAATTGGAAATTCAAAATTACTTGCATGTATATTAACATTTGTATATTATGTTGCAAACTTTATTTGAGGATTTTGTCATGTGTAAAGGGAGATTTTTAGAAAATTTACTAAGTCCTGGGGTGTTTATTAGATACCATAAACTAGATCTAACTCTCTTAAACTTATTTATTTATATGTCCAAGATATGAGGAAATGAACACAAATACTCTATCCATTGTGACATATGAGTAAATCGTGCATTTATGCCAACCTTTTCTCAAAGAATATGCAATCTAAGCCTAACATATTTGATCCCCTAAAGAAAACATTGGGAATACATAGGATAAAAACCTTATATATGTCCTTTTTGTGATCATTGGAGACACGTATGTGTAATGATCGTACCCCTACTTAGTAGGTAATTGAGGGTTATAAGACCTTGTGTTCATTTTCAAATATTTTATGTAAATTTGATATCAAATTTAGATGGTCATGTTCTTTATTCAGATACATATTTAGAAATATGTAAGATTTTATTAGAAATCCTTAGATACGATACTTTTTTAAGCTCAATGCACTAAGTTCAATAGCATGTTAATGTGATGAAAAATTTAGCGATAAAAATGTTAGATAGATAAATATCTTTTTTTATTTTATTCATAACTCAGATTGTTATGAAAATATGAATTATGCAAAATAAATCCCATGTGATGATCTAAGAAAATTTTCAGAATCTCTAGTTGACTGACGAACCTATTTATTAGTTGAGTTTTTATCAATAAAATTCAATTATCACATTGGACATACTAAAATTTTACATATAATATTTTATATTTATTAATCTATTCCAACTTTGATGAAATTTTGACTATAGATATTATCTTATGTTTTAGAAATTGGACTCAATTTTCCTAATTATTTTATCTTATTTAACGGACTAAATGATTTACGCATAGACTAAATATCTAGGAGTCAACAACTGATGATTTTAATTTGTTATGCTGAAGGTAAAGTAGTATTTCACACCTTTATGGATAGACATAAGGGATAAAAATCAAGATATAGCTTAATTTTCATCGACTACAAATCCAAATCCTAAGATTAACTACTATGACGATTGTAGAGATGATTTTGGGAGATCTTGCAAACTGAGAAAGGAATAGTGAGCATTCACAATTTTTTAGATTAATCAAGATTAGATCCAGCTATGGTTAGAATTTTCTAATGTTGCATGTTTGTAACTTTATCTAGATTCACCAGATAGTCTTTCTTTTCTTCCCCTTTCCTTGAAATCTCCTTTGGTTAGATCTAAGGGGCTACTTGGAGTCAAGTTCTTGTGAGGAAAAGCTCTATTATGAAGAATTGACTCAATTGGAGGTCAATCGGATTTTACTAGCAATTGATGACAAAGTTAAGTGACTAAAGTGAGTAAAAAATATTTTTGTCAATTGCATTTAATTAGATGATTCTAGATGAAATTCTCAATTTTTGTGTTGATGATGGTAAATGGAAAATTGTTGTTCTTGAATTTAATGTACATGACAATTCATTAAATGTTTCAAATATGATCCAATAATATTTATATGATAAAAGGGACAAAAAATTCATATATCTTGAATTTTTTAGAATTTATAATATATTTGAGAATTTCCTGAAAAAATAAATTTCTATTTTGTTGTTGTTTGAATGGAAGTCTAGTTCAAATTCAGATAAATGCTAACATGGCCCTACTATGCGATTAATAATATAATCATACATGTTTGATCAGTTTTATAAGATATCTTAGCATGTTAGAATTCCAAATTATTTAATATATATATATATATATTGAGATCAGTAAGTTATCAATGATGGAAACTCATTCTAGTGTGTGTCTAAAAGCATACATGTCAAATTTAATAATAAATGGTTGTCGGAAGTTTTCATGTGATACTTCTAGTTTCTAGTTGAATATTATTATATACGCATACATGTTAGAACCTTGTCAAGAAATGAATGAGTTGATATGCTATTTTAAGTAAATAGAAATGACATTCCTTAGTTAGGAATCTTATTGATGATATGCATAATGTGAGAAATGTTGAATGAGAATGATTATATTAGTAGACAAGATATCTACTTGAATATATGAGAAATGTTATATGTGAATGATCTAGTAGGAACCCTGAGACAAGGATTGTTGATATGTTAATCATTCAACTCAGTATCACCAATGAGTTTGGTTCAGTAGTTCAAGTAGTCAGTGAAATAAATAAATAAAAGAGATGAGTCTAAGAGAATGATACAATCGGAGAGTATAATAGTAGTAGATGTCCTTATGATTCAGCCCTATTATAGGGCTTCATCTTGTATCATATTGCTCTTCAATCACATCTATACCTATTAGATTATATGTTATTCCTCCCAATATGCTTATTTGTGTAAAATGCACTTATGGACATTATTTGCATGTTTTTAGGCATTTGGACCACACTTGATGGAAGAGAGAGAGAAGGGGTTATCATAGGGTTTCTCTACCCTTGGAGAGGCCCAAAGTGAAGTCTAATGCTCCCTCAGCATACCCTTAGTGTCCAAAGATCCATTGAAACAAAGATGTCCATGAAAACAAAGTCAAAGTGTGGATCTAGGACTCAGCACGGTTGTGGTACCATAGAACGGCCGTGCCAAGTCACTTGCAAATCAATAGAGTCATCATCAAGTCAAGCTAAAATCACCATTGCCATGCCACATAGAATGGCCATGTTGAACTGAGCTAGAACGGTCGTGTTGCATAGCACGGCCGTGCTACACAACTGAAGAACGGATGTGGCGCAGCTCCACAGCCACCATCACCTTTCTCACCACGGTCGTGCTACACAACACAGTCGTGCTACCCTCAAGCCACCATGGCCATGATGACCACACGGTCATGCTAGTTTTAGTACAAAACTGACCAGGAAGCTATGATCTTGCCATTTTAATTCCCAAGATCATTGTATCCTACCACGACCGTGCTTATCACTACCCACCACAACCGTGTTATTCACAAAACCTAGCCACTTTTTCCACTACTTTACCCATATTTCCCCTACTTAACCTAGTGCTTCCCCCACACCTATATATACCTAGGTGGTGGTTGGGGCACGAGATTACCTACCCTACAGCCACTCTAGCCTCCCCATTTCATACTCCATCCATTCCCACCTCATTCCACCTCCATTTCATCATTTCCACCATCAAAACCCCATTTTTCTTCCATTTCCACCCTTTTCCGCCATATATCCATGCCATTCACCTACCTTGGAGGAGGGAGATCAAGCTACAACTAGTAGGAGGTGGATAAGGAGGAGTCTTCACCGAGCCCATCATGGCTTTTCACTCCTCTACTCATTCTTTCTCCTTTCTTTTTGTATTTACCATTTCCATGAGTAGTTAGGCCCCTTGTGGTGGGATGTTTGGGGAAAATTATGTTACTTTGATACCATGTTTGGGGAGAATGATATGTAAACATTATAATTTAGTTTGGCAATGATTATGTTCTATTTGCATCTTATTCTCCAGAATTGCTTGTTGGTTTGTGTGTGTAATCACCTAGGCTTTTAGTGAAATTGACTATTTGTGGCAATTTTGGGATTTGCCCCTAGGTCTAATTCTTGGATCCATATGTTGTCTCTCATCTTCCTACATCTTAATCAATCTCCCTAAGCCTAAGTGAGAGATCTAAGTAGCTAGATTAGGTGATTCTAGTGCAATTAGTATGGAGCCTTCTCAAGGCTAGAATGTGGGGGAATTAGGGTATTATACCCTAGTTTCACCTCTCCATTACTACGCTCGGCCCCTAATTGCCCTAGGAATGTCTAATCTAGAAACCTAGACTTGATTAGACTCTAATTGAATTGAACCTAATCCCTAACCCAATTGAGCCTCGCAAGGGTAGTAGGGGGTGTTAAGGACTAGTTCCCCTATACATAACCTAGCATATCCATGGCCAGTTAGTAGCTTAGGTTAATTCATTCAACTCTAACTTGTTGTTTGGTTTGGATAATCTAAATGGAATCATAATGTTCATATGTCACCCCCCAACCTAAGTGATAATTGCATCCACTAAAAAGCCTACACCTTCATTAATTGCTTGAAAACCCTACTTTTCATCTTGCTTAGTTAGTGTTAGCATGGTTAGCTCTTTTCCTGCTTAGTTAGATTCTTGCCCTATTTTTACCTTGTTCTTGCTAGTTTATCTCTTTTCTCACTCTTGTGCTTTTATTTTGCCTTCCCTAGTGTAAACTGCCGTTTCATACCTAGCTTAGTCTTTTCTTACATACTTAGTCTTAATCTAGTCTAGGGTTAACTTAGATTTCATTCTCGCCTTTAATTTCTTTCTTGCTCACCTAGGTTAACAATTAAATGACCTTTAAACCCTTAACCCCAATCTTTGTAGTAGGAACCCAGCCAAACTAACCTATCTCTAGTGCCCCCTTTTCTCCCTGAGGATCGACCCCTATGCTTTCCCTTCACCTATGCTATAATAGTACCTCGTGCGCTTGCGGGTGATCTATTTTGTATTGTGATCGACTGTGTTAGGGTTAATATAAATTTTGAAAGATCCACATGTGTGTTTGAGTCCTGTGGAGTGCATCCAGTCACCCCTTGTTGGCTAGTGTGTACACCTCTAGCTTGACGCACCAAGCTTTTTGGCGTCGTTATTGGGGAGAAAGGCGTTCGGCCTAGCTAATTAGTTTTGCTTTGACTTTTCATACTACCCTTATTACAACCTCAATTTTTGGGTTCTTTTGGGTGGAAATGCAATATCCTCAATTTTGGTTAATGTCGAATTATAAAATATGATGCATGAGTTAAATTGATAATTCCCCAATAGCATTGTTGGTGGAATAATAATGTTGATAGCATTGTGGCAGGTATGCTTGTAGCACAAGTGTTATATGTGTATATATAAACATATTTGTACACTGATTAATGATAATGATTTTTTGTTGCCGAATCCAAGTCATAATAAAAGCCAAGATTTTCATATAAGGAAAACAAGGATAATGTGTTTAATTATTTTCCAAACAAAATACCTTGTCTTTCCCCTAATATCAATTAATGCTTGAAAAGAAGGGTATCTTTGAAAGATTATAGAAAAAAAAAGATATATCTTTTGATGGAAAGATATTAATTACTTCTTGTCGTTAAATCAATTTTACATCACATGATAATGGTGGTTTCCGATGGACCTATATAGAGAATAACCATGGGTTTTATAATATAGTTTCCTAAAATATATAAGAACTTGGCCCATCAATCCGTGATTAACCTATATACGTGGGAAACTATGGAAAAGGAAAGGGTTTAATGGAGACAAACCCTAAAGGTATAAGAACAGCAGATGGTCTCTGTGAGAATAGTATATATATATATATGGGACTAGACCTCCGTGAAGAGGGCATGGAATTGGTTTCTCAGAGATGCTCTTTTATCCTTTTTCAATACCCTTGTCCTCATAATACATGGTAGGCAGCAGCGTCGTATCATGGAGCCGATCAACGTCCAAGAGGGACGATAGTGCTGGCCGAGGGAAACTGGTGACAGGCGCTGCCCCGAGTCAGTAGGTGAAGGAAGTTCCACAGCACCACCGAGGAAGGATCTGGGAGAGATTGCTCTAGGATTCTTCAAACATGATGGCTGATAGTACTCCGCGCCTGACTCCCTCCTCTAGACACATCTCCTTCAAGTCTCAGTGGGGGCTTTGCCGCAGGGCGGCTGTCATGGAGCACCACGTTGTGGGTGCTTGCGGCAAGTACAGGTGAATGACTTCATGTCGTGGTGATATCAACGGATGAACATGGAGGTGGAGATCACAACCACAGGACCGTAAAGGAAGAAGGAGGGAGAGGAGGAGGTGATGGCTACGAGATCAGGACGGCGGTGATGGGGATCGGCATAGGCGCAGGCGGCAGCATCAGCCACTGAGAAGAAGGCACCCATGTGTGAGAACATGGAGCAGCCACCTTGGCCGTAAAGAAGAGGCACCCTGGGCCTGGTGGAGGTCGATGGAGGGGTAGTAGTTTCCGGCCACCCTCGAGCCTTGGGAGAGAGGGGGTGAAACCCCCCGCAGTCGACGGACGCCGACCGCAGCGCTGGGGCGCACGGGGGAAGATGATAGCCCACTTTTGATGATTATACCCTCCAGGGTATGAAGGTCGTTCTTGTTAAAGGAGGGCAAGACCGTCTTTTTGATATATTTCCAACTCAATGGGCAGCGTTGTATGCAAGGAGCGACGTGGTGCGCTGTGATTGGCCGAAAGGTATTTTCCTTACAAAATTCATATCTCGTACACCGTAACTTGAATAAATGTGGATAATATATGAAAATTGATCAGAAGAACGAGAGGAATCCAATAAAAATAGTTTCATAGACCGAATCTGATCATAGTTCGAAATATAGTGTAATTTATCATCTTTAATAAATTAAAGATTAAGAAACCCTATTTTGATATGATTAATGTGTTTAATAAGGTTTAATGGATTTTTTAAAGTTGATATTAATCTGTTAAATGTAAAAAAGGAACTTTGAGTTCAAAAAGGAAGAACTTTGCACATGATTAGTCTAATTTAGAGTTTATATGCTTGAAATTGGAAAAGTACATAAAGTTATCATCTTTAATGATTTAACTAAGGAAAAACCCTTAGATTTGATGATAGATGGATAATTCAAGCTGATATTAACCTGTTGTTAATAAAAGTGAAAATAGGATTTAAAAAGATGATCTTTTTATATAGTTGGTTTAATTTAGGGTTCTATGTATATGAATATGCCTTAATGGGATTAGAAACCCTAATTTATGTTGATATAAATTCTAATGTTTTTAATTGTACAAATCGACGAATAAAATAGAGATATGATGATTCGAAGATAAATTGAGTACCAAAGATCTTTAATGTGAATTATTTGGATAATTAGTGTTTCCTAGTGTATAAAAGTGGAAATAGTGATAAATAAGGTTCATATATGTGAGTTGAACTATAATGAAATATGATTTGTCAATTTGAAAGAAACCGAAGATGATAATTAGCCTTAATGTTTTGGATATGACCTAAAAGGATAAAGATAATAGTTTTAGTGTAAAATAAACATATTAGACTTAATTGACATTCAATTGTGACTATGATGTAGAAATTAAAGTTTGTGAACTAAAAGAGCATTAAAAGTGATAAATGCATAATGAAGGCTAAAATCCTAATAAAACCCTAAAGTTGGCCTAGAAATCATAAGGTGGAATCCAAGTTGATCTTGAGGATGTTGTGAATAAAACAATGACACTTGAATGTTATGCATTATTTTCAGGATATTGTTGATTACTTGTTAATTGTGTTGAATGTTAATGCATGGACATCAAGTTACTATGGATCAGGTATGCGGTTACGATTATGAATAACCTCTTTAGTTTCTCGATGGATTCCCGAATGTTTAATCGCATTGAATGCAACTAAACTGTTGGATGTTTATTTATTTCATGCCACTATAAAGTGACTATGATTATCACCATAAATGTGCAAATATAACTGGCTAGATCCGGGTCCACCTCTGTTACTTTGAAAAGGCTAAAAAAGGGGAAATCCTAGAGCAAGGTCTAGGTTACCGTGAGTTAGAGACTCTTTAGCAAATCTCGAGTTAAGGAGTGGTCTACTTACGAGTAGTGCCATGTGACTCAACCCTAGAAACTGGTTCACTTATAGGTGGATCATGAGGGGTTTAATGGGGACAATACAGAGGATAGGGTACCCTTGGATCGCAGAGTTATATCTAAAACGTAATATTGGTTGTTAAATAAGTAATTGAATGATTACATTGTTATCATAGTTGCATGTTTATTGTTTCCCCCACATACCAGCTACGGCTGACCGACATTTTGTTTGTCGGCGTTTTAGGTACAATGAAAAGAACAAACAGTAAAGTGGCACATGTTATACTAAAAGAGAATTAAAGTGCAAAGGAGGATTAGATAGATTAGTATCAGTGTGGATAGAAGTTTAGAGATTCAAGTTTACAAAAGGTATGTAAAGAAAAAATTTATTACCATTTTCAGTGTAGTATGTTAGAATTTAATAATTGTTTATGGTTATATGTCGAACCTTTGATCCGAGATTAATGGGTGCGGCTTCAACCTCTTGGTCTCCCTTAATTGGGGGTTATCGGGAGGTGGGGTCGTAACAACCCTCATCATTGCTATTCTTTATTCATTATTCTTTGCATTTTTTGTGTAAATTGGTTTGCTAACTTGTTCTCTTTTGTTTGGTTGTGCTTTGTGCATGTGACAAGCCATTCGGGGGAAAACAAGATGTAAGGCCAAAATGCACCCCACAAATCACCAATTGATTTGTGCTTTAAGACTATACAAATCACTAATTGCTAGCAGGGTTGATCAAATGCCAAGGGAGCATTTCTCTATTCCTCTAGGTCTTCTTGGGATCCTGCCCATCTTCTACGGCTCAGAGAGTGAGAACCCCTACAAGCACTTGGATGCCTTTCTTGAAGTATGCTCCACCTTTAGTACGTCGACGGCTAGTGATGATACAATTCGGTTGACCTTATTTTGTTTCTCCCTCAAAGATAGAGCTAAAGATTGGTATGACTCAAGAAGGGGAGTCATGTGTTGGGAAACAATGAAGAATGCCTTCTTGAGACAATTCTACTCTATAGCAAGGTTGACACAAATGTGGCGTGTCATAGCAAGTTTTAGCCAACTAGATAATGAGTGATTTCATGAAGCTTGGGAGAGATTTCAAAAAATGTTGAGAGAATGTCCACATCATGAGATCCCTTTGTGGAAGCTAGTTCAGTCTTTTTATTCTGGTCTATCTCATGTAAGTTAAGCTACAGTGGATTCTTCTTGTAGAGGAGTTTTTATGGCTAAACCACCTGAGGAGACATGGCCCTTGTTTGAGAATTTGGTAGAAAGTTCAAGAATGAGAGATTCTAGTATGGTTAGTGGCAGTGACCTATCTTTTGGTGTGACATCTCCAACTCACAATGATTCAAGCCCACAATTGATGAAAATTTTTGGTGAAATGGTGAGCTTCATGAGAAACCAAGTGACCGAACCTCATTGTCAATGCTATTGAATTCTATGGGGAAGAAAAGAAGACACCTCACTCCTATAGCTACCGAGAACCCCAAAGTCCAACATATAGCTCAATGTTTGAGGAAGAGGTTCTCTCTAGATTGAAAGTGTTTGGTGATGTTCAAAGAGATGTTACAAGGTTAGAAGAGAGAATAGAGCAGCTATCTTCCATAGTTGCTCTCCAAGAACAAAAATTGTCTTCAAAACCCATCATGAGCCACCATCCAGCAAGTGGACCTATGCCTTCCACCCAAGTTTTCTATAGTTCACCCCCCATGCAAGTACATCCCATTCACTCCTTCCAAGGCTATCCTAAGCCTTACACTCCTCCACCACCTCCCTCACCTCAAATTTCCCAAAACTTCACTTTCCAACCCCAATTCTCTCCTCCCCCACAATTCTCTTCCCCACCTTAATTTCAACCCCAAGTGTCACCTCCACCGCCTCCACAGCCACAACATGCTCCCCCTCTCCACCATGAGCAAGGTAGTGTTGTGACAGTTCTAAGGAGTGGGAAAACTCTTGAGCAGCCCTCAAGTCAGAGAAAGGTTGATAAAGCAAAGCAAAGGCAGCCAAGTGGTGATATTATGATTGATATTGCTGAAGATGATGTTGTGATACCGCATGTTATGTTTGGGATTCCATGTGATCCACCACATATCCCTTTTGCAGGCCCTACCATCCCTAGTGTTCCGCCTCATGTTCATGCAAGTACGGAAAAAACTAGTGATCCTCCATTCGTAGAAGCACTAGATGAGCCACCGAAATTGAAAAGGAGGTAATAGCACAATGTTGATATTCTTGAGGTGTTTTGCCAAGTGAAGGTAAACATTCCACTTTTGGATGCTATCAAGCAAATCCCTTCATATGCCAAGTTCCTCAAGAACCTATGCACTATGAAAAGAAGGTCAACAAGGAGGATTCCAAAGAAGGTGAGATTTACTGAATAAGTGAGCTCCATCATACAACACTCACTTCCCGTGAAGAGAAAAGACCCAGGAGCCCCACTCATACCTAGTTACATAGGGGGACATCGCATAGATAGGTCCTTACTTGATTTGGGATCTAGTGTGAATTTGATGTCATACAATGTCTATGTTGAGCTGGGCTTAGGAAAGTTGAAGCCGACACATTGCACTCTCCAGTTGGCGGATAGATCCATAAAAGTGCCTAGGGGTAGAGTGGATGATGTCTTGGTGATGATAGACAAAGAGAAAGGTGCAGTGTTCCTGGCGAATTTCATTGTACTTGATATGGAGCCGAAGGATAGGAAGATTCCCATTATCTTGGGAAGGTCGTTCTTATCTACAGCTGATGCCGACATTCATGTGTGCAGTGGCACTATGACAATCTCATTCATGGACATGAAGATCAACATCAACATGTACAAGACCCCAACCCGGTGAGTCCAAGATAGGGATATTGAACATGATCACTTCACAAGTCCAAATTGGCATTTGAGAGAAGGATACCATGGTGAACAAATTGGTGATGATTGTTATGATGAATGGGATGAGGAACCTAGACTGAGTGCAAAGATGGGATGCATGTTTTGCAAGAATGGACACATGAGAATTCCAAATGGATGAATGGATGAAGAATCACCAAGAAGCCTAGTTGAAGGCAAGAAACTCAATGCTTGTGGGAGGCAAACCACCTAGCTTTGGGAATTTTTGACCCAACCTTACATTTTTTATATTTTTGCTTTGTTTTTGCATTTTTTCAAGAAAACAGACACACACACTTGTATTTGATAGTGTTCGTGTAGTTTTGAGATGTGTAGGTGAGAACAGAGTGAAATGAAGAAGAATGGACAAAATTTTGACAAAGAATCAATGGAAGATCAACTTGAGATCAAAGTCTTGATGTTTGGACAAGATTTAAGTGTCATACTACAGTTACAGTGCCCACCACAGCCATGATAACATGGAACGGCTGTGATGGTGCACTCACTTTCAATAGGGAAATAAAATTAGAATTTGAGAAAATCAACTAAGTATAGAATCATGGCAGAATGGCCATGCAAGGCAGCACAACCGTACTACCTGAAGCCACCATGGTCGTGTCGCGCAACACGGCCATGTCGTAGCCTAATTCCAGCAACTTAAGTCAGAATTTTGCAAAATTCCAAGTCACTTGCTTGTTTCTCAGAAGAATAGAACGGTCGTGCTCCGCACCCTAGCGCCCGTGTAGCCTTCTGCCCACCTTTTTCAACCCTCAAATCTTCACTAAATCACCCCTAAATCATTTTGAATCATTCCCACACCATTTCTACTACCTTAATCTCCAGATTCCACCAATTTCCACCCACAAAATCACCATTTTCTCTCCATTCCGCCCCAACATCCCCATTCTCCAGAGAAGTTTGAAATTTGTTAATTTTACCTCCATTTATTTACCAAGGATAAAGAAATTTGTAAGGAAAGCAGTAGAGAAGACTAAGGGAGTCATCTCCGACCAAAGGAGGCTGAAGAATAGCAACCCCCAATTGACGGAGGCCGAATTGGATGCCTTGGTGGATCCTATCACGGAAGAGACCTTCGCACAACCACGACAGGGGACACCATCTTTGTCAAGAGCATCATATCCACCGTCATCTTCTTCCTGGACCTCTGTCTCATCTGAGAGACCTTCAGCTTCAGCACCATGACCGTTCATTTCTTCAGTAGTGCAGTCGTAGCCAGATCCGCAGCCATGACCACATCAGTGGCTCTTGCTTGATGAGGAAGAGGATGCAGAGATTCCAGATATTGAGCAGCGTGAGATACCACAATAGTTCCCCCATCCACAGCCCGAGGACACTACCGGTAGGGCAAAGGAACCTAAGCACCTGGAGTGCTTGATATGCAAAGTGATAGTAATTATCCATGTGTGCCAAGCAACAATGGAGGCTATGGGCTTCTACGCCTATTTCTAGGGACTGATGGAGAAGATGGGATTTTTTGAGATCTTAACGTTGCAGCAAGAGTCGTATATTTAGCTGATTTGAAAATTCTTTGCTACACAGGAGAAAGTGACTAATGATGGCAAGAATGCCATTAAAGTGATGATTGGGGACAAGAGGTGGAAGATAATCTAAAAGCTTTTGAATCCAGTTTTTGCCCCGAGTGAAGAGATGGCAGCCCTCCTAGATGGAGGAAAGACCGAGAATGACTCTAGTTCCACATATCTGGAAATGTGGAAATACTTCACCATCCAGAGTACTTTTTTAGTGGGGAAATCGAAGGTGAGTGCTATCCATAATCCATTCCTCCGCTATGTTTAGAAGGTGTTAGCAAACACCATCTTTGGCAGGTATGAGAACCAAGGTAGCTGCACAAAGATGGGTCTTTTTGTACTTGGTTGGATGACTATGGAGAAACATGTGAGCCTTGGAGCTTTGTTGATTGAGCATCTGAGGATGATCCCTTACAAGAGCATAAATCCTTTTGTAATGGGAGGGATAGTGACATCGATAGCCACTGCCTTAGGACATGACGTGACAGGTTACACAATGGCAGATGGAGGAAAGTTGGTTGACTTGCATTACTTGGCCAACTCTTCCATGATCACAGTTTTGGAGCATAAGATCATCTACCAAGTCAACCCACCATACCCAGGAGTCCCCTTAAAGATTCTCTACCATGCTCCACCCCTCATGGTACAATATGGACATAAGCAGGATTTTTTGGAGAAATTGAAGAGGTATGAGGAGGAGAACCCCAGAGGAGATGGCATCCCTGAGGTGATTTTTGTAGAGGGTCTAGGAGAACCCTCACAGGAAGCTGAGCATAGATGGGTGGAGGAGGCCAGAGTGGCACGACGAGTGAGACATAGAGAGGAGAGGATAGGGGTGTCAAAGCCACTATAATCCTTAGTGAATGCATATGATATGGGTACCATTCATGCAAAGCTGGAGGGCATTCAGGCAACACAGGATAGCATACTATAGGCACATGACGGCTTTCAGTGGACACATGTTACAACCCCATTTTTGGGTTTTTTTTGGTGAGAAATGTAATTTCTCATATTAAGGATATTTGAACAAATAATGATATAATTTGGTTCAAATAAATGGATTTCATTTAAAATAGCCTTGTTGTTTGATTTTTGGGCTTTATTGGCTATTGGGCCCAATAACAAGGAAAGGATAAAAGAAATTCCACTATTATCGAGTAAATAAGAAAATAGAGAAAAAGGAAAAGTGTGGAAACCTCTAGAAGGAAAATCTAAAGAGGGATTTCATACCTCTTGGGTTCCAAGGAGTCCAAGGTGGCATAGAGAATACAATAGTAAAAGAAAAGATCAATTAAATATTTCCTTATCGAGAAATAAATTGAAAATAATGGTAATATGTGGAAAACAAGTGAAAAGAGGGGCAATTGAGTTATCCTTAGTGGGATTTCGTATCCCAATGATTCCTAATGATAAAAGAAATACTAATGAGGAAAATAAAAAGAGAAATAAAGAGAAATCCTCAAAAAGAAATATTTCAATAAGAAATAAACATGAAAATGAAGAATAATGCATTTAGATGCATCTAGAAGGATAATGAGTATCCAATAAAAAGAATTTCAAAATAATGGAGTGTCTTGGGATCCAAGGAATCCCAATAAAGACGAAAGAAAGAGAAAATATCAAAATTGCAAACTAAGAAGATAATATGATACATTATTAATGAATTTTGTGAAAAAGAAGTTATTTCTATTAAAAGGAGATAGAAATTTCGTACCAATACATAAAAGGCAAGTACAAGGAAGATAAAGGAGGTAATTTTCGTAATCCTAATAATTAAAGAAAAAGGAATATCAAAGGGATGAGGGAGAAAGAGAAGATTTGCTTCTTAATTAAGGAAAGTTGTTTCCTATTAAGAAAGGGACTTGTTCCCTCTCATGTGAATGTCTTGACGCGTGGATACCCTCCCCTATATAAGGGGTAGGACCTTTTGGCCGAGTTTAAGACAATTCCAAGCACCTTTCTCTTCCCTTCTTCTTGTTTTCGTCTTTGAACCCTAGCCATGTGAGTGGGTCAATTCCAAAGGTCTCGAGGAGCTGCGAGGGGTTTTGATGAAGGTTCTAAACTCCTACGACCATCCTGGGGAGAATTGGTCATCTTTCACGAAGTTTCGTCATCCCGCAACTCTTGCCAGAGGTCTGCCCACATGCAGCAGGTTGCGGGACTAGCACACCTAGGTATGGCCATCTTAGCCATGACCTGAAGCTTCTCCGCATGCGCAGGGGTCTGTCGGAGCTAGGGAGACAAGTTCCGACCAGTGCATGCCTTGGAGAGATGGGAATCAACCCCATGATCGCTGCAGCAGGACCGAGTTTGCAGTACTTGGCATGATGGGGAACGAGTACCTGGGCCACCAAGAGGAGGCTCCCTGGGTACGAGAGAGGGAGACGAAGGTGGGCGGCCATTCCCGGCCACCCACGGGCCCTGGAGTAGAGGGAATAGACCCCCGCAAACCATCCTGGTCGACGGCAGCGTAGGGCTGCGAAGGTTGAAGAAGAACAAATGATAGTGGACGGTTCTGCTCCTCATGGGTGTGAAGGAGTGGTCCGCGGCTGGGGGGTATAAGCGGGATTTCGTTATAACTTAAATCCAAGGTACGTGGAATGTGTAAGCTGCCTACGTGGCACTTTGCTATTAGTCCATATGTGTTTACCTTACAAAATTCATATCTAATCGCTGGTAGCTCGGATTTAGATAAGTTATATATGAATTTTGATCATGCAGGGTTTAATAAGGATCTACCTAGAGAGAGGTGGAATCTCAGTCCACTGCAGGGATAGCACAAAGATAGGGGATAGGAAAGGATTGAGTAGTATGGTTTAAAACGTAATCTTGGTTGTTAAATGATAATTGGCTGATTACTTTGTTACTATAGTTGCACGTTTATTGTTTCCCCCACATACCAGCTTCTTGCTGACCGACGTTTTGTTTGTCGGCGTTTTAGGTACAAATGAAAAGAACAAACAGTAAAGTGACAGATGTGGAATTAAATGAGAAATAATGTGCACAGGAGGATTAGTTAGTTTAGCGTCTTCATGGATAGAAGTTTAGAAATCCCAGTTTTTCCAAGGTAAGAAAAGTTTTATTTTATACCAGTTTTCAGTTTAGTTGGTAAAGTTTATTAATTTTTATTGATTATTTGTCGAACATTTGATCCTGTTAATTGAATAACGGCTCTGACCTTCGGGTCTCCCTTAATTGGGGGGTACCGGGAGGCGGGGTCGTTACAATTGGTATTAGAGCATAGGTTCCTCAAGTAATCTTTAATAATTATTAAATTTTACAAATTCTGTAGAACCCAAGGGAGTTATTAGAGGATTATCCGAAAGACAGAGGTGTCTAGAAAAGGATCACGAACGGGGGCTGGCAATATTTTCCTCCGCACCGCTAGTCGGAATACGAGGACTCCCGGATCCGTGTGACTGCCTGGCCAAAGTCTTAGGATATGAATCGAAATAAGATACCTTTAGGACTCTCTCATCTTGTTCATCCCTTCTCAACTCAAATTCTATTAAGGACCTTAAGGATTAGGGTTTTCTCTCTTTTCCTCACCCTCTTGAGGTATGGGTAAGGTTGATAAGGATTAAGGAATCCTCCATCAAATTAATAAAAAGCATGTAAATAAGATGTCATGGACATAAGCTTAATAGAGTAAGTGTAAAGGAATATATACATGCTTAGGTCGTATGACATGAGTTGTCATTGCCCTCAGGAGAGATCTGAGGATAGACCTCCTTGGTAGGAGGATGTGTAGAGAGAGTTAGTCTTGGAGGTAGAGACCTCCATTAAAGGTAGAGACCTAGCACATCCTTTGAGGATGATGTTAACCCTAACCCTAAGTGAAGAGAGAGAGAGATGACATGATGTCATGGTTGACTGAGTGTTTGGTTGGACATGCCTTTGGGATGCCATAAGAGGTTAGATGATCTAGTACCTTTGGCGACCCAACCCTGGAGAGGGTCGTGCATGCCATAGCAAAGGATAGCTCCTTCGTGGATGAGGTTAGAGAACCTATAGTTACCCTATGGGCTTAGGCAAGTAGGGTATAGCTTGATGAAATCCTGGTTAAGAGATCATGATGGATGGCTTATGAAAGGGGTATGGATGCTCTTGAGCCAAACATGAGTTGAGCATAGGCTTCAACCACATAGGGGTATGCTCGTGAGCATGACCTCTAGTAAGTATGGTTGGAAGTGGAATTAGCTCTAGAGAGAGGAAGCAGAACCCCAACAGGGAGGTTGGAAGCCTAAAACCCCGAAACTTGAGGAACAGTGGGAGCTGAGGATGATGCGACCTAAGTGGATGATAGTGGTTGCCTTATACCTGACCCCTGGAGGTTGTTGATGTCTTGGTTATCTTGAGAGGAACCAAACCCTGGAGAGAGAATAATGCTTCTGGTACCTATGGTATAAGTGAGAGTGCTTTAGACCCTGAGGAGGTTTAAGTAACTAGTTGAGAGGCTTTATACCTAGTTGGTTGTCCTGGAAGAGGACTCAACTCCGAAGTGTTGCTCGAGTAGAAGGATCATGGAAGTACATGATATACCTTGGACATGCTTGATTTGTGGTTAAGAAATTGAGCATGCAAGTTCGATACCCAAAGGAGAACATAGGGTTCCTAGGCCTAAGAGGGGAAGCAGTGTACCTGATACTCATGATAAGATTTGAGTCTCTATAGTTTCGAGCATGGTACTCCTCATGTGTAGAGGTAAAGATAATCCCTTATGTTAAGGGTATGTTTGATGAACCCCTCACAACTAAGTTGATGTAATGTTGAGGATGAGAACAAGTGCGACCTAGCATGGTTTTGTAGGTACGCTTGTGCCTTAGTAGTTGTTGGTTTAAGCATGCTCATATGGATGTAAACCCTAAGAGTGCTTGTGACCTTTGTTATAAAGGTGTAGTTTCCTCCCATCCTGGGAGAGCGACCCTTTGGTGGGGAGTTTACCAGTTTGGTTGGTTTTGAGGTAACCTAAGGAGGTTTTGTAGGATCTTGAGAAGCTAAGTGAAGAGTACATGGCATGAGAATGAACCTATAGACCCATAGATAACCATCTCTATGTTCATGTGGATGTGTTACCATGGGGGTAACCGGTATGGGGCCTGACCAAGGTAGGCAGGTTGCCATGACCCTTATGAAAGGATAAAAGTCAACCCATGAATGCAAGAAGAGAGATGATGAATGTTTGGGTAAGGTTCTATCTTGGACATGTACCATAACAGAATCCTAAGTCTATCCTAGGGTCAGGTAGGGATAAGACCGATGGAAGAAGGAGTTGCCTAATTCCCTAGTTGCACGTGACCATAGGGTCGGGAGGTAACAACTGTCATTGTCTGAGGGCCATGGGTTAGGAGATTGATCACCTTCATGAACTCATGGGACCCAAAGGGCAGATGAGTAGGGCACTCTCTGGATGCATAAGGGAAGAGGGATGACCCCAAAAATTTTGGCACCCTATAGACCTAGAAGAGATGACCAAGGATTGTGTGTAAACCCCAGTAGGTTCAAGACCAGTTTTCCATGAAAGTAATTTTGATATCATGATGTTTGTGATGTGGAGACATGAGTTGCACATTTCAACTTAAATTTGAAGGTGTACTGGCAAGGTGGGATGTACCATCTCTACTCCTGGAATGGGAAGAACTCTGTATTTTGATGGCCGCCAAATGCTTATTTCTTCTTGTTATGGGAGTGAGAGATATGACAGTACGCATGCCTTACACCAAGGATAAAGATGATGTAAGTTGGAACGTAGCTACAAGGTATGATAACATACCCTGGTGAAGTGAATGATACATGGATGGTTCGCAAACACTAAGAGAGGTAGTGTAGTCAGCTTATGAGGATGTTTTATCAGGAACTACATGGAATTTGCAAGTTAACCAAGGTCGAATTCGATCACAGTGAGGATGAGCTCAGAGCTTCTTGATGAAGATAGACTTAGAGTTTGAGATGAGATGATAAGTATAATACATGGAGGTGTATGTCTTCGACATTCCTTAACACCTAAGGATAAGAAGGGGTAATGAATACTCTGGTTGAGATATAGCTGCCTAGTTTAGCTGGAAGCTAGAAGAAGTTGAGGTTGTTTGGCTAACCCTAAGTTTGGAAAGAAGATGTGTTTTGGCTAACACTCGGATGTAATAAGATATGTGGAACAAGTTAATGGTTGTTTGGCTAGCTAGTTTAGTCCTTGATGTAGTAAAAGGATGGTGATAGAACCTCAGATACACTTCTTTGGATAGGAAGGTAATGAAACCCATTTGAGAGTGGTTTAGGGTTCTGAGGTATCAAGCTTGAGGAATCCTAACAATACAGGAGGTCATGATATACCTTGATACTACAAAGATAGTAAGTGACGGTAGATTCTGGATGCTTAAAACAAAGTTACATGTAGCAACTGGCCATGCAAGCCAGGAGGTGAAGGAAGAACACCATTAACCCAGTGCATGGATATAAAGTATAAAGAGTTCCCGAGAGGGAATGGGAGTTCATCACTATGGATGTTGTGAGTCTCTCCTAGACCAAGAAGGTCAAGATACAATATGGGTTATGGTAGATCGCCTTACTTAGATGACATGAGAAAGGAAGAGTTCTGTCAAGGGACAGATCTGGTTGAACTACATATGAAAAGAGATGGTTCAACTACACCATGATGCGAATTCAAGAGTTCTTGATGTGAACTAAAGGTTCACTTCCATGAGGTGGAAGTAGATACATGAAGAGCTCAGTGTTTGTACAGTTTATCACCCCATACTAATGAACGGTATGATCCGGACTAGAGGGTCTGATGAGAGCATGTGTGCTCATTTAGGGTGATACATAGAGACAGTTCTTAAGATGTGATGTTAACCACCATAACCTTTATCGGGATGCAAGAAGTCTTATAGAGAGGATGTATCGGCCACCACTTCATTAAGATGATGTTGGTAAAGGAGGCCTCGCGAAGGTTAGAAATGAACCACAGTGTGTGCAGATGAAGTCTCTTTGATCGTGCAATGGCTGAAAGAGAGGGCCCAGGGTGACATGAGTCATGAGCTGATGCAAAGCAGACTGACATACAGTTCATTGTGGGGGAATATAATGTGAAAATCCGACCCCTCTAAGCTACAGCTGAGAAAGATGAGTCCCCGATATATGGGTCCATTTGAGATGGATTGGTGAAGATGGTTGTGTTAACCTTACCCCTTAGGATAAAATGATGTGTTGCATGAGTCTGATCTAGAGCACTATGTGAGGTACCCAAGCCAGGTGTTGTGCCCTGAACCTATTCAGCTTTTGAAAGGCTGAAAAGTCCTGAGTCACCGATGAGGGTACGATATACCAAGGTAAGAAAGAACTCAGATGGAAGAAAATGAGATGATGAAGGTTCTTTGGAAGCACCATGGAAAGGGTGAAGCCACATAAGATCCATGATGGACACATGAAAGGCTTATCCTATTTGTTTGCTTACTTGATGGAATTTTGAGGGCAAAATTCTTATAAGAGGGGAAGGATGTTACAACCCCAATTTTTGGGTTTTTTTTTTGTGAGAAATGTAATTTCTCATATTAAGGATATTTAAACAAATAATGATATAATTTGGTTCAAATAAATGGATTTCGTTTAAAATAGCCTTGTTGTTTGATTTGTGGGCTTTATTGGCTATTGGGCCCAATAACAAGGAAAGGAGAAAAGAAATTCCACTATTATCGAGTAAATAAGAAAATAGAGAAAAAGGAAAAGTGTGGAAACCTCTAGAAGGAAAATCCAAAGAGGGATTTCGTACCTCTTGGGTTCCAAGGAGTCCAAGGTGGCATACAGAATACAATGGACTATTCTGTCTAAAAACTGCATGTACAGGTATGTGGTTACGCTTATGACTACCCGAATTAGTTTTCTGGGATTTTATCGATGTTTCCATCGTGGCTTGAATTAACCTGTTGGATGTATTTAATTCATGCAAAGTATAATGTGAATATGACTATCCCATGAGATATATACCTACTAGCTCAGATCCTAGTCCCCTCTGTAGCTTAATGAGTTGACCTAGTAAATGGCTACCAATGGGGTAGGCCCATCATGTCATTGGATGACTTAGTAAATGGCTACCAATGGGGTAGGTCCATCGAGTCACATTGAGTTAGAGATTGGACTACCTATGGGTAGTTCCATGCAACTCAACCCTAGATATTGATCTACCTGTTAGGTAGGATCATGCAGGGTTTAATAAGGATCTACCTAGAGAGAGGTGGGATCCCAGTCCACTGCAGGGACAACACAGAGATAGGGGATAGGAAAGGATTGAGTAGTATGGTTTAAAACGTAATCTTGGCTGTTAAATGATAATTGGATGATTACTTTGTTACTATAGTTGCATGTTTATTATTTCCCCCACATACCAGCTTCTTGCTGACCGACGTTTTGTTTGTCGGTGTTTTAGGTACAAATGAAAAGAACAAACAATAAAGTGACAGATGTGGAATTAAATGAGAAATAATGTGCACAGGAAGATTAGTTAGTTTAGCGTCTTCATAGATAGAAGTTTAGAAATCCCAGTTTTTCCAAGGTAAGAAAAGTTTTACTTTATACCAGTTTTCAGTTTAGTTGGTAAAGTTTATTAATTTTTATTGATTATTTGTCGAACCTTTGATCCTGTTAATTGAATAACGGCTCTGACCTTCAGGTCTCCCTTAATTGGGGGTTACCGGGAGGTGGGGTCGTTACAACACAGGATTCCATGTGGTTGGACCAACAACATATGCATAACCAAGTCAACCATCTTTATAGTTTTAGAATGCTCAGGCCCAGAGGAACCCACAGTGGGGTGAAGACTGGTGGAGTTCTTTAGCAGCTTTTCAGGACAGCTTTCTGCCTCCACAGTTAGACTACTAGGGTGCCTACTATAGACAGGGAGGAGCACCCCAACCACCACCACAGTGATCGTCTACCCTATCATCCTAGACTTTAGTGTCATGCTGAGGACAACATGATTCAAAAGTTTGGGGTGGTAGGGCGGTATGCCCTTGTTCCATTTTCACTCATTTTGTATCTCAACTGCTGATTATTTTTTGTTTTTTGTTTTTCCCCTATTTTCTTTTTGGCTATCTAGTTTAGATTTTATTGTTTTGCATACATGCATGCCATGTAGTTTGCTTTCTTGTCATTTTTGCGTAATTTTCAAAAAAATTGCTCTTTTTGCCATGCATTGCATATCATGTAGATTTTTGGTAATTTTTGCATGTTTTAGCTAGATTTGCTTGTTTGCTATTTTAAGTTCAATAATATAGGTTTAGATGTGGTTGGAGGCAACTTGGCACCGTTTTGGCCAATTTTGCCCAAATTTGAGATTTCTTGTCCAAAAAGTGTGTTTTGACCCAATATCTACTGTTTTGAGTAAAAATGATGAACTTTGACAAATGCAAGTGAAATGTCATGATTTAATACTAAGTGGTATCAATGTTTGACTTTTTACATGTGCATCACCTCTATTATGATTGTGATTGATTTGGTTGAATTGTGAGTTGAGCAAGATTTGAACTCTTAGTGTTTGTGGAATCACTTGATTGATATATCAATTTCATCTTGTGCATTCATGTGGTGTGATATCTAGCATGAAGTATTGGATTAATTTTCATGCAGGATGTCTTATGTGGAGAATCATACCAATGACCCCTCTTTGACTCGACTCTTCACTTGTCATCTTCTTACCCCTCTGCCTCATGAAAGGATGCCAAAGTGCACATATCAGCCATGGCCACCTCCAAAAGTTTGGGGTGGCCACATCTCCATCTCTCCACTTCAATATATCCACCATATGCCCTACATACTCCAAGGTCAAAGAAAAGAAAAAGAAAGCAAAAATAAAATAAAAGGATGCTCCAATTTAAGAGCATTCAAATAAAGAAAAGATGAGTGCTTTATGTAATAGCACTCCAAAAATCTTACCACAACCTTTTCTTACACTTTCATACCCATTGAGCTAGAAAATATCAAACCTAGCTCATTTTTTCCTTTTCCGCAGCCACATGGGCCATTTGGTGTGATTTCAAACATAAGATTGAATGCATGAATGTGAAACAATACTCCTAGTCGTCCTTGATTAACATCACCATGAAACGGTTTACCTAGAACTTTATGGAAGAAATACATATAACTTGTGTATTCTTTGTGCTATATTTGAAGTTTGTATGCTTTGTGCTCTTTTCATGATTGGATTGTGAAAAAAGGAGAGGAGAGAGGTGAAATGCATGTACCCAGTCATATTTGATCCCATTCAACAATAATCATCTTTTACATTGCATTTGTCATTTCTTATTTGTGGAAAATTTGTAGAGAGATTGAGTTGGAGCATACCTGAGGACAAGTATGTTTCAAGTTTAGGGTTGTGATTCAACCCTATTATAGGGATTTATCTTGTGTCATATTGCTCTTCAATCACATTTATACCTGTTAGATTACATGTTATTCCTCCCAATATGCTTATTTGTGTAAAATGCACTTATGGATATTATTTGTATGTTTTTTAGGCATTTGGACCACACTTCATGGAAGAGAGAGTGATGGAGTGATCCTAGGGTTTCTCTACCCTTGGAGAGGCCCAAAGTGAAGTCCAATTCTCCCTCAACCTACCCCTAGTGGCCAAAGATCCATTAAAGCAAAGATTCTAAGAAAATCCAAAGAACAAACTCAGAGTGTTGATCCAAGACTCAGCATGGTTGTGGTACCACAGAACAGCCGTGCTAAGTCACTTGCAAATCAACAGAGTCGCCACCAAGTCAAGCTAAAATCACCACGGCCGTGCCACATAGAATGGTCGTGGTAAACTGAGCCAAAACGGTCGTGTTTCACAGTACAACCATGCTACACAACTGAAGAATGGGTGTGGCGTAGCACCACGGCCACCATCACCTTGCTCACCACGGCCATGCTACCCTTAACCCACCACGGCCGTGGTGACCAACACGGTCGTTCTAGTTTTAGTACAAAACTGACCAGAAACCTCTGATCATGCCATTTTAATTCACACGATCATTGTATCCTACCACGATTGTGTTCACCCCTACCCACCATGGTTGTGGTGACCCACAAAACCTAGCTACTTTTTCCACTGCTTTACCCATATTGCCCCTACTTAACCTAGTGCTTCCCCCACACCTATATATACCTAGGTGGCAGATGGGGCACGAGGTTAGCTACCCTACAGCCACTCTAGCCTCCCCATTTCGTCCTCCATCCATTCCCACCTCACTCCACCTCCATTTCACCATTTCCACCATGCAAAACCCCACTATCCTTCCATTTACACCCTTTTCCACCATATATCCATGCCATTTACCTACCTTAAAGGAGGGAGATCGAGATACAACTTCTAGGAGGTGGAAAGGAGGAGTCTTCACCGAGCTCATCATGGTTTTTCACTCCTCTACTCATTCTTTTTCCTTTCTTTTTGTATTTTCCATTTCCATGAGTAGTTAGGCCCCTTGTGGTGGGCTGTTTGGGGGAAATTATGTTAGTTTGATACCATGTTGGGGGAGAATGATATGTAAACATTATAATTTCTTTTGGTAATGATTATGTTCTATTTGCATCTTATTCTCCATGAATTGCTTGTTGGTTTTTGTGTGAAATCACCTAGGATTTTAGTGAAAATGGACTATTTGTGGCAATTTTGGGATTTGCCCCTAGGTCGAATTCTTGGATCCCTAGGTTGTCTCTCATCTTCCTACATCTTAATCAATATACCTAAGCCTAAGTGAGAGATCTAGGCAGATAGATTAGGTGATTCCAGTGCAATTAGTATGGATCCTTCTCAAGGCTAGAATGTGGGGGAATTGGGGTCTTATACCCTAGTTTCACCTCCCAATTACTACCCTCGGCCCCTAATTTCCCTAGGAATGTCTAATCTAGAAACCTAGACTTTATTAGGCTCTAATTGAATTGAACCTAATCCCTAACCCAATTGAGCCTAGCAAGGGTAGTAGGGGGTGTTAGGGACTAGTTCCCCTATACACAACCTATCATATCCATGGCCAGTTAGTAGCATAGGTTAATTCATTAGTCTCTAACTTGTTGTTTGGTTTGGATAATTTAAATGGAATCATAATGTTCATATGTCACCCCCCAACTTAAGTGATAAGTACATCCCCTAAACAGCCCACACCTTCATTAATTGCTTTAAAACCCTAGTTTTCATCTTGCTTAGCTAGTGTTAGCTTAGTTAGATCTATTCCTGCTTAGTTAGCTTCTTTCCCTGTTTTTACCTTGTTCATTCTAGTTTAGCTCTTTTCTCACTCTTGTTCTTTTCTTTTTCCTGTCTTAGTGTAAACTGCCTTTTCATACCTAGCTTAGTCTTTTCTTGCTTACTTAGTCTTAATCTAGTCTAGGGTTAACTTAGATTTCATTCTCACCTTTAATTGCTTTCTTACTCACCTAGGTTAACAATCAAATCACCTTTGAACCCTTAACCCTAATCTCCATAGTAGGAACCCATCCAAACTAACCTAGATCTAGTGCCCCCTTTTCTCCCCGAGGATCGACCCCTACACGTTCCCTTCACCTATGCTACAATAGTACCTTGTGCTCTTGCGGGTGACCTATTTGGTATTGTGATCGACTGTGTTAGGGTTAATATAAATTTTGAGAGATATTTTGTGTTTGAGTCATGTGGAGTGTATCTAGTCACCCCTTGTTGGCTAGTGTGTACACCTCTGTCTTGGCGCACCACCTTAACACCATAGTACCCACCCCTATCGGTTTTTAGTGGGAAGGGTGAAATTGGCTATAAACTATTAGATATAGGAAGAAGTAGACTAAATACACAAATAGTAAATAACAAACATTAACCAACTAGATATTATTGGTACTTAAATACAATAGAGTATCCAAAAATAACTTGAGATCATGGTGGTACTAGCTCAGTAGTAGTGGTATCCAATAATTACTAGAGATTTTCGTGGTACGTATGACAATTGGATTCTATAGCCATTTTGGACCTACATCTTCTAGAAGTTACTTCATATTGTGTCATCCATAGTGGAACTGCATTACCTAGAGTCGAATACTTTTAGCCTTGAGTCACCTCTCCGCAGTACTCAAGACAAAGGGGTCATTGTTTTATGGCCAGCTATTTAGCTATCGTTAGGCCTTACAAGACAACTTTGACATTGATTGAGGAGTTAGTAGAAGTCTTGAAGTCCTAGGTTCATCTTAATATATGTATGGTGAGTCATGTAATAGTGTCTTTTGCTTGGATGGTACAATCCAAGAGAGTTCATAGAATAAGTAAAAGAAAAAATTAATTGAGTTCAATAAAGTCCATACAAAAAGTTCAATTAGTCAGATTTATCAGTTACATTCTGTTGTCCAACATAGTAATAGTCACTTCAATAGTCAAGTCAAGTCAAAGTTGATGATAGATCAAAAAAATAGTATTGAGGAATTTTTTTTGATATTTGTATGTTTCCAGTGATGTATGATACAATGTTATTTGTAAATCTCTATAAAGTTAGTCTTTTAATCTTTTTTACTACCTTGCTTCTTTTCAATTATTCAAAAAAGATAAATGCTTATTATAGTGCTTTAGACTATTTTATTATTTTACACATCCTTGAGTGAGTATCTCACCCCTCTACTCACAAATTTTTAGGTAAACTGTGTGAATTGAAGATGTCAATAAATCAAAATAGATCTGCCACAAGAGTTATCAGATTAGCCAATTTTAGTTCATACATATCACTCTCGGTCCTTGAAAAGGAATAAGGGAGTTGTAAGTGATGATGACTAACATTGTTTCTTTATTAATAAAGTGTCACACCATGTCCAAAAGAAGAGAGATATGGGGAAGTTCCTCTTTATCTTGATAGTGAAACTTCATTCGACATTCACATGCAAAAGTAAATGATAGTTGTTTGGAGTCTCCACCACATTTTATATGGAAATTGAAATAACAATAATTCATTGAAGCCACGATGTAAAACTGAGTTGTCATTAGAGTCGGATAGATAGAATAGGTATAAACAAATTTAGAGAAATTAGGTTCAGCAATCTTATTACGACTGGTGAAGGATTAACACCCCCATATCTCCATATAAACTAGTATTGATCCACTTTTAGGTTGTTGCAAGCAAAAGAGTGATTCAAGATGGTGATAATGTAAAATTGAAGGAATAATGGTAAAAAAATAGATTTTTATTTGTTGATGGACTTGTATGGCTGAAGACAGATGTGTCCTTCCCATCATTCCCTACAAGTCCTATTTTTAAAGTATATTAGAGTCATAATCACCACATGACCGCCCACAGTGGAGATCCCTCATGGGTGGTTAGGATCAATGTAGGATTAGAGGATGATTAGAAGATATACATATATAATAATAGGATCTAATTTTCATACATCTAGAATAATGATGCAGTATAAATGAGAATTCCATCAAAGAAATAGATCAAAGAATAATTATAGATCAAATGTAGTAGTTATAATATAACATACCATTTTAATAGTCTATAGATGCTAATAGAGCACTAGGCATTATAGGAAGAATCCTCTTATTACAAGTAATATTAAAATAAAAGAGAGAGGTAGTTTCATCCTTTAGCTTTAGGAGGTTTGGTAGGGGCTCAGAATACAAATGATATTAAGGGATATTTATGGTGTATATTAGAGTTCAGGGTTCTATATTGAACCTTCTAGAAAAGGCAGCAGATCACCAAAATATGACATGTTGGTGGGGCATGTGGATCGAGGTGGTCCAACATGTGGCACATGTCAGATGGATCAGATCTATTGGGTGTCCCGATTGGTTGAAAACTAGTCTCTCAATTTTCTAGTAATTCAAGTATGTTCTTGATAAAATCAAAGAAAATTGTAAGAGTAAGATAACTCTAGATTATCTCTCAGATTTATCATGAACATAGATGAATATTTGTGGGAAAAGATAATATTTTTATTCTAGATAATTCAACTTGGAAATTTATGGAAAAGATCTTATAAAAATAGAATTGAAGAACAAATTGCACATTAGTCTAAAAAGTTTTCTTTATAGAAAGCCCCAAATTGGGTAAAAGTGGGTGTAAAAATGTGGATTAAATATGCGCAAAATTTTGGAAAATTTTAGGAAAATGATAAATGTGGGAAATTGATGGAATGTGGAATGGAGTGCATCATTAGTTTGAGAATTTGCATTAATTGCAAATTTCTATTTAGTGAGTAAAAATGGGGTGTCAACAATTTACCCATCCCAAGGCAAGGTTTGAGATAAGAGTGAGAAACTCAGGTTTGTGCCAAGTATGGCCCCCAATTTTTGTCACAGAAGGCCAAAAACATTGGACTCGTTGAAGATGTTCTGCAAGATCTAGCGGAGGTTGGAAGGCTTATGTAGTATCTTTTCCTTCTACGGATAAATTAATAAGGATAAGATTAAGGCATAAATGATTTCTTTAGAGTAATGATATCCTTCGACTTAGGCATTTACCTGTATCTGGTCGATCATTAATTCCCCTAGAGTTTTGATGAGCCTTAAGAGGTTTATTAGATGCAAAATTGACTCTCATCATTGTTTCAATTCTTTAATTAGTACATGTCTAATTCTCTCAATAACTCATGCCTTAGTGAGGAAAAAGGTAGATGTGAAATAATTAAGATCAAATTCTATGAACATGAAAAATAGTGGCAACTTCTCTAGTAGTAAGAAGATCTTTGACAAAGAGTAATCATCCTTTTTTCTTAGGTATCTTTAGTTTTATCTATTATTTTGTTGAGTGAGCCAATTGAGAGTTAGGACCAGAACTCCTAAAAAGGTGTATATGGGGATTTTTCCTATTTAGATAGGGCATGGATCATTGAGACTGTCAGTTGAGTGTTAGACAAGCTTCCTAATTTAAGGTAGGTTTCATGACTAGTGAATGTATTTATCATTTGTCTACCTTCTTGAAGCATTTAACTAAACTAAGATTGAGAGTTTAGGTGATTATCCCGTGAAAGGTGACTTCCATTATGTGTCCCTCCACTAGATCATGTCTATTCCCTAGATCATAATGAGAAATCATCATTGACTCTCTACTTATCAATTTTGGATATTTAAAATTGGAGACATAAGTTAGGTTCATAAAACGGTTCTGGAGATTTAATTCATTTTCAATTTGTGATCTAAGATTATAGAAGGATGTGTAACTAAAAGCAAAGTTGATGCCCTAGTCTTGATGTTGGGTCATCAAAATATTTGAATAGAATTCTATTCTTGACTTGCAAGTATGAGCAAGATATTGGTCTCTTTTCAGGTGGTAGTCTAAGACCATGCGTAGATATGAAAATGAGGCTTTGATGGGCTCAATTTTAGGTCATGATCCGAGACCTGAAGAGTTTTGGAAGATGAGTGTTGATTTTGGTTTTGTTTAAGATTATGATCTAGGACCCAAAAAGATTCGAAATTGGAGGGTGCGTCTGGCCCAATTTTAGGTCTTGGCCTGGAACCCAATGCATATATATATAAAAAGTGGGTGAATGGCTCAGTTTTAGGTAATGGTCCAGGACCATCAAAAGATATGTAAGTGAAGGCATGATGATGGAACAGTTTTAGGTCATATTAAAGGACCCTGATGATCATAGTTACATCAAAGAATTATTTGTCTTTGAAGTGGGAGAATTTTGGCTTTTTAAGCCAAAATATGGATGTTTTATAAGTTAACATTGTTTGGAATTTTATTTGTATTTTCTATAACTTTTTTTATTGTCGTAATTTCTATGAGGCTCTAGAAATTATACCATAAATAAAAGGACCTATTTGTAACTCTTGTAAAAGTCTTTGTTTTTAAATGAAGGAAAATGGGAGGAGGGTTGAGTGCCCTTCTAGTTCCTTCTCTCATGTGAGGAAACAGTGAGAGTGACTAGTTCATACGTGATTGATATGACGACAGTGATGATGAGAAAGAGGGAGAGAGTTTTCGGATAGAGTTGATATGCCAACCTCAAACCAATAGGTCAATGTGTTCCACCAGATGTCCATGGTAGAACTATGAGTAGTGGTCTTGTCCTGTGAAGGAGCTTTAAATATCCCTCTTCAGTGGTGTTTTTGTGCATATTTCAACTACCTTCATCTCAGGGAAGGTACATCCCGCAATTCAGTTTCGTCATTTTAGCCCTTGATGACAAAATTGGGTTTTTGTCTTACTAGTGTTCTTTGCAGTTTGGAGGTTGAAGATGACCTGGACATGTGTTCTGATTTGTGATCCGTCTAATTTCAGTATTTTGATGTTTAACTTGACTGTCTGTCATTTGATTGAGTCAATTTGATTTGTTATTTAAGATCATGGTGTTGTTTTTGTATTTGTGAAGATGGAGGCTCGTGATTAGCATGAGGTGGCTCTTGGAATGGATGAGTAGGATGTTGCCAATAATGTGGGGACCACGGCGTACCTGTCGTATGTATTGTAGAATATTTGGTTGAGCTCATATTTGTTTTACAAGATCTTTGATTGATATTTTCTCTAAATAGGAGTCACGGTGGCATGAGCAGGATTGTGAGGGTTCTGCTCCCAGTTGAGTGATTTGTGCTTCATCCAAGCGTGTTATGGATGAATATGCATCAATGAGGTCGTCGAGTGGGCAACAAGGTATAACTTGGAATTTTTTCTCCATGTTATTTTCTTTCTACCTTTCTAGGCTTGAATTGGGTTTTTCTTCCCATTGTAATGATCTTAATTGTGTCTTTTGCCTTATTTCTTTTAGGGTCTCAGATTGTTGAGTGCAACTGGTGAGCTCATTGGAATGATATGGGTCATTATATGATATTTTAGTTGCATAGGAGGTAGACATGCTTGAGGGGATCAGTTTTGATAGCATCTACCAGGGCGAGATAATTGATAGGCCCTATCTTTGTCCTCTAATTGAGCATTTCTACTGTAATACTCGCACATTCCAATTTGCTTTTAGTGAACTAGACATCACCCCTAGAGAGTCTATTGGGATCACTAGCTTAGGGTTTGGTGGGACCCCTTATTTATTTTCTACCAAACCGATAAGAGCGGGGACATCAATGTTTGGTTGGGATCCTAGGGATGGACCCTGAGGACATTGATATGGCCTTTGGATAAGAGGTCAAGTTTACTTAGTTGAGAGCCATCTTCTTTCATGATAGTGAATGGTGGGATTCTAGTAATCCTTTTTATGTGGGGTGTTATGATTTGTCATGATCACTTGTTTCTTATTTATCAATACCATGGGTAATAGAGGAGACATCAGTTAGTTCTCCTTTCTTCTGAATCTGGACATGGTTCCCTCCTTTGACTGGGGAGGCAGTGTGTATGCTCACGTGTTGATGCACTTGAGTAGGTGTCTTCTAGGTGAATTCAAAGGGGAGATGGTCCCAGATACAAAGGAATGCGGTGGCTTTGTAGGATTGATTGTCGTAAGTTAATACTTATTACTTTGTATTTTTTCTTTTAAATATTTGTAGTAACAGATTGTGTTTATCTTTTCTTTGTAGGGCTAGGAACACTTCTGGTTTTGTAGAGTCATCACTCTGAGAGGTCCAGAGGGTTATCTGTATACATCCCTCCCCAGTTGTTGTCATTGGGTCATTTGTAGTAGTAGGGTGCAGTATGGGCAGTCGAGGGGTAAACTGGAGACAATGATCATTGTTGAGGTATGAGTAGTATTTTATCACTTTATTATTTTGTGGACATTTATTTTTGCTTACTCTAGTCCATTATCTTTCCTATGTCTGACTTGAGATCTTATCTAGGTTCCATTGTGGTCAGGAGGCCACATCCTATGCAACCTTCTTTGGTTTGTTGTCTCTTGATGCTTTCCGCATCCAATTCCAATCACCCTCCGGGAGTGTGTTGTGTATGGGTGAGTGTGTTGCTCAACAGTGGGCTAGTAACGGGCACATTCCTTTTGACCCTTTGTCAGGGTTCATCCCTCCTAGTCTTAGAATCTATCAGGCTACTCAAGAGTTGATATATGGTTAGGTGACGCATGATGAGTACCTTGAGTGGTACTATGATCATGTTCAATCGATACGTTTCAGTAGAGAGGCATGCGATCGACTCTGACATCCCCCAGAGGTAAGTATTTTGATTTTGTTTCTTACTTCATCTTCTTGTAATGCCTTGCATGCATTTTGTATAGGTGGTCAACTATGATTCTACTGAGGAGCAGCATGATTATGGGTATGATTTATTTCATCCACATACTCCTGAGGCAACTCCTTCTCCTAAGGCTCTTCCTTCTCTTCCTGATGAATCTTGGGGCTTTGTTGACTTAACCGGGTTGAGGCCTCACTGGGACTTTGGTTGGACCTCATCCTTCTAGGGAGTAGATATAGATTCATATGTGTCATTTTGACTCTTTGGCTTCAGTATCTCACCTATATATAGGCAAAGTCATTGCTTTAGGGGATCTTCTAGTGTTGGTGTCTTTTCCATGGACGTCCCATTTTAGACTGCAGATCTGCCATCAGTTGGCATTGGAGCATGTTCCTCTTATCAGAGAGATGTTATTGTGGTCATGGAGGTGTATTTTAGTATCTCTTCTTTGAGCCATCGGTGGTCTACTAGTGGTATTCATTTAGAAGCAAGTGGGTAGTGTCATTCTTTAAGGTCTTCTTCCACTGATCATTATCCTTTGTCCAAGTGTTTATAAGTGTGACTAAAGAAGAAGTTGAAGAAGTAGCATTAATCTTATCATTTCTATTTTGTGATGTATTTTCCTTTCCCATGAGAAAAATCATCTATTATCCTATTTGTATTTTGGAGACTCCGTTTTAATTAAAAAAGAAGAAAGTCTATGTTTGTGTCAAATACAATTGTGAATTTTTTATCTTCGATCTGGATTTGGATTTTGGGAGTTTGATTTTCACAAGATCTCTAGTAGACTTAGTGGATTTCCTTGATCCTTATGTCGATTTTGGGTGGTGGATTGCAACAATATATTGGTCTTTGGGACACCAAGTCATGGTCTCTTGGGATGTGTGTTCGCATTGAGTGCTAATGTAGATACATGTGTCACGTTGTGCTATTCTTTTAGAAAATAGCACAAAGAGTCATGTTGCCTCCAGAAGGTGAATTGTTTTGTCCAAAGTTTATAATAAGGTTGTAGGTTATCATCTTTTCTACACATTTTGTCTTTCATGACCCAAATCCATAGGAGAGAGGGAGATACATGAAATCCCACTTCTTTAGCATCCTCCCATTAATCTATCTTTGGTGCATTGTTGCATCATTGATCTCTTTGAAATTGAGGAAGTCGAGCTGGAAAGATTCATCAGGACCTGTCATCTTTGTCATGTAGCTAACATCCCTTTTACAAGAGAAATTATGTTAGTGGGGATTCCTTTTAGGGATCATGTAAGCCATTCATTCCTCTTTGGAGATGTGTTTTGACTCCCACTATAGAGGTTGTGGATAAGATTACTCGGGTTCCTTAAATGACTACTATCTTGTTGTACCAAATAAGTCGAGTTGGGCTAGTACAATAGGAAGCCTTCTAGGTGTGAAGAAGTCCCAATTGATTGATGGTGGTCATTTCATTCATATGGAATATCTATGGGAGATCTATAAGAGCAAAGTTTGATGTGGAGACTCCTCGATATGTTCCACTTGCAATCATATACATTGAACATCCTAGCCGAGTTGTTCTTAGGAGATACGGTTGGGCGGCTAATGACCACTGCTACTGGAGTAGAGGCCTCTCTTTGGAAGAAGAAGATCATCGTGGCTAAATTATACAATTTCTTATATGAGGGGTAGTTGACCAAGAAGATAAGAGGACCCTTTAAGGTCTTACAAATTTATCTGGGAATGTGTATCATCCCTA
Organism: Alisma plantago-aquatica; assembly: GCA_963693085.1. NCBI lineage: Eukaryota > Viridiplantae > Streptophyta > Magnoliopsida > Alismatales > Alismataceae > Alisma > Alisma plantago-aquatica. The sequence goes on along the minus strand of OY856409.1, from coordinate 472,248,471 downwards.
TGAGAATGACAGAGCATTCAAACCCTCACTATAGTATGGTGAAGGAGTTCTTTTCGAAGCATATCTAGGTCAGTGATCCCCGTTAGTTGTGTGATGATCTAGCTCAGTGGCTTGCTGGTGTGAATTTCGTAGATGTTCACAAGGGATGGATGGAGTTTTGACTTGATAACTCAGTCGGTAGAGTTTTTATGCCGAGCTTCCAAAGGTTTATCGTCTTGCTAGGTCTGGAGAGTTGTGCTGCATATTATCTTGTGTTGGTTTTGAGGAGATTTAATCGTCACCACTGTGTGTATAAATTTGAATCATTTTTTCCTTTCTTCAAGAAACTGGTGATATACTCCCACAAGCTCCATGAGAGGGTGGTGCAAACATGGCTGAAATGAAATAAGTTGGCTCATGATTCTTTCCCCATAGGATCGTACTAATCTCCCAAATATCTTGAGTGGCTTGCATCAATGCCTCCGTGATAACAGCCGAATTCAGGCATCTATGCTAAGCATTTATTTATGGTTGTGTCATTATAGCCTTATTATGACAAAAATAACCCTAGATTCTTATCTTTTAGTGATTTATATCCTTTCATAGATAAAGTTGTTCAACTAGCCAATTTTGGGACTTGTAGGCACTGAACCTGAAAAGACATCCATTCTCCAAGATATCTTCCCAACACATGGTTTTTGCAGTAGCTAGGATTCCATCCGTCGTGACTGCGACACCTGACGTGACCAAGATTCCTGGCACGGTCATGCTGAGGACAAGGGTCAGTTGCACCTGCCTCGACCATGGCACCTATCTCACCCATGATGCCTACCTCAACTGTCGTACCTATCGCGACTGTGACATTTGCCTCGATTGCAACACCTATCGTGATTGATACGCTCGACACAGTCGTGCCAAGGAAAAGGGTCAGATGCACCTATCTTGACTGCGACACTTGCCCCGACCACGACGTCTGCCTCGATTGTGGCATCTGCCTCAACTGCGACACCCGCCTTGACCACGACGTCTCCCCCGACTGCTACAAACATCTCGACCACGACATTCATTCAGCCATGACTCTTAGCATGACCGTGTCGATCCCGGCATGGCCGTGCCAAGATAACTGCCACGGCTGGGACAGGTTCCATGACCACTCATTACATACACTTTGCCTTCACCTATAAATGCCCACCCCTCATGACCTAAAGAGGGGTTCAAAGATTTTTCTGGTTCCACGTGGTTCCACACATTCTTAGTTCTTATAGCCTTGTGGGAGAGTTTAGAGGTATGAAAAGGCTGAAGTGCTCATCATGTGTCTATCCTTCTAGTTTTCTTCAATCCACCCTCATTTTCCACCACCATTCACTCATATCCTACCATTCACGACCATCTTGCACCTCTATATACCCATGAAGCTGTGGTTTGGGGTGGAATCAAAGAAAAAGGAGGCAAAGGAGTTTGGAAGACCAAGGAGGATGACTCAAAGATGAGATTCGTCCTATACCGAGGATAAGGAGTGAGAGACACCTCACCTCTACGGGCTAAATCTCTTCTTCTTCTCCTTTCTTCTACTGTTCCCCTTTATTTCTATACAAATGATGTTCTTCCATCTTTGTTTGGTGCCAACAATGCTTGTCCATGGCTAGTTGATCTCTTTCTTGGCTATGTAGCCCGTTTTGGGCATGTTTTTGTACTTTTACCTTAAGCAAGCAGTTTTATTCCAGATCTAGTACATTTTCTATTCTATCTCCTCTTATGGTTATGATTGCTAGTTTGGTTGATCTCTTTCTTGCTTGAACTTCTATTTCTACCTATATCGAGAGATTCATTGTAGAAATATATATGAGTAGGTAGTTTGGATAATAATCTAAAAAGAGGATGGTTCAAGGCGATCTGTGCAGAACTGTAGACCTAGACACGATTGGGCCTAGCCCGGCATGATCGGGCCCACTACCAGGTTCTTCCCAGATCACACATGTTCCTAGCATCTCAGACTATTCTAGACCTGAGAGGCTATCTAGAATACAATAGAGTGTTGATTTGTCATCTTCAAGAGAGGTTTCATGTCATTGATCGGTTTTAGTCACGTTGCGTGAAAGTAAGTGGGATGACCCCATAGGAACAAATACCACAGTATGTACTATGTTTGGATGTAGATTGTTTGTTGGGGTATTCGACGGTTGTCTATGCCCGAGAATGGGCGCATAGACTGTCCAAATTGTGGTTGCATAGCTACGAACTCCTTCTCTTTGATTAGTAGAATTTGACGGACTATGTTTTGTTTTCTTTAATTTGTTTTATTTTACTTTGTGACAATATGCTAGACTAGTTCTAGATTCATACTTTTATCGACTATCGGATTGGCTTATCTGACTTTAGAGTGAGATCTTAAGCGTCCTAAATGTCCCCACATCCCTGTGTTCAACCCAGTATATCTACTTTGACCCCGTTATAAGGTTGTGGGGATCCTTGAAGGTTTTGGGGTATGAATTTAAAGTTTGATCCTTCTGAGTCAGACTCCTTTTGGACGTGTGATTTTGGCGGTATCAACTTTTGGCGCCGTTGTCGGGGATGTGGTTTTCCACGTGTAGACACCCAAAGATTTTGTTATGTCATTCATAAGCCTATATATATATATATATATATATATATAGCTTCTCTTTTGTTTTACACATACTTGCTCATATATACTAAATATTTTTTCTTTTTCTTATACATCTTTTCAGCCATGGATCTTGTGTCTGCAAGACAAGTTATCCTATCCACCTGTCCTTCCAAATTTTTCACATTTTCGGCCGCTGGAAAATAATTGAAGGTCATGCTCTACAACTAGTCGAGCTATACTCACCCCCACTGTCATCATATGTTGAAATTCCAACAAAGGAGATGGTGGATCAGCCCTCGACTTCCGCATTGACATGGGATCAAGAGCTGATTAGAGCAGTGGAGCTAGTCAGAGAAAGTGACAATGTACTCACCTCCTCCTTAGCATCTCATCGCTAAGAACACGTCGACCTACTTCAGCAGCTACTAGAAAAGTAGGATAATTAGCTCCAAGTAGCCACCGAGATCGCAGACCGTAGTAGAAGTATACTTCAAACTGTTGAACAAGGATTCATCCAGGTGCATTAATTTGATACAACGGATTCCCAATAGAAGTGTATGGTAGAATTGATGGATCTTGAAACCATTACTGCTGAAGTACAACAGATTCATGATAAGGATGTTGAACAAGGCAGGAGACATCAAGAGCTCATCAATTTGGTTACCATCTAATTACAAATTCCATCACACAACTATGGAGATTACAGTCATCAAGACCATTCCATTGGGCCTAAAGAGGAATATGTCTCACTGTCCTATTCAGACCATCAACTGGATTCACCAAGATTTTTCTGTGAAGACCAACCCACCTGGGGAAGCCCTTCATTCTATCCAGATGATTCATATGATCAACTAATGGAAGATACAACCCATAGGCATGAATGGTTTTATGATTATGATTATGATAAGGGTAGTCAAACAACCGCACAACATGAAGGTCAATTTGAAGAACCCAAATCAGACGTTGATTCAGACTAGAGTGATACCTATCATATGGAGACTTGTCACTTCACTTTGAGCAATATGCCAATCATGGTTTGGAACAACTTTTTCTATGATGATGATGAAAATAGCTGCTCAAATTGGAGCAGTGGGTATATTGTCAATGATGAGTTGGAGCAGGATGAGTTGACATTCGCCACCACCCCCTTACAAGGATTGGTGGACATTGAAGGAGTAGGATGGACAATCTATCACCACATAGCCACTGAGCATGAAGATACCCCAAACCCCATAGAAGGCGACGAGATTGAGGTAGTAGAACCACAAATAGATTCGCACGGGGGTATTTCTTGTCTAAAAGATGATTGGATGACTTAGACTATATACAAAAAAATTTCTAAGTATCCAACCTCAAGCTCAAAGGTGGAGAGAGAAGAGAGGAGTCCTCTAGAAAACTTTCAGCATCTCCCCTCCATCTCATCCCGTGACGACATCCTACGGCCTTCCTATTCATATTCATACAATGATGGGTACCTTGAGGATGCTCTGCCAAAGGATTCATCTCATTGTAGATCAAATCAATCCCAGTACAAATATGACTTCACCGAGTCATCGGGTCTTATTCTTTTTCTTAGGACTCAAAAGGGCTCAAATCCCCGCTCACTTTACTCTAACATTACAAACCCCATCGTCCTGATTCGTGTAATGCATATTTTGAAAGTACGGATTTGGGATCCAAGTGTAGGAGTTGTAGGGCATAATAAATTTTGCATCATCTAGATTTTTTAATTTTAAATTTTTGCATAATAAAGTCAATTCAAGTTTTATCTTTCCTATGACTATTTAAATTTAGTTTCCTTTGTATCATCTAGATTTCTTTTACTCTTTATTGCATGCATTTCCTCCTTTTTACCCTGACAGCTACTTTTGGTCTATCTTTTTACAAGAAGTTATTTGGTATATTTTGTTGTTCCCCTATGGTCTTTGATTCAGGAGTTGTTTTCAATGCCTTTCTCCCTCATTTTTCAGCTCCAATTTGGATTCTTTGGGATCTGAGCCCACCTGAGTCAGACTCAGCACAGTTGTGCCAGGATGACACAGTCGGGCCGCTCCCATGTTTTTGTCTGAATCTCTCACTTATCAGTTAACGATCAAAAGCGGTTATTTTTTGAATTTTCCATCTCGGCACAACTGTGCCTAGCTATGCACGACAGTGTCGGTTGCGGCGCTACTTGACAGGTCACTTTTTTTAGATAGTCTTTGGTCAGATGGTCAAAATTTGGTCAAACTGACAATACTATCGCCTTGACTGACTGACGTGTCGGTTTGTCCCCAACTTTCTGCCTTATGACCAACTATTACACTTTGATCAATTTTTCACAACTTTGACCGCAATTTTCACCATTGGACTGCCTTTCTAACCAACTCAGCATGATCATGCCCATCCCGCCAAGGTTGGGTCGAGGGTGATCATGTCTGCCCCATCCTATAAATATGTCCAGGCCAATTCATTCTTTCCCATGCTTTCCACCTAATTTCTCTTCCCCGCTAGTGAAGCCCTAATGTCGCCTCTTCCTGTTTCCCATCTTTTTCTTGTTTCCTCCACCTGCTAGTAGTCCGGAAGAAATTTCCATAGCAACAATGGCCACAACAGCAATAGCCACCATAGAAACTATGACACGCTACAATAGCTGCTAACAAAGAATCCAGAGACACCACCACCACAGCTCGCCCCCCTCTCTGCGACGACCATAGGTCCGTTGTTCTGGCACTTCCTCAAGCACTACCATTCTATTACCCACTATTGTATCCTACTTTGCACCACCATAGATGCTTTATCCACCTCACCCACACGACTGTGCCAAATCCTGACATGACAGTGTGTGATGTCAACAAAAGCAGAACCCCACCAGACCGTCGTCTTCTCCGCAGATTGTCCCCATAACAGCAGTCGCCGCTAAAGTCATCACAGTCGCCCTGTGTAGCTATTATATTTACCCACCATGTACACCTATTTTCAACCTCTAGCAATCGTATACTCACCAACGATATGACCATGCTATCGTAGGCTCGACCGTGCTAGGGTAGGCATGACCTTGTCAAGATTTGATAGAAAACAGAATAGCATACCCCACGGTAGCATTGACTTTCTCCGCCCACCCGTGATAAGAACTAGTACGGTCTTACTAGGAGTCCCAACAATAGCTACAGACGGAAAAAACAATAGCAATAGGATCCCACCCTACCCGACCATGCCTACCTCAACACAGTCGTGACTGGCTGGATTAGGCCAATATCAACACCAGTAATCAGCATGATGGACGCGATGAGAAATAGCTTCAAGAAGCTCAAGAAGATAGTGTCATGAAAGAAAGGGGAAGGAAGCTCATCATCACTGATAGAGCACGAGAGTTGATATCCTCCCCACTCCATGCAAACCATAAACCCAGTGTACAAAGATGAGAAAATGCACTCCACTTCAGCAGGGTTCGGGTCACACGAGACCAATTCAGACTACTGTCATGTGTACACCCCTCTGATGGACACTTATAGTGGTGATTCATTGGAGGAAGTCTCGAGCAAGAGATGATCGAGAGCATGCCATGACACTGAGCTACATTCTTCAACAGGCCATCAGGAGGGTCCGTTGAAAGCAGCAACACACAGAGCTTCATTTATATGAGATCAGCATCGAGCATCTTTAGAGAGGTCGACGTCTCTACGCCGGTCAACTTTATCGCGTGATTCAGTCTAGGGGATCAGACGCCACCCTACACCTGAAGTTGTAACCAAAAATCCCTCCATTGTCCCTTATTCAGAATTATGAAGCAAAAGTAGCAGTTTGATGCCTTAATCAAAGGCAAGTGCAGATTGGTAGGCCCAAGATAAGCCGACCCCCAACACTCATCAAGCTCAGGATACAAGCATAGGTCGACAGATATATTATAGCTATTGGCCTAGACGTCCTTGCATACACATAGTGCAATGCTTACCATAGACTCACCTATGAGTTTTATGCTATGCTTGAGACCCAAAAGGACCACCAGTACAATGTCCTGCATTTTTTCATGTTGAACCAGAGCTATCAAGTCACTAAGGATCACCTCAATAACTAGTTGTCATGCTCTACTGAGGACTATGCAGAAATGTCCAGGGGCCGGCTAGAGATAGGGGACAACGATTTTGACGCTACTCAGACATGAAAGATGCTTACGGGAGAAGACATATATGTTTCTAGAGCCGCCAAATCTTTGCACATCCACAAGCCGACTCTTCATTATCTGCATCGAGTGATCGTGAATTTTGTCTTGGAGAAGCAAGACAGTCAAGGGGAGCTCAGTTTAGCGGACCTCTACATTTTCTGGTGTGAAGCAATAGGAAGAAAAGTGAATGTGGGGAACTTCATCATTTTCCACATTCACAACTCTTTCAAGAAGTAGGTCCAGTTCATGCCAATGGAAGGCAATATCACTTTTATGGAGTGCCATCTTGGGATTGGAGATGGACATTTGGCACTTATGCCGGAAAAGGCTAAGTGGTCCAAATTGGACTTGGATCACTTCATTTTCTCAGGGGTGATCAAATAGTGCAACACAAGATATCTTTATATCTTTGGTCATAGCAGACACAGAGTACTACTTCCAACAAGCGCAGAGTTCACATGTCAGACAATGGTCATGGACATCTCTTTATTGGATGCTCAAGGCAATGTTCTTCAGGAAGGCACGACTACAGGAGCATGTTCTTCAGCACCACCAGTGCTAGAGAATCAAGAGGCCAAACAGCAAACATGGGCAACCTTCCACGACATCCCATATCAGGGAGGTCCCTACACAGAGTTGACTTCAATGGATTACCAGCAGTCTCCTCAGCAGGAGCAATACGCCTCAAATCTCAACTTGGGGCACCTCTATGAGTTTATGACTGGTTTTAGGGCTGACTCCAATAGACGCTTTGATGTGCAGGAGTAAGATGTGTCTCAAACAAAGGTTCGACACAGCCTTCCCTCCACCACCTCCTCTGATGTTTCAACAGTCATTCCAATAGCCCTTCCAGCCTTTCTACCAGTCAACCTTGGATTTCAGACAGTCATTCCACTTTTAGTAGGGAATGCACCAGGACTATGAGAACCCACCAGGTGACATTGATGATATGAACCAGAATATAAATAGTTACTACCAGTAGCAGCTACTTTCTACACCATCTATAGCTTCAGATTTGCTCGACGATGAGAAAAAATTTTAAGCTTGGGGTGGCAGGGTGTACCACCCTCTATCTTCTATCTTTCCCTTTTATTTCTTTCCTTGCATGGATGCATGTTTATCTTCTATGTTCCTTGCATTTAGCATAAAGTTTCATCTTTGTAAAACTTTGTTTTGTAATTTGTAGCTTCGCAATTAAGGCTATATGATGTGAATCTTATACTTAAATCCTCATCCATTCGCCTAAATGCACAATTTCCATCTTAAAATTTCTTAATGTTTTTCTTGACTAGCTCACCAATTATTTCCTTAAGTTTGGTAATAAATCCAAAGTTATGCGTCTTTTTCATAGCTTACAACATTATTCCCTTGATCAATGTTGTGAATGACAAATCCAGGATATAAGACCATAGGAAAGAGCTATAGTTTGATCAAAACTCCAAGATGTGTTTTTCACAAACTTGCCTCTACTCTAAGGATCCTTGAATCATAATTACTATCTTTTCATACGGGTATCAAGAAGATAATGATGAGTTTTGAGCGATAATCAAGTTGAAGTGTTTTTCCTTGATGGTCTGTGCACCCTCTCACCTTGATTGAGTCAAAAAGATGAAAATTAAATATTTTCAAAAGAGGCTTGGCTTCCCACAAAATTCCAAAAATATCAAAATAGTTCTCACTCAAGTCTATAAAATGGAATGCAGAGGATAAAAGCTTGAGTATAAATAAATGAGCGTTGTTTTCTCTTTTAGGAGAGTTGAGGATGGTGCCTAGTTGGTGTATGATTGTGCTCATTAACACGGTTATGTTGTGCCTGGTAGTGCCAGATTAAGCCTCATTAGAGAGTCACTAGGAACCCCTAGGAGACCTATGAGATCATCCCAGTAGCAGGGTTGGTTCAAGCACTGTACGAGGAGTTTGTCTCACTACTTTGGGTCAATTGACTCAAACTACAGGGACTGTTGCTTGTTACATGGACCAAACTGACACAGACTAGGATCCTCAGAAGTCATTAGAGTCTTCTTCTTTTTGTTTCTTCTTAGGACCTAAATAAGTGGGAGGTGCATTGTTCCTGATTGGTCTACATGAATACATGATGATTGCTCATTTCTCATCACCCTCATGATCACCAATGTGACAATGCTTCTATGTTTTTGTATAATTATGATTCAAACCCTCATAAGTATCGACAAGTTGTAGTGAATTCGCTTAATCTTTCTTGGATGCTCTTTGATCTTACTTTAGCAAGATTGTGCTCGATTGGTGGGGGTATGCTCTGAAATGACATGGGTCAAGAGAATTGATGTTTTAGATTATTTTTCTTAACCTTAGCATTTATCACCAAGTTTAATTTGGATGTTATCTTTTGTTCTTTGAGCAGAGTCTTGCTTGAGGACAAGCAAAGGTTTAAGCTTGGGGTGGTTGATAACACCCAAATTCAGGCATCTATGCTAAGTATTTATTTATGGTTTTTTGTCATTATAGCCTTAATATGCTCAAAATAACCCTCAATTCTTATCTTTTAGTGATTAATATCTTTTCATAGATAAAGTTGCTCAACTAGCCAATTTTGGGACTTGTAGGCACCAAATATGAAAGGACATCTGTTGTCCAAGATTTCTCCCCAACACATGGTTTTGGTAGTAGCTAGGCTTCTATCCGTGATACCATACGTGACTGAGATGCCCGACATAGCCGTGCTGAGGATAAGGGTCAGCTGCACCTACCTCTCCTGTGACACCTCTCTCTCCTGTGACACCTTCCTCGATGGAACCACCTATCGTGACCGTGGCACCTGTCGCAACTATGACGTCTGTCTCGATCATGACACCTATGACAACTGGTACACTTGACACGGCTGTGTCGAGCCTAGCACTATCGTTCTAAGGAAAAGGGTTAGCTGCACCTATCTTGATTGTGGCACCTTCCTCAACCACAATGTATGCCTCGACCGTGGCATCTGCCTCAATCGCAGCACCCGCCTCAACTGCGACGTCTTTCCCGACTGCTACAAACATCTCGAATGCAACATCTATTCAGTTGTGACTCTTTGAATGACTGTTTCGAGCCTAGCACAATCGTGGCAAGACAAGTGTCACGACTGAGACAAGTGTCATGACCACTCATTACATACACTTTGCCTTCACCTATAAGTACCCACCCCTCATGACTTAGAGAGGGGTTCAGAGATTTTTCTAGTTCCACAATGTGGTTCCACACAATCTTGGTTCCCAGAGCCCCATGGAAGAGTTTATAGGTCAAAAAAGGCTGAAGGGCTCATCCTACATCCATCCCTCCAATTTGCTTCCATCCACTGTCATTTTCCACCACCATTCACTCATATCCCACCATTCTCGGCCATCTTCCACCTCTATACACCCACCAATCTACTGTTTGGGGTGGAATCAAAGAGAAAGGAAGCCAAGGAGTCCAGAAGACTAAGGAGGATGACCCAAAGATGAGATCCAACCTATACGGAGGCTAAGGAGTGAGAGACACCTCTCCTCTACGGGCTAAATCTCTTCTTCTTCTCCTTTGTTCTATTATTCTCCTTTGTTTCTGTACAAATGATGTTCTTCCATCTTTGTTCGGGGCCATCTATGCTTGTTTGTGGCTAGTTGAGCTCTTTCTTGTCTATGTAGCCTATTTTGGGTATTTTTTGAACTTTTACCTTAAGTAAGCAGTTTAATTCCAGATCTAGTCTATTTTCTATTCTATCTCCTCTTTATGGTTATGATTTCTAGTTTGGTTGATATCTTTCTTGCTTGAACTTCTTTTTCTACCTATATCGATAGATTTGTTGTATAAATAGATATGAGTAGGTAGTTTGGATCAGAATCTGAAAAGAGTACGGATCAAGACAACCTGCACAAAACCGTAGACATGGACACAGTTGGACCCAACCCAACACGATCGGGCCCACTACCAGGTTCTTCCCAGATTACACATGTTCCTAGCATCTCAGAATATTCTAGACCTGATAGGGTTTTAGTCACATTGAGAGAAAGCAAGTGGGATGACCCCACAAGAACTATTACCACTGTACGTACTATGTTTGGATGTAGATTGCTTGATGGGGTGTTCGAGGGTTGTCTATGCCTGAGAATGGGTGCATAGACTACCCAACTTGTGGTTACATAGTCAGGAACTCCTTCTCTTTGATTAGTACACTCTGACAAACTTTGTTTTGTTTTACTTTGTGACAATATGCTAGACTAGTTCTAGCTCCATACTTTTATCGACTATCGGATTGGCTTATCTAACTTAAGAGTGATATCTTAAGCATCCTAAACATCCCCATGTCCCTGTGTTCGACCCCATATATCTACTTTGACCCCATAATAAAGTTGTGGGGGTCCTTGAAGGTTTCGGGTTATAAATTTAAAGTTTGATCCTTCTGAGTCTGCCTCCTTTCGGATGCATGATTTTGGCGGTATCACTCCAGTGATAGTGACATGTGGCTCTTCTAGAGAACCACAATGATATCTACTTTTGTTTCATTTCTTATATATTTTTTATTTTGTGTTGGTTGGCGTCAACAGTCATGATTTTTGTAATAAGTTCATCTTTAAAATAAAGATTTTTATGGCTTATAGAATCGTCTATGGGTACTCCCTCCATGATGTTCAAAAATGTGCATTGGAGTTAGGTCCTTGAGGCACATGTCTCTATGAGTTACCTTCTAACAAATCAATCAATTGGGATCAATTTAGACCTCTTGTTTATGTGTTTCAAGACACCATGGTTGATTTTAGATTTTCTTAGCATATGTAAAAATCACCTCCTTCTCATCCACCACTTTTAATTAAGTCAGATAGTTGAGACCGCAAGCATTTTTAAGCTTCTACTTGTCTTGATCTCCTGATATAGATTTTTCTTCCCTCCAAATGTTTGTGGCCATTTGGTAATGAAGAGGATCCTTCATTCTAGGGGAGGTTATGGAATAAGAGATCTATTGGACCTGGGTGTCATGCTAAGTGCTAAAGACATGTCATGTAACATGTGTATTTTTCGGCACTTATTTAGCCAGTTAGGCTAAGACAATAAGTGTCAGAGACACCCAGGTAGGCTTCACTTTGAACATACTTTAGTTTAGTGATATACTACAATCATAAACTGAAGGGTTTTCTTATCTTTTCCTGTGAGGTGCCCACTAGTCATGGGTCTTTTCATTGAAGCTTTTAATTGGATATTGATGGTTAGGGCCTCAATATGAGAGATTGTGATTTTGTGGTGAATGAATGGGGTTTCCCAAGTGAAGTTTTTCCATTTTATTACTTTTAGATCGGTCCATATAGATTTTTGTATTACCACTTTTCACAAGATGAGATAAGGATAGTTGAAACAATTTTGAGCTTCTACATTTTCCTTATAGTTTCTCCCTTTTATGTTGACCTTAATAGATGTTAGCATTATGACATCTACCTAGGTATCAGCGTCAGGATGTTGATTGTGAGAATTGTCGCTAACTTGTCTCCAACTATTCATAGCTTCTACCATCTTCATATGATGTTGATCATAGAGCTTCACCTTGCATTTTCCGCAATCATGAACAATTTTAGGTGTGTTTTATTATAGTTGGCCTATTTTAAGGAGTTGTTTTTAGGTTGATGAACCATTGGGGCCTCGAGATAATGACTGCACTCCTTCCATCCTAGTCCCTAGGTTCTGCTTTGACCTTTCTGCTTAAGAGAGCACGTGGGGGGGCACAATCAGGTACTTAAGTAGATTTTAGGTGTTTTTTTAGAGGGGTTGGAGATTTTGGCTCACTTGTATGGCTCCTTTCCAGAGGCTTTCTTATCATTGAATATTGATCATTAGTCATATTGCTTGATGAGTCTGGAGTTCTTGTGATGAATATGGATATCTCCATCCATGTCATTTAGGCATAGACTACCCCAGTCATAGATGTTGTGGATGATATAACCCCCTCCCATTTAGGGTTTAAAAATCCCCTAGAATTTGATTTTAGGATGACATGTAGCACTAGGTCATCTTTCTAAATATTATGGGTTCATACCCTCTTATAGAATGCTCGATCCCTTCTAGCCTAAAAACATTGTGCATGATGTAGAGATTTTGTCCATTGTTTTTCTAGAGTATTGAGGCAATAGATTTGATCTTGAAGTGATTCTTCCTATGGAAATCTACTTATTGTGGTATGCAAAGTGAAGGGATATGAACCTCGACTGGAAAGACTACTTCTATTCCTTATACTAGAGAATATGATGTGCTCTTGTGGAAGTCCTAGTGGAAATGTGGTAGATCCATCGGGCCATTGGAGATGTTCCTACCAGTTGGCATGAGCGCTAACTGTCTTTGTTAAAATCTAGTTCAGGTTCTTATTAGCATCTTCTAAGGCTCTATTCATCTTGGGCCGATAGAGAAACATTTGGTGATGCTTGATACACAAAGAACTCATATATTCTTTGAAGGTATTGGTGATGAAATATGCATTATTGTCGGATATGGTCTTGTGTGGTATCTAGTAATGACTTATCATGTTGTTCTTGAAGAACTGATGACTTGTTGGGATGATGTGTTGGTGATGGATATTGCTTCTACCTATTTGGTGAAGTTATCAATGGTGACCGGAATGAAGCAATTTTGATTTGATGCCTTAGGACTGACTTTCCTAATTATGTTGACTCCTCAAGATGAGAATTGTCAAGGCTTGGTCATATTATAGAGTGGATTGGTGGGTGGATGAATGTAATCACCATGGATTTGGTAGGCTCAACATTTATAGACTTATTGGCAACAATCCATTTCCATTATTTTCTAGTAGTACCCTAAGAGTGAGATCTTCTTGGCTAGCATGATTCCACTCATATGTGTTCCTCATGGCCCTGCATGGACCTCTTTCATGAGATTTTCTACCTCTATCTTCTTGACACATCAAAGAAGAGTCTGGTTACGAGATATGTGATATATCCATTCTTCCCCTGGGATATATTTGGTGGCTTGTCATTTGAGTGTCTATTGCTCTCTCTAGGGGAGGCATTATGGATGGTTTATTTGAGAGATACCTCTTGATGTCATGGAACCAAGCCTTATTTTCATTGTTAGGTGTATTGCCGATGACCATACAATAGGTAGGATGAGATAGTGTTTGTGCCTCAAAGAAGAAGGTCTGGTCTCCTTGGATGTCGGTCTAGGAAGCCAGGGTTTCCAGATCATTAACAAACATATTGTGCTCTCTTCTGATGAAGTGAAAAGAAATGTACTCAAAGTCTCAAGCCAAAAAGCACATGTGTTCCTAATATGGTACTAGGTTCTAATGTTGCATCTTCCAATTGTTCTAGGCTTTAGATATCATGATAAGGGAGTCGTTGTAGACATGTAAGTGGCATGTGTTGGTATATATTCCTAGAGAGACAATCATATGATGATTGTATTGGCATATCTTGTACAAAATTTGATTAATAATAAAGGAAATCTTCGTCTATATGTTTGTTCAATTATGAGATAATGGTAAAACATGATAGGTTTCTAAAGAACGATGTTACTCGATGACATGCCTTCAGTTTGAGGACCTAAACAATGTGGTCATATGTATGATAAGAGTACATACATTATTGCTATGTCCCTAGTTAGATGTTATTTTGGAAGCTAATAGACAACAATAACACATAAGGCTAGAGTGTGTGTTGGTTGATGACAGAATCTCATTAGTCATGATATATGATATCAAACCAAGCACATAGGTACTTGTTATAGAATAGTGTACCGGATAGACCCACCTTGGGAGTGATGCATGGAAACCATTGGATGGTAGTCATAATAATCTCTCACAGTGATAGTGGTGATTGTGGTTCTTAGACCTAAAGTCACGACACACATGACATGCCATTTGATGTATTTTGACATTATCCAACGTGATCTTGAATAAGGATTACCATAAGGTGATGCTTGGGTACATTGTGACACGTGAGGATTGACTGTGAATAATGTAGATGATATTCGTCCCTTCTACTAGAGTTGATATTTGGATCACTTGATAAGTGATACTTAGAAATGTATGGCATACTCATGTGAACCAATATATGATATGTGAGCTCACATGCATCTCATATGGTTTTCTCTACTTCAAGAAACATGGATTGAACATTGATAGGATGACGTTTCCATACCTTGATTTCAATCTAGATATCAGAGACAAAGGAACTATATAATCATTGTAACTCTAATCACATATTGTAGGTTGAATTTGTTCTCCAACTTTCAATTACTTGGGTAGCAATGATATGTTTCTAGATACTTCTCATTGCTTATGATGACATAAATTGGCTATGGACATTCAGTGCCAACATAACATGGGACCTATAGGGTCACATGCAAAGGATTTACCTGGAATAGGAGTCTACCCATGAATATAGTTTAGACTTGATTACTAAAGTACTAGGTATTTAATTTAAACAAGATTGGTTACCAAAACTCTAAAATGATTGATTCAATAAGTGAACTGATCCATTCAGATGTATGAACTGACTGGTTTAGGTTGTGAACTGACTAATTTGTTGATTAGTAAGAATGGATCTAGGATTGATGCTGACATCATGTTGTGCATTAATTGAACATTAAAAGCCAATATGATTGTGAATAGGAAACACGTTGAATTGTTCGATTCAAGTGTTTAACCAATCTACTCACATGTGAATCGATCGGTTCAATGGTGAATCGATTGGTTCATGGTTTGCATATTCTAGAAAATTCATGAAATTTTTTCTCTTTGACTCCTAGATGATCTAGAAACCCTGATTGTGGCCATCCTATGTAAAGGGGGCAATCTAGGATTTCAGTAGACACAACAAGCTTTGACAATTGTTTCCCTCTCATAGTTGTAATAATGTGAGATCCTGAGGAAGTCTTACTCATCAAAGGGAGAGACAACAACGTAGATACAAAATTGGAGTACAATTCAAAGCTAGCATGTTTACATGTGAAGGATAACTAGTTCTAGTTTGTTTTGGAGTGTGAAGAGGAGTTCTGGAAGGTCAGTGTGGACTACGTATAGGTGAGGAGATCATTGCCACCTGATAGGAGGATGTCGTCAACTGCCATTTGTGGTGTTACAGTAGGAGGCAACCGTCGACAACCGTCTAAGTGCTACTTGCAAAAGAAGCATGACTATATAAGGGTAGTCGCTGGACTTGCTTCAGAACCAGTTATATGCCTTGCATCCTTCCTTCCCAATCCATAGTTGTTGATACAATCCACTATTCCAGGGGAATATGGCAAGAATTTTTTTATTTCTGCTGTCGTTTAGTAGACATATTTCCCTATAGCATGCCCCTTGTTTCCTAGCAAGTTGGAGTCCTAAGATGCAAGCATCATATTCAGTCACATTATTAGTGTTGTTGATCTCCAACGGTCTTGTTACTGGTAGTTTTTATCCCTAGGGGTTCTGAAGTATTATGCCTACTCCAACTTTTTTCAATTAATAGGTTCATTAAAGAACATTATCCACATGTTCGGGATTGGAAGAATCCTCATGTATGGTGGACCAATCATCCATATGTCTTCGTATGGGAATTCATATTCATGTGTTGCTTCTTCTAGGAGTGGGGAGTATCCTAGTTGGTCATCCAGAGCTTGTGCTTTGACTTCCTTCATCAATACATAGGTGATGTCAAACTATGACAACAATGCTTGCCATTTAGTTCTTCTTCCAGATAGGGTAAGCGATTGCACAAATAGTAGAGGGGATCATGATTGACAATTAATTGTAGAGGATACACCATAAGATATTGGCGCAACGTCCTTGTTGTTTAGATCAAGACTTGGAAAAATTTCTCAGTTGCAGCGAAGAGAGCCTCGGTATCATTGGATTTCTTAGAAAGGTAGTAGATATCATGTTGTCCCTCACTTGTTGCTTGACTAAGGATTCCTCCCATTGATGTTTCACAGACCCACAATCAAAAAATTAATGGCCCCTATTTTGGCCTTGTGTTTCTTGGGGCATGTGATGAGATTCACCATATCAGTCTCATGTTTGATATGAAATGTTGATACTCCTTTGGCATATACTCCAGGATATGGACGTCTTCTAATTCAACATTTTTTCCTTTTAGATCTATGGTACTTCAATGAAATAGATAGAATATTCATTGAGAGTCTACTCATCTTTAGATTTTTTGGGTTTTCAAAGATTTTTTAATTATTTGGGTTTTGTAACATTTTTTAGGAATTTGCAGGGGTGATCGATGGTGTGGTAGAGTATGACTAAATAGCCACTCTATGATTTTTCCCCTTCAAGTGGTGTGCCTCTAATGGGTTTTTTAGGTGTGTGAAGGGACACGGTCATCAGGACATTGTGACCATCTATAGACCAGTGCTAGGCTTCCTCACCATTCCAAACAAGGTGGATGAGGGTTTGCGGGCCTGTCACAATCTCAATATTAAAGATGGAATCGACACTTCATCCCTCGATCATGTTATAGGCATCGTCTTACTTGTCCCATGTAATGTCATGGTCGTCCTGCATGTCTTTAGGACTGGTAGTCTCAGACTCATCTTAGTTGAGCCAGCCAGAGCAAATTAGATAGTATCATAGTCGATTGTATAGGATGATACCTCTATCCCTTAAAGTGTTGGGTCAATGATTTTTACCTTACCAACTAGATCTTAATGGTGATAATAGATGCTTTCTAGGCTCTGGCTGATCTGGACACATCTTGTTGACTGTAGGAGTAGGCATAGACTTGATTTTTCCTCGATTAAAGGGATGATCTTGTCTTCAGACTATTGGTTGTTTCGGGCATTCTGGATGCCTTGACTTTCTTCAATGTTGATTGTGATCTCCCCGATGTTGGTTGTGACCCCAAGGTAGTTGTCATGGACTTCTTTGTCGGTCTCTTACATAAGGTAAGGTATAGTCACATGGATAATGGAATTGGCATTGCTAGCATCTTCCTCGTTACTACCACAGTACAAGCATACTATGGATGGGGACCTTATGATCAACGACAATGCCAAATTGATATAGTACCCTAATTCAATTCTCTTCATATAGATGAATGAATCAAGCTTGCATATTAGGTCTTGATTCAATGGTAGATAGTTGACGTAACCCCTTCCAATCAAGTCCCTTGTAGTGGGTCACAACATTGTGGGCTTCCAATACAGAATCCACCTTCTCGTATGTGGTCATGCAAAGGATGTGTAATGACCCCGCCTCCCAGTAACCTCCAATTTAGGGAGACCAAGACGTCAGAGTCGTTATCCCAATTTCCAGATCAAAGGTTCAACAAATAATCAATAATAATTATCAAATTCTACAAAACTAAACTGAAAGGTTGTAATAAAAATTAACTTTGCATACCTTTTTTTTCAAAAACTTGGATATCTACTTATATCTACATCTGGAGTCTATTCTAACTAATCCTCCTTTGTACTTTAATTCCCATTTAATTCCACATATTCCGCTTTACTGTTTGTTCTTTTCACTTGAACCTAAAACACCGACAAACAAAACGTCGGTCAGCATAAATGAATTATGATGGTATGTGGGGGGAAACAATAATCGTGCAATTAACCATAACAATGTATTACCGTCAGTTACAGTTTAACAAACAACTTTACATTTTAAATATAATTGTGCGATCCATACATACCCTATCCTCTGTGTTTTCCCTGTAGTGGACCTGGGTGCTACCTTCCTTATAGTAGATCCCCATTAAACCCCTCATGATCCTACCTAACAGGTGAATCAATTTCTAGGGTTGAGTCACATGGCACTACCCATAGGTAGCCCACTCCTTAACTCATGATGCGCTAAAGTGTTGCATGGCACTACACGTAGGTAGCCCAATCCCTAACTCTTGATAACCTAGACCTTGATGTAGGTTACCCTTTTTTTAGCCTTTGCAAAGCCACAGAGGAGGACCCGGATCTAAGCCAGTTATATATATATATTTATATTGATAATCATAGTTACTTTATAGTTGCATGAAATAAAAGTCATCCAAGCAGTTATTTTCAGGCAACCAATAAAAACGTTCGGGAATCGCCGTAAAACTAAAGTGATTATCCATAAGCGTAACCACTTACCTATCAGGCTGATTTCAGATAGAATAATCCAATCAAGAAATCCAAATAGGCAAGAAAGCATATTATGAGATCCTGAAATATGCATACAATTTCCTATTATTAATCATACCATCAAGATCTATTAAACTTAGCTCGCTTCCTAGGTTTTCTAATCCACTTTTATGGTTTCAATTGCAATTAGGGTTTCACTTCATTCTTTCTATTTTAAACCCTAATTTTATACAATTATTCTCAAACCCTACTTATCTCATCTATTCTTCACAAAAGATATTAAGGTTATCCTTTGACAACATATAACCTTATTTTTGGATTAAAGGCACAATTAGCCATCAATTAAGTCCATTAAGCCTCTTTTACATCAAAGCCACCATTTTTTATCCTTTTAATCCATGACAAGATCATTATGCTCATTTATCATCAATTCATAGTTTATTGTGGCCCAATTCACCTATGAACTCCATTTATTACTAATTCCACATTTTATCCATTAGAAAACCCTAGTTACCATATTAAGGGTATTTATTCATAGTTAGGAACCTTTATACTCAAAATATCTTAGAATCATCATATCTTAGCTCTATTCATGATTTTGAATAATTAAAACCATTAAGAGTCACATTTACTAATATTAAGGTTTCAAAGCCCATTAAAGCATATTTATGCACATGAACTTCTAAATTAAACCAATTACGAGCAAAGTTCATCATTTTTTATCTTAATGTATATTTTCATGATTAACATGCTAATATCAACTTTAATCATCCATTAAACTCTACTAATTACATTAATCGTCTCAAAATAGGGTTTCTTAATCTTTAATTCATTAAAGTTGATAACTTACACTACTTTTCGAATTGAAGAGGAATTAGCCTCTAAAACCATTTTTAATGAATTCCTCTCATTTTTCTTAGCAAAATACATATATTATATGTACCAATCCGAGCTACCATTATTTAGTTATGAATTTTACCAGGATTACCTTTTTGGACCAATCAAAGGATGACATGTTGCTTGCTCCATGCAACGTTGCTCGGCTTAGTTGAAAAAAATTCGAAATGACAAAAAAGCCCTCGGTTAAGTTGGTGTTTTCTTTAGCCCATGGAGGGGCATTTCGGTCCAACGTGCCTCCACCCATGTTGAAACTCATGCAACTCGATGGCTGCCTCCCTAGCCGCCGATCTATAGCAAAACGTGAGAGCGCCCCCTCTTCTCTAGGGTCCGACAACCACCAGGGACGACACCCTCACCTCCGACACTCCTCCCCACACTCAAGGTGGCCCTTAACTCACAGCCAAGGCAGTTGGCTTGTGCTGGTCAGGCCTGCAACACGTGGTCGGCCCTGCAGCCATGTCGCTGCTGCTACGCGTGATCTAGGGAATGATGTCGATGACCAACATGTTGGCTAAATGGACATCATTTAAATCCCTTTGTTTTGATAATGACAAACATTTCATTCTTGTGGATCTAACGTGCTACTTGAGTGTTGCAGAAATTAGGTGGATGACAAACTCTTGGAAGATCTATATGCTCTAATTGCTTTAATTCATGATTGTAATCAAATGTAAAAACTTGTACAAGTATATGATGTACAAGTACTTAGATATCATGTAAATAAAGCGTTTAGATCTTCCCTAGTCAATCACAATACTTAGATAGGTCATCCCCTACAATAGTATCACAACTGCACACTCGTACACACACTTAGTATCTAATTTAAAAACATTGAAACAGGGTCATTCTCGGTCGACAAACTTCTCGACCGAGACACTCTCGGTCGACAAACTCTTCGACCGAGAATGACCCAGGTAGCTGTTAGACACACCAGACAAGGTAGTTGGGAGTTGGATCAGAACGTTACATACACTTGCTCCAGACAGTCCCTCGGTCGACAAAGACCTCGACCGACTGGGATCTCAGTCGACAATTCCTCGACCGAGAATGTCTCTATCTGCACTTTTCAGAATTAATTAATTAGCCGTTGTTAAAGAAACTAATGGTTACCTAACGGCTAGTTGAGCACTAAGAACCCCCTAGAAAGTGTCTAGAACGCCCTTAAGCATCCATAGGCCATTCCTATAAATAGGACAAGCCATAGGACACCCAAAGTACACTTGTGCAATACTTGAGCTTTCATACTTGCAATTGGCAATCTATTTTTGAGCAATTGAGCAACTCTAGTACTTGCTACTCATTTCCTTTGCTCCAAATTTGTGTCCTATAGGCTAGCATCTCCTACCCACTAAACCTACACTTCCATACTCATTGGTTAGGAGATCAATACGCTTGATATAGGAAATCAAGCCTTGTGCTTCAAGTGGTAAATTGTAATTTCTGTTTCCCTTCTTGTTCTTTCTTATTGCTTGTACTCTCCTTGCTACTCCTAGGGTTGGAGGCTGCGGATTGGAGAGAGTTTTTATCTTCTTGGTGGAGAAGGAGATCTTTGGACTACTTCTAGAAGGCTGTCTCAATGGGAAACTACTTCAAGAGGAAGGCTACTTCAAGGGGGAGCTTGAACGTACTTCAAGGAAGGTTGCTTCAAGGTTTGTGAGACTACTTCAAGGTGAAGGTTTTCCAAAGGGTGTAGAAAGTGTTGTAATTTTTTGTAATATCCTTGTGAGGTAATAAAATTAAATACTTTCAAAATCTCATTTGGGTAAGCAACCGGGTAGTGGATTGACTGCCTTAGTATTTGCTAGGTTGGAACCACTCTAAACACATTGTCTCCTTCTTATTATCTCAATTTTGGTTGTTTGAGTTGAATTATTTTAGAATATCTATAAAACACTATTCACCCCCCTCTAGTGGTTTTTCAATTGGTATCAGAGCAGGGCTTCAAGGAACTCTAACAAAGTCTTGAAGAATGGGTGACGGTGTACTCAACAACCTCAACTTGGAAGGAATACTCGTGGCAAGACCTCCACCTTTTGATGGGACTAACTACACTTAATGGAAGAGGAGGATGTAGTTCTACTTCCAAGGAATCAGTTGGGACTTATGGAGGATGGTATCAACTCCATATGAATTTCCTCAAATGGAGTATGCAAATTGGGATGTTAATATGGTAAAATCAGCCCAAATGAATGCAAAAGCTGTAACTGTAAGTATACTCTATTGTTCAATTTCCATTGGTGGGTTCAATAGAATATCAAATTGTGAAACGGAATATGAGATATGGCATAGACTTTCTATAACATATGAAGGAACTGTTCAAGTTAAGAATTCTAAAATTGGAATGCTTAAGCAAAAATTTGAACAGTTTCGTATGGATCAAAACGAATCTATTAGTGAAATGTATGCAAAATTTTCTTATATTGTGAATGGTTTGAATGCTTTAGGCAAAGTAATCAGTGAGGAAGACCAAGTGTCAAAGATTCTTAGATATCTCCCTCCCAAGTACAAGCCCAAAGTGATTGCTATTGAAGAAGCAAATGATCTCACCCTACTAAGGATGGAGCAACTCATTGGCAACTTAGAAGCACATGAGGCAACCTTGGAGGAAGAGGAACGACGAGAGCATGAACTGCAACAAGGGAGGAAGAAAGAAATGGCTCTAAAAGCTTCAAAGATCATCACGCAAGAAAGTGATGAAACAAGTGAAGGAGAAGGAGAAGAAGCCCTAATTGTTAACGGTAAGAAATATAGAAGATTTAGATCTAACAAAATTGCTAGTTCTTCTTGTTCCCCTCCTAGGTGTTTTGAATGTGGAAAGAAAGGACATCTCAGAAATGAATGTCCTAAAGCAAAGAAAGGAAAGAAAAGCTCATACAAAAAGAAGGGAGAAAAAGCTTATAAAGTTGCGTGGGATGAGTCAAGTGAGAGTGAAAGTGGAGAAGAGAATGTGGAGTGTCTCATGGCAAAAGAAGATGATAATGACGATTCCTAAGAGGTAAGCCTTCTTGATTTGCCAAAAGAAGATCTAATTGTTAGTCTACAAGAAACTCATGATAAGTATATTGACTGCAAAAAGAAACTAAAGAAGGTTACTAAAACAAATGAGGATCTATATGCTAGATTGAATGATCTTTCTTCTAAAAAGAACAATATTGCTTCTGAAAATTTGACTTTCAAATCATATTTAGATGATTGCAATATAAATTTACTTGATTTAGAAATGAGTCATGATCTTCTTTCTCAAGAAAAGGTTGATTTGCTTGCTAGACTAAACAATTTTCAGACTCAACCTATTCTATGTAATCATTTTGATTATGATAATGTTGTTAAGGAAAGAAATTCTTTATTATCTAATTTAGATCAAGCAAGGATAGATATTAATAAGAAAATGGTTGATATTGCTAAGCTACAAAGAGAAATTAATGGCTTAAGGGGGAATGACGTTCTTAATAATATTCTGAAATATTCTTCTAGCTACAATGGAAGAAGAGGCTTAGGTTATGTTCCAAAAGGAAATCAACCTAAAAGAGCATCCAAGACCAAGATCATGTTTGTACCTAAGAACACAATTCCAAATCCTAGAAAGGGAAATGAAATTGATTATATTTCTTGTCACTTTTGCCTACGTCTTGGACATTATTCTTTTTCATGCCCTTATAAGAAGAAGGATTCTGAGTTAGTTTGGGTCCCCAAACCTCAAACTTAGAAGACTTGAATGTAATTTAGTTGAGATATGATCTAACGCTTATTTTTTAAAACCAAAATGTCTTATCTCAACTAAGAAAATAGCTTTATGTAGTATTTTAAATTCAAAACTGATATAAACAAATTACTGAGACAAACAGAAACATTTTCGGTCGACAAATAGTTCGACTGAGATATTCTCGGTCGAGAAAAACTTCGATCGAGCGAATGCATGTGACAAACCAAAATCTACAGCAGAAATCTTAGTGAAACAGCAACCATTCCAGTCGAGAAATGATCGATCGGAGCAAAAATTGGTCGAAAAATGGCCGACCGAACGGACTTCTGTTTATATTCAGTTTTAACCTGTAAAAATAGCAACTTTCTCGATTGACAAATTGGTCAACCGAGACACATGTCGGTTGAACTTTTGTCGACCGAATGAAGTTTTGTTCAGTTTTCTTTGTTAAAACATGCTCAGTTTGTTATTAAATGTACCTAACCATAATGGACCATCACATGGGTACCAAAACCTATATCTTAATGCAAGATTGGGTGGTAAACAGTGGATGTTCCAAACACATGACCGTAAATAAGGAGGCATTTCAAACTTTTTAGGAAAAGAAAAGTGGAACAGTCACTTTTGGAGACAATGGTAAAGGTAAAATTGTTGGAATAGGTAATATCGGTACAAACCTTGAAATAAAGAATGTTTTACTTGTCGATGGTTTGCACCATAATTTAATAAGTGTTAGTCAATTATGTGATAGTGGATATGATGTTTTATTCAACAAAAATTGATGCAAGTTACTAATAGAAAATACTACAAATGTTGTTTATGAAGGAAAAAGAATTGGAAATATTTATATTCTTAGACCTAACTCTATGCAATCTGTAGTTGGAAAATGCTTACTTGCAAATGAAAATTCTTTACAACTATGGCATAGAAAATTTGGTCATGCTAGTTCACATGTCATCAAAAAGCTAGTTAAATATGATCTTGTTCGTGGTTTGCCTAAATTATCTTTTGATCAATCTAAAAATTGTGAACCATGTACTTTGGGTAAACAAACTAAAACCTCTTTTAAACCCAAAAATGAACTTAGCACCTGTAGATCACTAGAACTCATTCATATGGATTTATTCGGACCTATGCGGATACAATCTATTGGCGGGAAAAGATATTGTTTTTTTTTATTGTTGATGATTATAGTAGATATACATGGGTACACTTTCTTGCAAAAAAAGATGATACTATTCAATTTTTTATACAATTTTGTTCCAAGATTGAAAATCTACTACAAAACAAGATATGTACAATTAGGAGTGTTCATGGTGGAGAATTTGAGAACCATTTATTTGAAGAATTTTGCACATCTCAAGGCTACACTCACAATTTTTCTGCTCCACACACTCCACAACAAAATGGCATAGTTGAAAGGAAAAATCAATCACTACAAGAAATGGCTAGGACTATGATGCTCGAACATAATACACCTAAAACATTTTGGGCTGAAGCGGTAAACACAGCTTTATATGTGCTAAATAGAGTAACCGTTCACTCTTATTTGAAGAAAACACCATATGAAATCATATATACTAAGAAACCCAAGGTTGACTATTTTCATACTTTCGAATCAACATGCTATATCTTGAACACAAACGATGATAGAGACAAGTTTGACTCTAAATTACAAAAAGCCTTTTTCTTGGGATATTCCACCTCTAGTAAAGCATTTAGAGTTTACAACACTATTTCTAGAAAAGTTGAGGAATCCATTCACATTACTTTTCATGAAGAGCTACAATCTGAAAACCTTGAAATAGTTGATCTCACTCATCAATTAGAAAATTTATCCATACCAAATGATGGTGACAAAAATACTACTAATGATCACCAAGTTGAGACACAACAACCTGTTCCTCGACTCATTAAGGATCATCCTCAAGAATTGATCATTGGAAATCCTAATGATAGAGTCAAAACCCGTTCATCTTTTAGAGATGTTGAAAATATGGCATTTGTTTCTATAATTGAACCTAAGAAGGTGACTGAAGCTCTAAAAGATCACTATTGGATAATGGCACTACAAGAAGAATTAAACCAATTCACTAAAAATGATGTATGGGACTTAGTTCCTAAACCACAAGATAAAACCATTATTGGAACTAAATGGGTTTTTAGGAATAAGTTAAATGAAGCAGGGGAAGTAGTAAGAAATAAAGCTAGGTTAGTAGCACAAGGATATAATCAACAAGAAGGAATAGACTTTGATGAAACTTATGCACCAGTAGCAAGACTTGAAGCCATTAGAATGCTACTAGTTATAGCTGCACACAAAAACATCAAACTTTTCCAAATGGATGTCAAAAGTGCATTTCTCAATGGAATAATCCAAGAAGAAGTATATGATTCCCAACCACCTAGTTTTGAAATACCGGAAAAAGGTGACTATGTATACAAACTTAAGAAAGCACTTTATGGTTTAAAACAAGCACCTAGGAATTGGTATGAAAGGCTCAAAAACTATCTATTTGATAACAATTTTTCTATTGGAAACTCAGATTCTACTTTATTTTTCAAAACATATGCATTTGATTTTCTAGTTGTTCAAATAAATGTTGATGATATTATCTTTGGTGCCTCAAATGAATCGTTGTGCAAATAATTTAGTGATATTATGCAACAAGAATTTGAAATGAGCCTCATGGGTGAACTGACTTTCTTTTTTGGTTTTCAAATCAAACAAACGCCCACCGGGATTTTTATAAGCCAAGCAAAGTATACCAATGAACTTTTAAAATGCTTTGGGATTGACCAGTGCAAACATTCTACCACTCCAATGGCTCCCTCTACTAAAATTGATAAGGATGAAAATGGGGAACCTATTGATGATTCCTTATATAGAGCCATGATTGGTAGTTTGCTTTACTTAACCTCTTCTAGACCGGACATCATGTTTTCAGTTGGTCTTTGTGCTCGATTTCAATCACAACCTATGCAAACCCATTTTCAAGCCGTCAAACGGATTTTACGATATTTAGCCGGCACTACATGTTATGGTCTATGGTATCCTAAAGGACAATCCTTGGACTTTAAATCTTATACTGATGCCGATTATGCTGGTTGTCGAATTGATCGCAAGAGCACAAGTGGTAGTTGTTTCTTGTTAGGAAGAGCCTTAGTATCTTGGTTTAGCAAGAAACAAAATACGGTTGCCCTCTCTACCACTGAAGCTGAATATATGGCAGCCGAATCTTGTTGTGCTCAAGTTCTTTATATGCAACAAGTGTTAAATGATTATGGCTTTAATTTTTCATCCATGCCTATCTTTTGTGACAATACAAGTGCTATAAACTTAGCACATAATCCTATTTTACACAGCTGTGCCAAACATATTGAAATCCGTCATCATTTTTTAAGGGATCATATCTCTAAAAATCATGTATCCCTTCATCATGTTGATACGGAAGATCAATTGGCTGATATTTTCACAAAACCACTTCCACTAGACCAATTTAACAAAATAAGGAAGCAACTACTCATCACTCCCTTAGAAGATGTTTTCTTTGATATTTGTGCTTCTTAAAACAGTTTTATTCATGTCATTTTTGGCTTCCAAATGGACATCTTTTTCAAAAGATTTGATGGTTATCTTTTTAAGGGTAAAACAAATTAAGGGGGAGTTTTTCTACATTCATTTTTAATGGATATCTTTTTGAAATGACAAAGGGGGAGAAATAAATATAAATCTTAAAAACTCAATCAATGAGTTTCATAATCTCTTGGCTTTACATTAAAAGTTGCTATATTCCCTAAGAATTGGATTTTATGTTCCATACTTCTTTGGGAAAAATAAGCACACATTTCATAAACAAGAGAAGGAATTCACAAATTAAATCTCAGGTATGAAACTCATCTCATTTTAAAGACTAGTTGATTTACATTTTGGAAATGTTTGTCATCTTCAAAAAGGGAGAGATTGTTGGCTAAATGGACATCATTTAAATCCCTTTGTTTTTATAATGACAAACATTTCATTCTTGTGGATCTAACATGCTACTTGAGTGTTGCAGAAATTAGGTGGATGACAAACTCTTGGAAGATCTATATGCTCTAATTGCTTTAATTCATGATTGTAATCAAATGTAAAAACTTGTACAAGTATATAATGTACAAGTACTTAGATATCATGTAAATCAAGCATTTCGATCTTCCCTAGTCAATCACAACACTTAGATAGGTCATCCCCTACAATAGTGTCACAACTGCACACTCATACACACACTTAGTATTTAATTTAAAAACATTGAAACAAGGTCATTCTCGGTCGACAAACTTCTCGACCGAGACACTTTCGGTCGACAAACTCTTCGACCGAGAATGACCCAGGTAGCCATTAGACACAGTAGACAAGGTAGTTGGGAGTTGGATCAGAACATTACATACACTTGCTCCAGACAGTCCCTCGGTCGACAAAGACCTCGACCGAATGGGATCTCGGTCGATAATTCCTCGACTGAGAATGTCTCTATCTGTACTTTTCATAATTAATTAACTAGCCATTCTTAAAGCAACTAATGGTTACCTAACGGCTAGTTGAGCACTAAGAACCCCCTCAAAAGTGTATAGAACGTCCTTAAGCATCCATATGCCATTCCTATAAATAGGACAAGCCATAGGACACCCAAAGTACACCTGTGCAATACTTGAGCTTTCATACTTGCAATTGGCAATCTGTTTTTGAGCAATTGAGCAACTCTAGTACTTGCTACTCATTTCCTTTGCTCCAAATTCATGTCCTGTAGGCTAGCATCACCTACCCACTAAACCTACACTTCCATACTCATTGGTTAGGAGATCAATACACTTGATATAGGAAATCAAGCCTTGTGCTTCAAGTGGTAAATTGTAATTTCTATTTCCCTTCTTGTTCTTTCTTATTGCTTGTACTCCACTTGCTACTCCTAGGTTTGGAGGCTGCGGATTGGAGAGAGTTTTGATCTTCTTGGTGGAGAAGGAAATCTTTGGACTACTTCTAGAAGGTTGTCTCAACGGGAAGCTGCTTCAAGAGGAAGGCTACCTCAAGGGGGAGCTTGAAGTTACTTCAAGGAAGGCTGCTTCAAGGTTTGTGAGATTACTTCAAGGTGAAGGTTGTCCAAAGGGTGTAGAAAGTTTTGTAATTTTATGTAATATCTTTGCAAGGTAATAAAATTAAATACTTTCAAAATCCCAGTTGGGTAAGAAACCGAGTAGTGGATTGACTGCCTTAGTATTTACTAAGGTTGGAACCACTCTAAACACCTTGTCTCCTTCTTATTATATCAATTGTGGTTGTTTGATTTGAATTATTTTAGAATATCTATAAAACACTATTCACCTCCCTAGTGGTTTTTCACAACATTCCCCTGGTGTCGTGGGAGCATCCAGCATCGATCAAGCTCGTCAACTGGTTCCTCGTTCCTCCATAGACACGCTACTTCTCATGGTTAGGGTTTTGACGAAGAAGATGAAGAAGAGAGAGAGAGAGAGTTGTGTGGGATCTCTATGGAACTCAAACCAGGGCTCTACCCTTTATATAGGGGTGGGTAACGAAGCCCTAGGTTGGCTATTCACGAATTACAAAGTTCCTTTCCCAAAAGGAATCCTTTTCCTTCAATGAGAAGTAATCTTCTCTCTCCTATTTATCTCTTTAATATTCTTTATTTAATGGATAATTAGAAATACAAAAATTATCTCTTTTATTATCTCTAGCCTTGCTTTTTAATCGATTGGCCAAGAAAATCTAATTTCTTAAAGCAAATAACATCTCTTTTTGATATTATCAAAAAGTCATTAATGATGTATTACATTATCTTCTTATTTTGTTATTATTTGCCTTTTCTCTTTCATTTTCTCCATTGGGGCTCCTTGGACCCCAAGAAACTCTAATATTTCGAAATTCCTTTTTAAGGATACTTATTATCCTTCTAGATGCATTTATATTCATTATTTCTCATTATCTTGTTTATTTCTTTATTACAATATCTCTTTTGAGGATTTCTCTTTATCTCTCTTTTTATTTTCTTCATTGGCATTCCTTTTAACATTAGGAATCATTTGGATACGAATATCCACCAAGGATAACTCAATTATACCTCTTTCCACTTATTTTCCACATTTTATCATTGTTTTCAATTGATTTCTTAATAAAGAAATATTTAATTGATCTTTTCTTTTCTTTTTTGCATTATCTTTGCAACTTTGGACTCCTTGAAACCCAAGGAACCCAAGAGGCACGAAATACAACTTTGTATTATATACTTTTGCCTTCTAGAGGTTTCTACATCTTTCTTTTCTCCATTTCTTATTAATAATGGAGTTCCTTTTGTCTTTTCCTTGTTATTTGGCCCAATAGCCAATAAAGCCCACAAAATAACCAACAAGGCTATTGTAAACGAAACTCATTTATTCAAAACAAATTATATCATTATTTGTTCCAATATCTTTAATATGAGAAATTACATTTCTCACCAAATGAACCCAAAAGTTGGGGTTGTAACATCCTTCCCCTCTTATAGGAATTTTGCCCTCAAAATTCCGTCAAGCAAACAAACAATTCAGGATAAGACTTTTACATGTCCATCATTAGCCCCTATGTGGCTTTGCCCTATCCATGGCACTTCCAAAGAACTTTTAGGTCATACTCAAGAACTTTTGAACTCGCATCATGGTGTAGTTGAACCATCTCTCTCATATGTAGTTCAATCGGATCTGTCCCTTGACAGTACTCTTTCTTTCTCATGTCATCTAGGTAAGGCGGTCTACCATAACCCATATTACATCTTGACCTTCCTTGGTCTAGGGGAGGCTTTCCACAACATCCATAGTGATGAACTCCCATTCCCTCTCAGGGACTCTTTTATCTTGTATATCGATACAATGGGTTACTGGTGTTCGTCCTTCACCTCCTGGCTTGCATGGCAACATGCCACATGCAACTTCATCTTAGGCATCCAAAGTACTACTATCACTTATTATCTTGGTAGTACCATGGTATATGGTAATCTTAAATCATGATCTCCTATATTGTCATGATTCCTTAAGATCGATTCCTCAGAAACCTTAAACCACTCTAATCGGGGTTTCATCACCTTCCTTTCCAGAGAAGTGCATATGAGGTTCTACAACTATCCTTTCATACATCAAGGACTACGCTGGCTAACCAAACAACCATTAACTTGATCAACTAATATTGTTACATCTGAGTGTTAGCCAAACTTATCTCTTTTCCAACTAAGGGTTAACCTAATAACCTCTTCTAGCCTCCATCTAAACTAGGTAGTTGTATCTCATCTAGAGCATCTATTACCACTTCCTATCCTTAGGTGTTAGGTAATGTTGAAGACGTACACCTCCATGTATTCCACTTATTATCTCATCTCAACTCCAAGTCTATCTTCATCAAGAAGACTCTGAGCTTATTCTCTTGGGTTTCGTACTCAACCTTCTGTGACTCATATCTCATGATAAAAACATCCTCATAAGATGACTACCTTGTTTCTATTAATGTTTGTAAACCATCCATGTATCACTCACTCCACTAGGGTATGTTATCATCTCTATCCTCATACCTCATAGCAACGTTCCAACTCACATCATCTTTTATCCTTGGTGTATGGCATGCGTATTGTCCTATCTCTCACTCCCATAACAAGAGGAAATAAGAATTTGGCTATAGTCCAAATACAAAGTTCTTCCTATTCCAAGAGTAGAGATGGTACATCCCGCCTTTCCAGTACACCTTTAAATCTAAGTTCAAATGTGCATCTTATGCCTCTACATCACAGTCATCTTGATATCAAAGTTGCTTTCTTGGAAAATTGGTCTCAAACCTACTTGGGTCCACACACAATCCTTGGTCATCTCCTCTAGGTCTATAGGGTGCTGGCACTTTTGGGGTCATCACTCGTCCCTCATGCATCCAGAGAGTGCCCTACTCATCTGCCCTTTGGATCCCATGAGTTCATGAAGGTGATCAATCTCTTAACCCATGGCCCTCAGACAATGATAGTTGTTACCTCCCGACCCTATGGTCATGTGCAACTAGGGAATTAGGCAACTCTTACTTCCATCGATCTTATCCCTACCTGACCCTAGGATACACTTAGGATTCTAACATAGTACATGTTCAACTTAGAACCTTACCCAAGCCTGCATCATCTCTCTCTGCATTCATGGGTTGACTTTCATCCTTTCATAGGGGTCATGGCGTCATGCCTACCTTGGTCAGGCCCCCATACTGGTTACCTCCATGGTAACACACCCATATGCACTTAGAGATGGTTATCTATGGGTCTACAGGTTCATTCTCATACCATGTAATTTTCACTTAGCTTCTCAAGATCCTATGAGACCTCTTTAGGTTACCTTAAACTAGCAAAATTGGTATACACCCTACACAAGAGTCCCTCTCCCAGGATGGGAGGAAACTACACCTCTTGATAATAAAGGTCACAAACATCCTTATGTCTAGGGTTTACATCTACATGAGCATGCTTAACCCTAGCAAGCCACTAAGGCACAAGCAAACCACCTGCTAAACCAAGCTATGTCACACTTCTTCTCATCCTCAACATTAGATCAAGGTCATACCTGCCTATGTCACTAACTTATATGTGAGGGGTTCATCAAACATACCTTAAACTTAAGGGGTTTCCCTTTTCCTCTAAACATGAGGAGTACCATGCTCGAATCTATAGAAACTCAAATCTCATTATGAGCATTGGGTACACCACTTCCCCTCTTAGGCCTAGGAACCCTAGGTTCACTTTTGGGTGTAAAAGTGCATGCTCAACCTCTTAACCACAAATCAAGCATGTATAAGGCATGACATGCACTTCCTATCATCCTTCTACTCAAGCAACACTTCAGAGTTCAGTCCTCCTCAAGGACAATCAACAAGGTACAAGGCCTCACAACCTGTTACTAAACCTCTTCAGGTCTAAGGAACTCTTCTTCCTATCTCAGAAGGTAAACACCTACACCATGGGCACATAGGTACCAGAAGCCTCATCCTCTCTCTAGGGTTTGGTTCCTATAATGGAAACCAAGATATCATCATCCTCCAGAGATCAAGTATGAGGCAACCACTATCATCCACTTAGGTTGCATCATCCCCAGCTCCCCACTTTTCCTCATATCTTGGAGTCTAGGCTTCCCACCTTCTTGGTTGGGTCCTACTCTCTCTCTCTAGAGCTAACTCCAAAACCAGCCTTATACTAAAGGTCCTCTCTCCATGAACATTGATCAAGCTCACAAGCATACCTCTACGTGGGTGAAACCTATATTCAAACTTATGTTTGCTCAAGGATATCCCTAGCCCTTTATGCTTATCTCATCAGCTATCCAACATACTCCCTTGGCCAGGGTTTCAACCTACTGCTCACACTACTGACTTATTCTGGGTGCCTGCTATGCCATGCTCGTATAAGCTCATGGGGTTTCCATAGGTTCTTCTCTAACCTCATCAATGAAGGAGCTATCCTTCACACTAACATGCACGACCCTTCCCAGGTTTGGGTCGCCAAAGGTACTCGGTCCTCCCACCTCTCACGGCTCATATGGCATCCAAGGCATGTCCATCCAAACACCTGGTCTACCATGACATCTAACTCATCATGTCATCTCTCTCTAACCTTCACTTAGGGTTAGGGTTAACATCATTCTTAGAGGATGTGTCAGATCTCCACTTATAATGGAGGTCTCTACCTCCAAGACTAACTCTCTTTACTTATCCTCCTAACAAGAAGGTCTAGCCTCAGGTCTCTCCTGAGGGAATGACAACTTATGTCATATGACCTAAGCATGTATCTATTATTTATTTTATTCTTAATCTATTAAGCTTATGTCCATGACATCTTTCTTTACATGCTTTTTATTAATTTGGTGGAGGATTCCTCAGACCTTATCAACCTTACCCATACCTCAAGAGGGTGAGGAAAAGAGAGAAAACCCTAATCCTTAAGGTCCTTTACAACATTTGAGTTGAGAAGGGATGAACAAGATGAGAAAGTCCTATAGGTATCTCATTTCGAGTCAAATCCAGAGACATTGGGTAGGCAATCACACTAATTCGGGAGTCCTCGTATTCTGACTAGCGGTGCGGAGGAAAATCTTTCCAGCCCCCAGACGTGATCCTTTTCTAGACACCTCTGTCTTTCAGAAAATCCTCTAATAACTCCCTTGGGTTTACAGAGTTTGTAAAATTTAATAATTATTACAGATTAAATGAGGAACATACGCTCTGATGCCAAATGTAGTGACGCCGCCTCCCAGTAACCCCCAATTTAGGGAGACCAAGAGGTCAGAGTCGTTATCCCAATTTTCGGATCAAAGGTTCAATAAATAATCAATAATAATTTTCAAATTCTACAAAACTAAACTGAAAGGTTGTAATAAAAATTAACTTTGCATACCTTTTTTTTCAAAAACTTGGATATCTACTTATATCTACATCTGGAGTCTATTCTAACTAATCCTCCTTTGTACTTTAATTCCCATTTAATTCCACATATTCCGCTTTACTGTTTGTTCTTTTCACTTGAACCTAAAACACCGACAAACAAAACGTCGGTCAGCATAAATGAATTATGATGGTATGTGGGGGGAAACAATAATCGTGCAATTAACCATAACAATGTATTACCGTCAGTTACAGTTTAACAAACAACTTTACATTTTAAATATAATTGTGCGATCCATACATACCCTATCCTCTGTGTTTTCCCTGTAGTGGACCTGGGTGCTACCTTCCTTATAGTAGATCCCCATTAAACCCCTCATGATCCTACCTAACAGGTGAATCAATTTCTAGGGTTGAGTCACATGGCACTACCCATAGGTAGCCCACTCCTTAACTCATGATGCGCTAAAGTGTTGCATGGCACTACACGTAGGTAGCCCAATCCCTAACTCTTGATAACCTAGACCTTGATGTAGGTTACCCTTTTTTTAGCCTTTGCAAAGCCACAGAGGAGGACCCGGATCTAAGCCAGTTATATATATATATTTATATTGATAATCATAGTTACTTTATAGTTGCATGAAATAAAAGTCATCCAAGCAGTTATTTTCAGGCAACCAATAAAAACGTTCGGGAATCGCCGTAAAACTAAAGTGATTATCCATAAGCGTAACCACTTACCTATCAGGCTGATTTCAGATAGAATAATCCAATCAAGAAATCCAAATAGGCAAGAAAGCATATTATGAGATCCTGAAATATGCATACAATTTCCTATTATTAATCATACCATCAAGATCTATTAAACTTAGCTCGCTTCCTAGGGTTTCTAATCCACTTTTAGGGTTTCCATTGCAATTAGGGTTTCACTTCATTCTTATTATTTTAAACCCTAATTTTATACAATTATTCTCAAACCCTAATTATCTCATCTATTCTTCACAAAAGATATTAAGGTTATCCTTTAACAACATATAACCTTATTTTCATATTAAAGGCACAAGTATCCATCAATTAAGTCCATTAAGCCTCTTTTACATCAAAGCTACCATTTTTTATCCTTTTAATCCATGACAAGATCACTATGCTCATTTATCATCAATTCATAGTTTATTGTGGTCGAATTCACCTATGAACTCCATTTATTACTAATTCCACATTTTATCCATTAGAAAACCCTAATTACCATATTAACGGTATTTATTCACAATTAGGAACTTTTATACTCAAAATATCTTAGAATCATCATATCTTAGCTCTATTCACTATTTTGAATAATTAAAACCATTAAGAGTCACATTTACTAATATTAAGGTTTCAAGGCCCATTAAAGCATATTTATGCACATGAACTTCTAAATTAAACCAATTATGTGAAAAGTTCATCCTTTTTTATCTTAATGGATCTTTTCATGATTAACATGATAATATCAACTTTAATCATCCATTAAACTCTACTAATTACATTAATCATCTCAAAATAGGGTTTCTTAATATTTAATTCATTAAAGTTGATAACTTACACTACTTTTCGAATTGCAAGAGGAACTAGCCTCTACAGCTGTTTTTAATGAATTCCTCTCATTTTTCTGAGAAAAATACATATATTATATGTACCAATCTGAGCTACCATTATTTAGTTATGAATTTTACAAGGATTACCTTTTTGGACCAATCAAAGGATGCCACGTCACCTACTCCATGCAACGTTGCTTGACTTAGTTGAAAACATTTCAAAATGATGAAAATGCCCTCGGTTAATTTGGTGGTTTCTTCAGCCCGCGGAGGGGCATTTCGGTCCAACGCGCCTCTACCCTTCTTCAACCTCGTGCAGCTCGATGGATGCCACCCTAGCTGCCGATCTGCAGCAAAATGTGAGCGTGCCCCCTCTTCTCCAGGGTCTGGTGACCACCGGGTATGACGCCCTCACCTCTGACACTCCTCCCCGCACTCAAGGTGGCCCTTAACTCGCATCCAAGGTAGCTGGCTTGCACTGTCCAGGCCTACAACATGTGGCCAGCCCTACAGCCATGTCGCTACTGCTACGCATGATCCAGGGCACGATGTCGACGACCAACATTCCCCTTATGTCGTGGGAGCATCCAACATCGATCAAGCTCATCAACTGGTTCCTCGTCGCTCCATAGACACGCTACTTCTCATGGTTAGGGTTTTGACAAAGAAGATGAAGAAGAGAGACAGAGAGTTGTGTGTGATCTCTCTGGAACTCGAACTGGGGCTCTACCCTTTATATAGGGGTGGGTAACGAAGCCCTAGGTTGTCTATTCACAAATTACCAAGTTCCTTTCCCAAAAGGAATCCTTTTCCTTTAATGAGAAGTAATCTTTTCTCTCCTATTTATCTCTTTAATATTCTTTATTTCATGGATAATTAGAAATACTAAAATTATCTCCTTTATTATCTCTAGCCTTGCTTTTTAATCTATTGGCCAAGAAAATCTGATTTCTTAAAGCAAATAACATCTCTTTTTTATATTATCAAAAAGTCATTAATGATGTATTACATTATCTTCTTATTTTGTTACTATTTGCCTTTTCTCTTTCTTTTTCTCCATTGGGGCTCCTTGGACCCCAAGAAACTCTAATATTTCGAAATTCCTTTTTAAAGATACTTATTATCCTTCTAGATGCATCTATATTCATTATTTCTCGTTATCTTGTTTATTTCTTTATTACAATATCTTTTTTTGAGGATTTCTCTTTATCTTTCTTTTTATTTTCTTCATTGGCATTACTTTTAACCTTAGGAATCCTTTGGATACGAAAATCCACCAAGGATAACTCAATTATACCTCTTTCCACTTATTTTCCACATTTTATCATTGTTTTCAATTTCTTTCTTAATAAAGAAATATTTAATTGATCTTTTCTTTTCTTTTTTGCATTATCTTTACAACTTTGGACTCCTTGGAACCCAAGGAACCCAAGAGGCACGAAATCCAACTTTGGATTATATAGTTTTGCCTTCTAGAGGTTTCTACATCTTTCTTTTCTCCATTTCTTATTAATAATGGAGTTCCTTTTGTCTTTTCCTTGTTATTGGGTCCAATAGACAATAAAGCCCACAAAACAACCAACAAGGCTATTGTAAACAAAACTCATTTATTCAAAACAAATTATATCATTATTTGTTCCAATATCTTTAATATGAGAAATTACATTTCTCACCAAATGAACCCAAACGTTGGGGTTGTAACAGGATGGACCATAAAAAACTAGACCTAGCCCTTTTTATCTTAGAGGGATATGGTTGGTCTTTGTATGTCCTTTGTCTGAATCCCAATCCTCAATCATGGAGGATATGCATTTCTCTTAGTCATTGAGCAAACAATGTAGGATCTTATAGGAGATGGTAAGCTCCTCTTTATTGTGGCACCCATCTAATGTTGGTGACGTGCATAATGTCAAAGTGAAATTGGAGATCATCTTATTCTATGCAAGCTAGGGTGTTGGGGTCATCATCCTAGATAGTGACAATTGTGTGTCCTAGCCGATACTTTAGTTTTTAATGTAATGATGAGGGAACCACCCGATTATGATGAATCCATGGCCTTCCCAGTAGTAGGTTGAAGGAATAACTCAACTCTACGACCATGCATGGGACAACGAAAGTTTGTGGACCAATGTGTAGGTCAAGAGTTATTTCTCTAAGAGAGTCTTTGATTACACCATCGAAAGAAGTTGCTTTCTTTATTGTTGACAGTAGGTTGGGGGTTCCTTCCCCAGATGATGAGTGTTTTAGGGGACACACATTAAGGTAGGTGTCATTGTCAATAGAGCATGAAGGTATCTTGATGATGTTGTATATTGTTGTGATTAGAAATGGCATGTTTTGACTTTTTCCAATGGGTATCTCATCTTTAGAAAATGAGATCAGGTTTGGGATTGTGGTATGGTGGTTGCAAGAGTTTCTCACATCACACTTTTGGAGGTGTATGCCCCACTTAGAGTCTTTATGACTGCTTTGTAGAAAATGAGGGAACTTTACATTACTTCAACCAATGACACTTCCCCTTCAGTTTCATCTAGGAACGGGATTATGCATGAGCCTTATTGGTCAGTTTCCATGTAGAGCTCAAGCATCGGTGATACCTGTTTGGTGTCGCTAGCTGAAATGGAGACCTTTCTTGTCTCCTCCTTAGTCATTCTAGTAGGGAATCCTACATACATAGTCACCTTATCCTTACCCTCATCGAGGGGCAAGGGTACTACTTGTGGAATGGGGTGCCGGTCCTTCTCCCTCCTGGTTGGTTTGGATATTTTATCTTGTACCACTACTAGGGGATGAGTCACCGTCTACTGAGATTTTTCTAGGACCAATGCCTTAGGGAACCTAATTTTCTACACCTCCATTCCATGACTAGCTCATGGTATGATGTTTGGCTATACTTTCTTCCATTAGGGAGCTCCTGGTATGTTGATTGGTTGTATTTTCTACCCCTAGGGAGCTCCTGGTATAGTGATTAGTTGTACTTTATACCCCTGAAGATCTCCTTGTATGCTTACTGGGTTCTTGGAGCTCACTGGGATTATTGATTTCTTTTCTTGTATTGAAGTGATTATCTGAGTACTTTGAGACTGGTTCTTTATTGCTTGCTCCAGAGCAAGGATGATACCATGTCTTGGGTCTTTTGGTTACGAGATGATAGCCACTATGTTGGAAATGAAGACATTTCTTCTTATGTTACTATTTTGACCTATGATATTCTATCATGTCTAGTAATGTGTGCTTGAGTGTGATGCATGAATCAGTATTATGCCATGTGGCCCTATACAAGTCACAAAAGGTGTTGGCATTGTAGATCTTAGGAAGGGATTTGGTGGATCCCTTATAGCTAGGAACTTCAGTAGGTGCTTGTTGTATGGCAATATCGTGTTGAGGGAAGCTCCCAAGGGAGTGAACTTCCTTTTTTGCTTCGAAGGTTCTTTTGGTGATGGACTTGTGGTTGCCATCTCTGCTTGAGGTGCTGAGCTACTCAATATTTTTAGGAGCATTGGTTACCACTTTCTGAAATGGCGGTGATGTGTACCTATAGTAGTTTCTTGGTGGCTACAAATATTGTAGAGGGATGTACTAAGGTCGATAGTTGCATGGCATTTTCTGAGCCTATTGTTCCTGGTGTGCCTGGGCATGGGCTATCTGAGCTATGACGGTTGACTATTGTTGCTTACTACTTCTGGAAGGGATGAGTATTTCCCCTACTTTTGTGACTGTGGATTTTCCCTTGCTCCATTTAGGCTATTGATTGGTTGTTGTAGAGGTGATTATGACTGGAAAGTGAGGCCTATGTTTAGGTAGACCCCTTTCTTGATCGAATTTTCAATTTTGGCTCATGTTTGTATGAGATATAGAAAGGTATTATATCACTATAAGGATAAAAGGGTCGTGAGAGCTGGCTTAGAGGCTCTAATCACCATGTCCATCACCTCTTTATCTATGGGCTTGAACTTTAGTTGGGCATCCATCTCCCTTCATCATCCTATGATCTTGGAGAAGCCTTCACCTACCTTCTATTATATAACTTCTAGATCTTCTTTCGTTGGGACCTGGACTAGCTTCCAGGCATACCGATCAATGGACTTCTTGGCCATCTTGTCCATGTGGTGATTGTTGTCATATCATGCTTGTTGTACCATACCAATCTGGGACACATTAAGTTCTTCTCAAAGTAGTGGATTAACCTTTTGTCGTCATCTTGGAATCCACCATGTCTTAGCAATATGCCTTAACATGGGCCATTAGGTCCCCTATTCTGGAGTACTCATAGAACTTGGGCATGTTGAAGTTGCCAAATGGTTTAGCATCTAGGAAGTGACAAATTTGTTGAATGCTTTCCCACTATCTTTCTACGCCTTTAGTTGCTTGATTTTCTATTAGATCTCGAGTAGTAGGGAGTTTGTAGTATAAGGCTTAACCTCTTCCTAATGTATGGCCACCACTATTATTAGTGGTATGATTGTCATCAACGAAACCATATGTACAGGTGGTGGGAATCCATACCCTCCCCTATATATGAATTGTACCAAAAATTGAATGGTGGATAAAGAGAATGTAGGCTAGGGATGAATCCTTGTCCATGAAGGTGATGTGCTTGAATATTTGCCATGGTGTTGTATTTCTCTATCTCCTAGGATCTTCTTTTGTGGTTGAAACTTCTTTCTCCTTTTTCCCTTCAGTATCTTCTTCAGGACATAAGACATATGTCACTGCCTCCTAAGTTACTGAGATTACCCCAGTGTTCACAAATGGTGGACCCTAGTAGGGCCCCAACTAGAGTGTTTCTAGTTGAGGTGGTGGAAACTCCACACATAGTATGGTAAGCATGGCATCAAGGAAATGGAATAAGGAACTGGAATATGTAGATCCCTATCTCGAATATCTCAGATGATGCCATTCTCATGTGTATCCTAAGACGAGAGGAGTAAAGGGAAAGTTAGTTGTTTGTTTCGATGTGTAATGTGGAGGACCCTCATGAGAGACAGGTGTATATGTTACCACCATGGCTTCTTTATGCCTTTTCCCTATCACAAGTTTATCTTTCTTGTTCTAGATGGCATCTCCCTAGGTGCCTCTATTAGATTGATGGTTTGCACTACTAATTCCATTTTTTTATGATCATCAATGAGATCAGTTGAGGTATAGACTCCTTGACCTTATTGTGACGTCCTAAAATCCACATTAGTGAGATTTAAATGTAGGGTGTATCATTATATGACAAGATACCTTTTATTGGGGAAGGATCCCAACTCACACATTATATCAAACAAGAAACTGAAAGAATTCCCATTTATCTAGGATGTTTATGAAAAGGGTTCTCTATGATTCTTAAAATAGTCTCCCACCAAAGACACATGCTATAATCTCTTTTTTCATTTTACTATTGATTTTTAGATAACAACACCTACCCCTAGCTTGGATGCAGTAGATGAGTTTATTCATTTTTGGTGTGAGATGTACTTGCCAATGTCTTGGCGGAATGAAAATATAAAGATGATGGCCATGATGTTCCTCATGTAAGCACTTCAAAAGAACTATTCAAAAGAGGACAAAAGGTGGGATTCAAGCAATCGATCAAGATTAAGGTAGTTATTTTTGGGATAGTGATTGTGCTCAATTAATCACTTTTCTTCCCTAGGATGTCCTCATCTAGTGGGGTTCCCAAATGAAAACCCTTGGTAGTATCCATGACACCCCAATTTCCTCCTAGTTTGAGGAGTTTTTCCTGGGGGTGTTTGTCCTTCATAAGTGACAAGCAGTAAACAAGGAGGGAGACTTAGTTTGGCATCTCCCTACTAATTTTGGGGTTAGCTATGGATTGTGGTCCAGGTTTAGGTCATAGTCCAGGACCATAATGTAGGCATGAAGAGAATGGGATGGTCTTGTTTATAGTCATATTCTAGGACCCTAGATGTGAGCATGAAAGTAGCTAGGAGGTCTAGTTTTAGGTTATATTCCATACCCTAGATGGTGGACAGACCCAACATTATCGAGTAACATCTCACTCGACATTGAAGAACTTCCTCGCTCAACTAGGCTTGGAAATAGGGCTCTTTTTTTGGGAAAAAGGTGTTAATTTTTTAGAGACTATTTAGTAGGTAAAATTCATTTTTTTAAATATTAATAGTCTTTTAAATGATTGTTGTCTTTGAAAAGCTAATTGATCCTTTCTGCAAGGTGATTTGATTTTTAATCTTTAGAAAGATCCTAGGTTTCTAAAAGGATTCATAAATTTTGAAAAGGTTTTTGACTTTTGAAAAGATAGTTAATCTTTGAAAAGATTGTTTGATTTGAAAAGTTTCTTAATTTTTGAAATGACTATTCTATTTGGGGAAGGATTGTTAATGTTTTTCTTTGTAAAATATTGTTTGATTTAAGATCTTTGATCTTTTAAAACATTGTTGGATTTGAGATTGTTAATACGCTAAAATATTTTTTAGTTTTAAGATTGTTAAACTTCTTTGAAAGATTATTTGATCTGAGATTGTTAATATTGTAGAAGATTCTGCTATTTTAGATTGTAAATGTTTTAGAATATTGTTTGTTTTCCGATTGTTAATCCTTTACACAGATTGTTTGGTTTTGACATTGTTAATATTTCTAGAAAGGTTGTTCAATTTGGGATTGTTAATCTTTTAGAAGGTTGTTTTATTTGAGATTGTTAATCCTCTAAGAAGATTGTTCATTTTGGAGATTGTTAATCTTCTTAAAAATATTGTTTGGTTTTTGACTATTACTTTGTAGAACATTGTTTGATTTGAGATTGATAATCTTGTAGAA
Source organism: Alisma plantago-aquatica (assembly GCA_963693085.1). Lineage (NCBI taxonomy): Eukaryota > Viridiplantae > Streptophyta > Magnoliopsida > Alismatales > Alismataceae > Alisma > Alisma plantago-aquatica. Next base: position 472,206,315 of record OY856409.1, on the reverse strand, counting down.
TATTGTTTGAATGTACACGAGTAAGAGATTAGCAACAATATCAAACATTCCCACTAGCCAAAGTAGGATATAAGTATAGAAAGTAAATGATCATCCCCTTTATCCTGTGAGTTTATCTTGGAATTATGTAATCACTCAAACATGACATATATCAAAGTTGAGTGGAGTTTTTCTTATGTATGAGTAGATAACGCTCATCGAGGGAGTAACCCAGGTTCAATGTATACTACCAATACACCTCATGACTATGACAGTCGTGAGTATGATGCTTTAAAGGCCTACAGACGTCCAACTTAACATTGCACATATACCTTTACTAACATCCCACATCACTTGTAGGGATCTAACTTGAGTTTGGCACTCACTCCGTGACACAGGTCTGTGGGAGTGTAGAGTGTGAGTGATGGATTTTAGCATTTTTATAAGCAAGCAAAGAAAGCATGAAATTCAATAATATGTAGATAAAGAAAGGATAAAAGGATTTCTCAAGAATAAGATTTTATTTCCTACATCTATTACTTCATCTATTATTTTTTATTTTTTCCTAAATAAAAATAAAACAAAATGTGAGGTAAGAGAGCATGAAACCCTAAAAGGGAAGTGTGTACCATACCCTAAATTGACAAAGGACAAAAGAGAAAAAGAAAGAAAAACAAAAGGGAAAAAACTTCTACAACTTGACCAGAGGTAGAGAGGCATGGGTGGAGTCAGTGGATTGACTCAATCTATGAGACAGAGACTGGAAGATCAGAGGAACTTTCCACCCGACCCTCCTAAAATGGAAAAAAAATTGAAGAAAAAAATAAAAATATAAAAAGAAGAAAAATACAAAGATAAAGACAAAAATAAACTAAACGATCATGAAGATGCTTGATGTACGCAAACGGATGGTGGGAATCTCGATCAAGATCATCTTGGCATCCCCAATAGAACCTTGCCCAAAAAAAGGGATATGGGTAAATTCCTATTTAATTGGTAGTGAAATGTTTGGTGGTGGAAAGGAAAGTAAAAGACATGTATTTGAAGTTGCCATCACATTTAAATGAAAAATGAGGAAAATATAATAATTTGCAGAAGATACAGTGTAACATGAGTTGTCATCTGAGTTTGATACATAGTATAGAAATAAAAAAAAAAACTAGTGAAATAAAGTTTAGCAATATTAGTACGATTTGAAAAGGATTAGCACCCCCATCTCATTTTGATGCCAATTTGATTTTAGGCGTTGCAAAGAAAAGAGCTATTCAGGATGGTGGAAATGGAAAATCAAAGGGAAAATGTAAAAAAATTATTGATGGGTGGGCTTTAAGGGGTGGTGATGGCTGCATCCTTTCCGTCATACCCCAAAAAGTCTTACTTTGAGGTAGATTGGAGTCCTAATCACCTCAGGACCTCCCACTATGGAGATCCCTCATAGCTGATTGTGATCGATAAATAGGATTTGAGGATGATTAGTAGATATAAGCTAATAATAGAATCTTATTTTTAGAAAGATAGAATAATTATGCAGTATATTGGAGAAGTGGATCAGACCAGTATATTACAGTAATTATAGATCAGATTGAATAGTTATAGTAGAACATGTTACCATTATAATAGCTTATAGATGCTAAAAAAGCAAGAGGAGCATAAGAAGGATCCTCTAATAACAAGTAATGGAGAAATAAAAGGGATAGGTGGTTTGATTGAGCTTGATGAGGTGCAAAAGGGGCCCAAAATACAAATGATATTGAGGGCATTTATAGGTGAATAATACAATTTGGATTTATGTATTGAACCTTCCAGAAGAGGGGGAAAATCACCATGATATGTCATGTTAGTAGGGCACAAGAATCAAAGTGATCCATCACGTGGCACTTGGTGGGTGACTTAGAATCATGGGGTGTCATGTTTGGTTGAAAACTAGTTTCTCAATTTTTCAGTAATTTTTGGAATTTTCTAGAGAAAATCAAAGAAAATTATGGATAAAATTTTTGGGATTATCTCTCAACTTTATCGTGAAAAAAATGAATATTCAAGGGAAGAAAGGAATATTTTCATGCTAGATAGCTTATAAAAACATAATTGAAGAACAAATTACACTTTTGATCTAAAAGGATGGTTTCTTTACAAAAAGCCCTAAATTGGGTAAAAGTGGGTGTGAATGGGTGGATCAGATGTGCAAAAAAATTATGGAATATTGTGGGATAATGATAATGTGGGAAATGAGTGGAATGTTGAATTGATTCCATCATTAGCAAGAGAATTTTCATTTAACTGTGATTTTTTTTATTTTGAGAAAGTAAGAAACTTTATTCATCATACTCAATAAGAGTAGACTTTCCAACTACTACATTACATGATGAACTAGAACTGGTGTTGAAAGAACACTACACTCCTCCATTTTCAAGGTATTAAGAATACCTGGAGGTGGATCCTGAAACCATTATGGATTGGGATTGTTGTTTTTTAAGTTTTTTGCAAGCTCATAAGCCATATTATTCTTCTGTCTGAAGATGTAATCAACTGTGAATAGCTCCTTGATCTCCCTCTATATCATATTCTCAAAATGTGCATACTACAGGTAGAGGTGATAGTCCCCCTTTATTAGCTTCACCGCCTCCTTGTAGTCTGACTCAACAGCCACTCTAACAAGGCATATCTCATTTGCAATCATTTTAGCTTGATAGATGGAAAATAATTCTGCCTCTATCACACATTTGGTTGACATTTTATCCAAAAAATCTCCCCTCCATTTGCCTTCGATGTCCCTAATTACTGCAGCTACAATAGAACCTCCTTTCTCCATAGTTGCATATGTAATGAATTTGACTACTCCCTGTCTTAGAGCTTTCCATCTGCCCATGTGATCTTCTTTGTCTTCCATCTTCTCCTTTTCTCCTACCATTTTGTCCAGTCTTCAGTTATTATTGATATATTTAACCTGGTGTTTAGTAGTACGTTGAATCCCTTCAAACTAATGAAGGTTTCTACTACTTCATATATAGTGGCAAGTTGTTAGAAATTGTACTTCTTCATCCTCATCGCCCTCTAAATTCTTGTGCATCCAGTTGGAGACTTCAGTTACTACCATTGTAGTTGTGTACCTCGATCCCATGAGTAGCATATCCCTCATAGGATTGGTGAATTTGTAGTCACGTAGTGCATGTAAAGTTATCTCTTATTCTTTGTGGAACTTATTGCACACCCCATTGTCTATCAAATATCTAGCCTTTCTTCTAGCATCTATGAGTCATGCTCCATGTTCAATCAGCCAATAAAGTATCATAATCGACTAGGCACTTTAAGTTTACACACCCTCTCCCATTCCTCTTGCACCACTCTCTCCTTATTTCTCCAGGTGATTTCATAAGCTGACTTGGTAGTAAACCTCCCGCAAGTTGTGTGGTTCCACATCTGGATATCCTTCCCCGTATCAGTGGGAGGTTGAACTCTTTTGATGGCCTCCACAATATCATCATCAAACCATTCCTTGATAAAAGCTTCATCTAAGAATCCCTCATCTTAAACCATACATCTAACCATCATGTCTTCTAGCGCAGTCGGTATAACTCTAGAGACACAAACATTCAGGACTATCCCCTCCTTGACCCAAAAATTGAACCAGACATTTATTTATTCACCACTTAACATACTCATCTCCAAATTTGTCATTGTTGTTGCAATTCCATTTAGTGCCTCTCTGCTCAGCCTTGATGGTGTGGATTTTGCATTGCCTCTCTGTTAGATATTCGATATTTCTAGTTTTTCCCCATAGTGAAATCCTCTCTGTCAAGAGTTCCCATGTGTTTCACATTACTAGCACATCATTCCATTTTCTCATTGTCTTCATCCCTAATCAGCCATTTTTTTACTAGTAACCTTACACCATTCCACCAATGACATCCAATTGTCCTTGTGCACACCACCCCAAATAAATCTCTTGACCAACCCATCAATGCAATTGCATAGTTGACTTGGTAAAATAGCAGTCTACATTATGTATGTAGGAATCGTCTCCAAACTAAACTTTACTAGACAAACTTATCCGATTAGGGATAGGCTTCAAGATGCCCACACATTTGTTTTGTGCCAATTTTATCCAGTATCTCCGACTAGGTCTATTGATTATTTCTATAATATATTATGGGTACTCCCAAATACTTTCCAAGGTCCCTTGTTGCTTTAAATCTACAAACATGCTTGATTCCCTATTGTATACCTCAGGTCACACTTTTGGAAAAGAAGACCCTTGTCTTATTAACTTATATTGTCTGGACTGAGGAAGCCCTGAAACTTGGAAAGTTTTCTTGACAACTATCATTTACCTCTTGGTAGCCTCAACAAATAGAATTAGATCATCGACAAAGCACACAAGTGCTATTGTCGAACCTTGTCTCCCAAGCTTCATTGGATTCCATTCCTTCTGGTCCACACTCAGTTGTATCATCTATCTAAGCATGTATATACACAAAATGAATAGGTATAGCGATAAGGGATCCACCTATCTCACGCCCCTACTCGCCTTGAAGAAACTCAAGGTCTTCCCATTCCAACAGATGGAAGAGGATTCTCCCCTTACCAAGTTCATGATATACTTCTTGGTATTATGTGGTAGACTCATCTTGTCAAGCGTGTCCTCAATGAAGCACCAAGAGACATGATCATAAGCCTTCGTTAGATCAATCTGTATAGTCATTGTCTTTTCCCCCTCTTCTTCTTCATACTATGCATTACCTCTTGCACTTTAACAATGTTATCAGTGATACACCTACCGGGTATAAAGATGCTTTGTTCATTCGATACCCAATCTGGCAAGAAGACTTTTTTTCTCTCAATAACTAATTTGGAATAGATCTTCAGACATATGTTATTCATTGAGATCGGTCGTAGTTGCTCACACTTTTTTGTTTGTGGAACCTTTTGAAACATTATGATCATGGATTGGCAAAGCGCATTAGGTAGCTCAACCCCATTTAATCTGCTCACAATCGTATTGTGAACTGATTTCCCAACTGTGGCCCAATTCTTTTGCAAAAATAAGCCATCCATACCATCCGTCCTATGGATTTATAAGGATTCAAATTTTTCACGATCTCCCACACTTCCTCCATGGTAGGTTTCACCGCAACTCTCTCCTATTGTTTCCTCAACATCTTCTTGTATTCCCCTAGAACTCTCTGGCATGCCTCCTGTTATAACCTCGATTTTTCCAAAATATGTAATGAAATTATAAATGTTCTTTTTAAAGATAAATGAAATCCATGGTTGATGTGATGAATTGTTTCAATGGATTGAATGGATTTTTGTGTTTGATAGCTAGTATGTGTTCTTATTGGGCCTTTGTGGCCATTGAGCCCAACTGAAGGATTAAAAGAAAAACAAAAAGAAATGAAAAAGGAATTTCATTTAATAAAGAAATATATGAGGAAAATAAAAAGAAATGATTTTAAAGCTAAAAGATATTTTCCCAAATAAGATTTCGAATAAAAAGGGTTCCTTGGGGTTCAAGGAACTCAGGATAATTAGATAATGGCAAAAGAAATAAGGAATATGTGGAAAATACAATTAAATGAGAGATAACTTGAAACTGAAGTAAAGGGCTCGTTTCCTTTGGATAATGACTCCAATTTTTGCACAAGGAAAGATAAAAGTATAAACGAGTTTTCCTCAAAATTTGAGATAAAATGGAGTTAAGGATTGAGAGTTATAGAATTTTCAAGTTATCATCAAAATAGCATTTTCCTTGAATATTTAGGAATTTATTTTCCTTTTTGGTTTAAACGCGGACAACGCTGACCGTTGGATTTCAATCCAACGGATCGCGGTCATCGTCCAGAGTCCCAAAGGGACTCGGACAGTAGCGCCGACAGGGGATTTTCCCCTCACTTTCCCGACCGATTCAGTGCATGTGCACTCGAGATTGATGTCCCTTTGAGTCTGGGAGACCTTGGCGAACAATCTAGACCTAGGTTTTGTCAGTTTTTGTGGTGAATTCTAGAAACGCCCAATCGGACTGAGGACTGGGATGGCGGCAGGGTTGGGAAACCCTAGAGAGGCCCTCGAGCCCTATAAATAGGGGTCCTTCGAGTCGGGAGCACCTTCACGATCTCAAACAGATATTTTCTAAGCCCAATTGCTCGCTCCCTCACCCTATTGCTCGCACTCTGGCGAGAAGGTCTTCGCGGCGCCGCCGCTGGTTCTGTTTAGAAGACAAGGAAGGATGACGAGCGGGGATCATCAGATCCTGGACCATCGTGTGCCCGCCCAAGATCCAACGCTACTGGAGCGGCACGGTGGTTTGAATCAACCAAGTGGAGCGCTTTGACCAGGACCGTAGGATCAAAGTCCACTGTGAGTCGCGCGTCATCGACGGCCGATAAGGGAGGCGCACCACTAGTGGAGGGAATCTGATGCGGAGCATCAGATCAAGGCAGGGCACAGCGGCGCACTGATCAAACGGCCGAGGAATTTCCGGTAAAATCCCTCTCTCACCAAAAATTACAGAAAAAGGTTTTATCTTGCAAAATTAATAAAAATTGCTAGGAAACTCGTATGAGAAAACTTTATATATGAAAATTGTATAGAAAAATACAAAGAATCTGTTAAAAATGATAGTATAACCTGATTCCAGTTAGTTTTGCAAAAGTACATTAAATTGTTAATAAAGTGTATTAAGAATTGATGAGAAACCCTAATTGCATGATTAAAGTGTATTTTGGTAAATCAATAGATCAAATTGATAAGTTTAACTTTTTTAATGATAAAGGTGATATGATTATAAGTTTGAATGCAAAAGTGTGAGATTTAGAGTTATAATACCTAAAAAGGAAGTTAATTTACATGGAAACCCTGATTTGGGATAAAAGGAGATAAAAATCATTTTTTGTATAATAAGATAATTAGATGCTTAATAAAGGAAATTTACTGAGAAATTAGGGGTTTTATGTAGTTTAATAAATTAAGGATGATAATAAGGAAAGAAGAAGTGAAAACCCTAATTTCTAAAGGAACCCTAAAATAGGAACTGAAACCCTAAGTAATATGATGAAAATTGGATAAATATTAATAAAAGGAAAATTGTCCTTGTATTTCAGGATTTGCTTGTTGATTGGATTTCTCTACATAGTAATTCTATCTTGAAATATGTAATCAAAGGTATGTGGTTACTTATGATTAACCGCTTATGTTTCCCGATGGTTTCTCAGACGTTTAATCGCATTGAATGCAACTAAACTGCTTGGATGTTCATATTGCAATTATAAAGTGACTATGACTATCACTTAATGTATATACCTATAAACTCAGATCCTGGTTCTCTCTGTGGCATAATAGCTAACCTAGTACATGGCTGCCTATGGGTAGGTCCATCAGGTTAGAGAAAGGCCTAGTACATGGCTACCTATTGGGTAGGTCCATCAGGTCTATGGATGACCTAGTACATGGCTACCTATTGGGTAGGTCCATAAGGTCTATGGTTGACTTAGTACATGGCTACCATGAAGGTAGGACCATCAAGTCATAATGAGTTAGATATTGGGCTGTCTTTGGATAGTGCCATGCGACTCTATTACCTAAAAGAGAGGTGATATCCATGTCCACTACAGGGACAGCCCAGAGTTTGAGAATATGTATGGATTGAGTTATACGGTTTAAAACGTAATCTTGTTTGTTAAATGATTAATTGAGTGATTATCTTGTTAATTTAGTTGAACATTATCTGTTTCCCCCACATACCAGCTTCGGCTGATCGTCATTTTGTTTGTCGGCGTTTTAGGTACAAATTTCAAAAGCACAAACAGTAAAGCGACATATTGTGAATTCAATAATTAAAGAACAAGGAGGAATTAGATAGAATAGTTCAATTGAGGTTAGAAGATAGTTCCTAACTTTTCACGGTATGCAAAGAAAAAATTTATTACCATTTTTCAGTATAGTCTGTTAGAATTTAATAATTGTTTATGGTTATATGTCGAACCTTTGATCCGGAATTAATAGGTGCAGCTTTATCCTCTTGGTCTCCCTTAATTGGGGGTTACTGAAAGGTGAGGTTGTAACATTTGGTATCAGAGCCTAGGTTCTTCATGTAACCATTAGTAGTTATTAAATTTTACAAACTCCATAGAACCCAAGGGAGTTATTAGAGGAGTATCCGAAAGACGGAGGTTTCTAGAAAGGGATCACGACCGGGGGCTGGCAAGATTTTCCTCCGCACCGCTAGTCAGAATACGAGGACTCCCAGACCCGTGTGACAGCCTGGCTAAAGTCTTAGGGTATGAATCGAAATAAGATACCTTTAGGACTCTCTCATCTTATTCATCCCTTCTCATCACATATTCTATTAAGGCTTTAAGAGTAGGATTCTCTCTCACCTCCACACTCATGTGGTATGGGCAAATAAGTTAAGGGTTTAAGAATCCTCCAGCAAATTAATAAAAGATATGTAATGAGATATCACTGAACATAAGTATAACTAGTTTAAATGATAAACTAAAGGTTTGCTTGTTATGCTTATGTAGATGGCAAGAACCAAGACTGTGGCTATCCCTGAGGGCTCTGGGAATCCGGCTAGGAGTGTTTGGCCTCCCCGGAAAGGGAAGGAGTCTTCTGGAAAGAGGAATAGGAACCATGAGGATGGGTCCTCTAAAAAGAGGAAGAGGTCTGAAGAAGTCACTCAAGAAGTCCCTAACCCTGACCCAGTACCGTTTAGTAACCTGAATCAAAAGGAAGATCAAGGATATGAAGAGCAGCATGTGTATGAGGAAGAAGCTAAGATGGATGAGGACCCAGTCAATGATTTAGAACCCACCATGTTGATCCATACCCCAGATACCTTGTGGTTAGAGCAGCAGAGGAAGTTGACAGAGGCTATCAATGCTTTGGCCCTTCGAGACATAGTTAGAGCTGAGAATGGTGAACCACACCCTGTTCGTCCACGTGTGGGGGCCACCATCCTAGACTTTGTCAAGCTGAACATAGAAAAGTTGTGGGGAGAAGATAAGACCGAAGTGGTTGATAAAGCAGAAGCCTAGATACTTGCAATAGAGAATGGTTTCCGCATGCTTGAAGTGCAGCCGAGCAAGAAGGTCCTCTTTGCTGCTCACCTCCTGGAAGGGGCAGCTAAGATATGGTGGGAGACTCACATCACAGGCCGAGATCTGACTGAGGAACCAATGGCATGGGATGATTTCAAAACCATCTTCACTTCCAAATTCATCTCGGTTGCAGCTAAGAAAGAGAAGGAAAGGGAATTCACTAACATGACTCAAGGAAATTCCTCTGTGGCAGACTTTGGGCGCAAGTTTCGGATCCTGGAACGCTTTGGGTACAAGATGGATGAGGAAAGGAGGGTGGATCACTTCATAGAGCGCCTTCACCCTACCATCAGGCCTCATGTGATGGCAAGCAAACCTAAAACCTTCGCAGAAGCTTACAACACTGCCTTAGACATGGAAAGAACCGTGATGCCTGCACAGCTTCCACCCAAGGGGTATTTGGGTTTCACTAAAGGAACCCGAGGTCAGAAGAATCATCATAAGAAGGGTCCAGGTCGTCATCAAGCCAAGGGGAGACAGGGAGGAAAAGGAAGACCCCATCCAGAACACAACTGACCGTGATTCCGCTCTTGTGGAAAATGGCATCCTGGGGAGTGTCGCCACAAGAAGAAGGTATGTTTTCGTTGTCAGCATGAGGGGCATATTCTGTCTTCTTGTCCTCTACCAGCACCAAAAGGACCAGGTCCAGAGGCAGCCCCACCTGTAGTAGCCCCACCAGTAGCAGCCCCACCGGTAGCTGTGGCCCCACCTGCTGGAGAAAGAAGACAAGCTCGAGTGTTCGCTATTGACAATGAAGAAGCTCAAGCTAATGTTAATCGGTTGATTGAGGGTAATAACCCTTAGAGTTTTTCTTTATGTTTTGAAAGTTAAGCATGTAATGGTCTAATGTATGGTGAACAATAATGTAGGCATGCTTGAAGTCATGGGACATAATGTAAAAGCATTATTTGATTCTGGTTCTAATAATACTTTCATTTCAAGAAATCTTGCAACTATGCTTTGTTTGGATATCAAGGATTTAGGATATGTCTTAGATGTTACAACCCCAAGCGGTCGAATCTTTACCTCTCTTTTGAAAACTCCGGTGATACCTGTGAAATATCGAGATCATGAGTTTCCTACAGACTTTATCCTTCTTGACATGAATGATTTTGATGTGATCATTAGAATGGATTGGCTATATACCTATAGGGCCCAAATCGACTATAGGGAAAAGAAAGTGATCATTAGGGAACCAGGTCACCCACCCTTTGTCATTAGAGGTAGGAAAGATGCCACCACCAGTTTGTATGTATCATCCCTGAAGGGAGAAAGAATGATGAGTAAGGGTTGTCAAGCTTTCCTAGCAATTGTTACTGAGCCCGAACCCAAGGTGCAACCCTTAGAGGAAATAGAGGTAGTCAAGAGCTATGCAGATGTTTTTCTGGATGATCTACCTGGGATTCCTCCCGAAAGAGAGGTGGATTTTTCCATAGAGCTAGCTCCAGGAACAAGCCCTATTTCACGTGCACCTTATAGAATGGCCCCTGCAGAGTTGCTCGAGTTGAAGAAACAATTGTAGGAATTGCTAGACAAGGGTTTTATCCGTCCTAGCACATCGCCATGGGGAGCTCCAGTCCTTTTTGTAAAGAAAAAGGATGGCTTGCTCCGTATGTGTATAGACTATCGAATGATCAACCAAGCTACCATTAAGAACAAATACCCTTTACCCCGAATAGATGACATGGTTGACCAGTTGTAATCTGCTTGAGTTTTTTCCAAAATCGACTTAAGATCAGGTTACCACCAGTTGAGAGTCAAGAGTGAGGACATTCCAAAAACAGCTTTTCGAACATGATATGGCCATTATGAGTTTGTGGTTATGCCTTTTGGCTTGTCCAATGCACCCAGTGTGTTCATGAACCTTATGAACAGTGTGTTCCAACCCTTCCTTGACTCGTTTGTCATAGTGTTCATAGATGACATTTTGGTATACTCCAATGACTTAGAGCAACACCGAGATCACCTAAGTAAAGTCCTTGATATCCTGAGAAAGCAGAAGTTCTATGGGAAATTCTCAAAATGTGAGTTTTGGATAGACCGAGTCATGTTCCTTGGACATATCATCTCAGGAGGAACGATCGTCATGGATCCAGCCAAGGTGTCAGCAGTTCAAGATTGGCCTACACCGAAGAACCCTTCTGAGATCCGAAGCTTCTTGGGGTTAGCAGGATACTATCGGCATTTCATTTCATATTTCTCAAAGACTGCCCTACCCTTGACCATGTTGACTCGGAAGGATGTGAAGTTTGTGTGGTCTGATGTGTGTGAGGCTTGTTTTCAAGAATTGAAAGAAAAGTTGACCTCTGCACAAGTTTTGACTCTACCATCAGGAAATGAGGGTTTCATGATCTTCACCGATGCATCCAAAATGGGTCTAGGATGTGTATTGGAGCAGAATCAACATGTGGTTGCATATGCTTCCCGACAACTCAAGCCTAATGAGGTGAATTACCCGACACATGACTTAGAGTTGGTTGTTATCATTCATGCCTTGAAGATTTGGCGGCATTACCTGTATGGTGCTACTTTTGAGATCTTCACTGACCATAAGAGCTTGAAGTACCTTCTGACACAGAAAGACTAAAACCTACGACAACGAAGATGGATGGAATACATGAAGGATTATGACTTCACCATTGCCTATCATCCAGGGAAGGCCAATGTTGTGGCATATGCGTTGAGTCGAAAACAGCTCAGGTGTGCAGCTGTTCTGTCCAGTCAATGGAAGAGCTTGGAAGAGCTGGTGAAATGGTCTCCACAACCATTAGGTGATCGAGTTCGATTGGCCAACATTCAGATACAGTCTAATTTGTTGAGTGAAATTGTGGCAGCACAGTTGGTCAGTAGTGAACTTGACAAGATGAGAGGCTTGATGAAGAAGTCTCAGACCCGCCTTTCTTTGGGGGTAGATGGAGGAATCAGATTTGAGAATCGTATATGGATTCCTGAAGACTCACCGCTGAAAGAACGTATCTTAAAAGAAGCTCATGGTTCTAAATACACAGTTCACCCAGGGACTACTAAGATGTTTAAGGACGTGCAGAGGTTTTTCTGGTGGCCAGGAATGAAGAGAGACATTGCAGCTTATGTGGCCAGTTGTCTTACGTGCCAGATGGTGAAGGCTGAACATCAATGACCTGGTGGACTTTTACAGTCTATAGAGATTCCAGAATGGAAATGGGATCAGATCACCATGGATTTTGTGGTGGGTTTACCCCGGACCAGGAGAGGTCATGATGCAATATGGGTTGTGGTGGATCGCCTTACCAAGTCAGCACATTTCCTTGCACTGAAAACCACTGCCAAAGTGTCAGACTTAGCTGAGTTGTATATTCGAGAAATAGTGTGTTTGCATGGCGTGCCCAGTTCCATCATATCTGATAGAGATCCGAAGTTTACTTCCAAACTATGGAAGTAGGTTCAAGAGGAACTTGGTACAAGGTTAAAGTTCAGTACCGCTTATCACCCCCAGACAGATGGACAGTCAGAAAGGACAATCCAGACTTTAGAGGATCTTTTGAGAGCTTGTGTGCTCGATTGGGGTGGATCATGGGAGCAGTACTTACCTCTAGCAGAGTTTGCATACAACAATAGTTACCAAGCCAGTATCGGGATGCCTCCATATGAAGCTCTATACGGGAGACCGTGTCAGTCACCACTTCACTGGTATGATGTTGGTGAGAGGACCTTGTTGAGGTCAGATGAACTCCAAGTGTATGATGATAAAGTCACTTTGATCAGGCAAAGGCTAAAGAGAGCCCAGGATCGACAAAGGTTGTATGCTGATGTGAAGAGGACTGATGTGCATTTCACTGTGGGAGAGCATGTTTTTCTGAAAATCCGACCACTCCGAGCTATAGCTAAAAATAGAGGAAAGTTGAGTCCCCGATATGTGGGTCCGTTTGAGGTTTTAGAACGGATTGGTGAGGTGGATTATCATTTGGCGTTACCCTCTCAATATAGTATGATGCATGATGTGTTTCATGTGTCCAATCTGAAGTGATATGTGCAAGACCCGAGCCATGTGTTGAGCATTGAACCTATTGAGCTTCAAGGAAAGCTGTCTTATCCTGAGTTACCTTTGCGTATTATAGATACTAAGGTAAAAGAGCTCAGAAATAAGAATATAGAGATAGTGAAGGTTATTTGGAAACACCATGGAGAGGATGAGGCCACATGGGAGCTGAAGACGGACATGGAAAAAGCATATCCTGATTTGTTTGCTTGATTGATGAATTTTGAGGACAAAATTCCTATAAGGAGGGGAGGATGTTATAACCTCGATTTTTCCAAAATATGTAATGAAATTATAAATGTTCTTTTTAAAGATAAATGAAATCCATGGTTGATGTGATGAATTGTTTGAATGGATTGAATGGATTTTTGTGTTTGATAGCTAGTATGTGTTGAAAACTACTAGAGGGGGGGTGAATAGAGTTTTATAAAGATTTTAATAATAATTTAAACTCAAACAACCACAATGAAGATATTGGACAAGGAGACACAGGGTTTAGAGTGGTTCCAACTATAGCAAATACTATAGCCGTCAGTCCACTACCCGGTTGCTTACCCAACCGGGATTTGAAAAGAAATTTATTTTATTACCTCACAAGGACTTTACATAAAATACAATTTCTTTTCCCAAACCCTTCAAGCAGCCTTCACCTAGAAGTAATCGCCCAACCTTGAAGCAGCCTTCCCTTGAAGTAGGTGCACCAACTCCCGTTGCACCAGCCTTCTGAAGTAGCTTCCCGTGCGATAGCCTTCTTGAAGTAGCTTGAAGTCTCCTTCTCCACCTGAGAAGTCAACCCTCTCCAATCCGCAGCCTCCAACCCTAGGAGTAGCAAGGAGAGTACAAAGGATAAAAAGGAACAAGAAGGAAAATAGAAATTATAACTTATCCTTTGAAGCCCAAGGCTTGATATGCCTAGATCAAGAGTATAGATCTCCTAACCAAGTGTGTGAACTTGTGATTGCTGTGGTAGGAGATTCTAGCCTATAGGACACAAATTTGAGCTAAGGAGAAAGTAGGCCAATGATCACGATGCTCAAATTGCTTGCAACAGATTGCTCAAGTATGCTCAAGTATTTCTCAAATGTAACAAGTGTAAAACAAGTGAGTTTAGGTGTCCTATGGCTTGTCCTATTTATAGGAGTGGCCTAAGGATGCTTAAGGACGTTCTAGACAACTTCTAGGGGTTTCTAAGTGCTTAACTAGCTGTTAGGTACAAAGTTGTTGCTTTAACAACGGCTAATTAATTAATTCTGCAGTTGCTGTCAGAGACCATCTCGGTCGACAAATGGTCGACCGAGATACCTACTCGGTCGAACTTTTGTCGACCGACAGGCTCTCTGGAACAAGTGATTTGCAACGTCTTTCATCAACTGCCAACTAACTTTTCTGTTGTGTCTAACGGCTACTTTGGATCTTTCTCGGTCGAGAAGATTGTCGACCGAGAGTGTCTCGGTCGAGGGGTTTGTCGACCGAGATTGATCCTGTTTCAAGGTTTCAATTTAGGCACTAATTATGTGTGTGAGTGTGCAAAAATAATCCTATTTTAATGGGATGACTTGTCTAACTGTGGTGTTTAGCTAGGGAGAATCTAACGCTTGATTTACATGCAATTCTAAGTACTTGTACATTATATTTTTGTACAAGTTTTTACAATAGTGATTACATTGCATGAAAATGTAAATATGTAAGCTTGTAGATTTTCCCTTGTTGCTTTGTCATCCTGCACACTCAAGTAGCTCGTTAGATTAATAAGAATGAAATGTTTGTCACAATCAAAATAAAGGGATTTTATAGATGTCCATTTAGCCAACAATCTCCCCCTTTTTGAAGATGACAAACATTTCCAAAATATAAATAAAGGAAATATAAAACATATGAGTTTCATACCTTTAGATTACCTTTTGTAGCTTTTTCTCTTGTGTATAAAATGTGTGCTTATTATTCCCCATGAATTATGGAACATGAAATCCAGATCATTTGGGAATATAGCAACTTTCAATGTAAAGCCAAGAGTTTATTTATGAAACTCATTAATTGAGGTTTACATAATTTATAAAATTTAGTTTTATATTTATCTCTCCCCCTTTGTCATTTCAAAAAGATAACCGTTAAGAATAAAAGACTCCCCCTTAATTAGATATCCCATCAAATCTAATGAAAAAGATGTCCATTTAAAAGCCAAAAAATGTAAACAAGAGTTTTTGTTTAAGTAGCACAAATATCAAAGAAAACATCCTCCAAAGGAGTGATAAGCAATTGCTTCCTAATGTTGTTAAATTGATCTAGTGGAAGCGGTTTTGTAAAAATATCAGCCAATTGATCTTCCGTATCAACATGATGAAGGGAAACATGATTTTTGGAGATGTGATCCCTTAAAAAATGATGACGGATTTCAATATGTTTAGCTCGGCTGTGTAAAATAGGATTGTGTGCTAAGTTTATGGCGCTTGTGTTGTCACAAAAAATAGGCGTAGATGAAAGATTAAAACCATAATCGCTTAACACTTGTTGCATATAAAGCACTTGAGCACAACAAGACCCAGCTGCCATATATTCAGCTTCAGTTGTAGATAGGGCAACCGTATTTTGTTTCTTGCTAAACCAAGATACTAAAGCTCTCCCTAATAAGAAATAGCCACCACTAGTACTCTTGCTTTCCCATTGTGCATGGTTCACAGTTTTCACTTTGATCAAAAGATAAAGTAGGCAATCCGCGAACAAGATCATTTTCACTAACTTTTTGATAACATGTGAACTAGCATGTCCTAGCTTTTTATGCCATATTTGTAAGGTATTGTCATTTGCAAGCAAGCATTTTCCTACTACTGTTTTCATAGAGTTAGGTTTAAGAATATAAAGATTACCAACTCTATTTCCTTCATAAACAACATTTGTAGTATTTTTTATTAATAACTTGCAGCAGGTTTTGTTAAATAACACATCATAACCACTATCACATAATTGGCTAACACTTATTAAGTTATGGTGCAAACCATCAACAAGTAGAACATTCTTAATTTCAAGGTTTGTACCAACATTACCTATTCCAACGATTTTGCCCTTACCATTGTCTCCAAAAGTGACTGTTCCACTTTTCTTTTCTTCAAAAGTTTGGAATGCATCCTTGTTTCCGGTCATATGTTTGGAACATCCACTGTCAACCACCCATTCCTGCATTAGAATGTAGATTTTGGTACCCATGTGATGGTCCGATATGGTTAGAATCATTTAAATATAGATTTGTATAAAAGTTCTGAATCAGAAGTCCAGTCGGTCGACAATTGTTCGACCGACATCTGTCTCGGTCGACAATTTGTCGATCGAGAAGGTTACTGTATTACAAGAAAAGAAACGCAGAAATTTTCTCGGTTGACCAATTTTCGACCGAAATAGGTGCTGTAAATTTTGATTTGTTAAAGACATCCAGTCGGTCGACAATACTTCGACCGATCTAAAGCTCGGTCGACAATACTTCGACCGACAAGGTTTCTGTTTCAGTACAACAATGCAGAAAAATAATAACAATATGCATGACACCTTTTGTTTAGTTGAGATAAGACAATGTAAATAGCAAAATAAATCATTTGGTCATATCTCAACTACATTCCACTCTACTAAGTTTGGGGTTTTGGGATCCAAACTAAGTCGGACTCCTTAGTCTTGTAGGGGCATGAAAAGGAATAGTGTCCAAGACGTAAGCAGAAATGGCAAGTAATAGAATCAACTTCATTTCTCTTTCTAGCCATTGTGTTCTTAGGTACAAACCTAGTTTGAGTTCTTTTGGGTTGATTTTTCTTTGGAGCATATCCCACACCTTTTCTTCCATTGTAAACAGTGCCAACTTTTAGTATGTTATCAAGTATATCTTTTCTTCTTAACTCATACAGTTCTCTTTGTAACATAACAATGTCATTCATTTTCTTGTGTAGATCTTTTCTTGCTTGATCTAAATCAGAAAATAATGAGTCCTTTTCCTTTACAAGATTATCATAGTCCGAATGGTTACACAAAATAGGCTGAGTTTGAAAATCTTGTAGTTTAGCTAACAATTCAGTCTTTTCTTTAGAAAGAAGATCAACATTTGTTTCTAAAGTGAGTAGCTTTCTAGTACTATCATCTAAAGATGTTTTTAAAGATAGATTCTCAAGATCAGTGTTGTTCTTTTCAGAAGAAAGTTCATCTAATTTGGCAATGATCTCATTATTTGATTTTATAGCCTTCTTTAGTTTCTTCTTGGCATCAATATATTTATCATGAGTTTCTTGTAAATTAGTAACTAACTCTTCTTTAGGAAGATCAATTAGGCTTACCTCTTGAGAGTCTTCATTGTCTTCTCTTGCCATTAGACATTCCACCTCTTCTCCGCTTTCACTCTCACTTGACTCATCCCATGCAGCTTTATATGCTTTTTCTCCTTTCTTCTTGTGTGAGCTTTTCTTTCCCTTCTTTGCTTTGGGACATTCATTTTTGAAATGCCCTTTCTTCCCACATTCAAAGCACCTAGGAGGGGTAGAAGAACTAGAAATTTTGTTAGTTTTAAACCTTTTGTATTTCTTACCGTTGACGGTCAAGGCTTCTTCTCCTTCTTCTTCACTTGACTCCTCACTTTCTTGTGTGACGACTTTTGAAGCTTTGAGAGCCACATCCTTCTTCTTCCCATTTTGACGTTCACGTTCTCTTCTTTCTTCCTCTTCTAGATCTGCTTCATGAGCTTCTAAATTGCCGATGAGTTGCTCCATTTTGAGTCGAGTGAGGTCGTTTGCTTCTTCAATGGCTGTCACCTTTGGCTTGTATTTTGGAGGAAGTGATCGGAGGATTTTTGATACTTGATCTTCCTCAAGGACAGGTTTTCCTAGGGCACTTAAACCATTAACAATGATAGAGAATTTTGAAAACATTTCACTAATAGATTCACTAGGATCCATACGAAAATGTTCAAGCTTTGTTTTAAGCAAGCTAATTTTGGAATTTTTGACTTGGACTGTACCCTCATAGGTTATGGACAGTCTATGCCAAATATCATAAGCTGTATCACAATTTGATATTCTATTAAATTCTCCTACCGAAATAGAACAATATAAGATACATACAGCTTTTGCATTCATTTGGGCTAGTTTTACCGTGTTTGCATCCCATTCCGCAAATTCATTTTGAGGGAGCATGTATGGAGTAGACACCATTCTCCATAGATCCCAGTTGATTCCTTGGAAATAGAATTGCATCCTTCTCTTCCAATATTGGTAGTTTGTCCCATCGAACGCTGGGGGCCTAGCAACAAGTGTCCCTTCAATGTTGAGGTTGTTGAGCACTCCATCACCCATTTCTTCAAGACCTTGTTAGGGTTCCTTGAAGCCTTGCTCTGATACCAATTGAAAACTACTAGAGGGGGGTGAATAGAGTTTTATAAAGATTTTAATAATAATTTAAACTCAAACAACCACAATGAAGATATTGGACAAGGAGACACAGGGTTTAGAGTGGTTCCAACTATAGCAAATACTATAGTCGTCAGTCCACTACCCGGTTGCTTACCCAACCGGGATTTGAAAAGAAATTTATTTTATTACCTCGCAAGGACTTTACATAAAATACAATTTCTTTTCCCAAACCCTTCAAGCAGCCTTCACCTAGAAGTAATCGCCCAACCTTGAAGCAGCCTTCCCTTGAAGTAGGTGCACCAACTCCCGTTGCACCAGCCTTCTGAAGTAGCTTCCCGTACGATAGCCTTCTTGAAGTAGCTTGAAGTCTCCTTCTCCACCTGAGAAGTCAACCCTCTCCAATCCGCAGCCTCCAACCCTAGGAGTAGCAAGGAGAGTACAAAGGATAAAAAGGAACAAGAAGGAAAATAGAAATTACAACTTATCCTTTGAAGCCCAAGGCTTGATATGCCTAGATCAAGCGTATAGATCTCCTAACCAAGTGTGTGAACTTGTGATTGCTGTGGTAGGAGATTCTAGCCTATAGGACACGAATTTGAGCTAAGGAGAAAGTAGGCCAATGATCACGATGCTCAAATTGCTTGCAACATATTGCTCAAGTATGCTCAAGTATTTCTCAAATGTAACAAGTGTAAAACAAGTGAGTTTAGGTGTCCTATGGCTTGTCCTATTTATAGGAATGGCCTAAGGATGCTTAAGGACGTTCTAGACAACTTCTAGAGGTTTCTAAGTGCTTAACTAGCCGTTAGGTACAAAGTTGTTGCTTTAACAACGGCTAATTAATTAATTCTGCAGTTGCTGTCAGAGACCATCTCGGTCGACAAATGGTCGACCGAGATACCTACTCGGTCAAACTTTTATCGACCGACAGGCTCTATGGAACAAGTGATTTGCAAAGTCTTTCATCAACTGCCAACTAACTTTTCTGTTGTGTCTAACGGCTACTTTGGATCTTTCTCGGTCGAGAAGATTGTCGACCGAGAGTGTCTCGGTCGAGGGGTTTGTCGACCGAGATTGATCCTGTTTCAAGGTTTCAATTTAGGCACTAATTATGTGTGTGAGTGTGCAAAAATAATCCTATTTGAATGGGATGACTTGTCTAACTGTGGTGTTTAGCTAGGGAGAATCTAACGCTTGATTTACATGCAATTCTAAGTACTTGTACATTATATTTTTGTACAAGTTTTTACAATAGTGATTATATTGCATGAAAATGTAAATATGTAAGCTTGTAGATTTTCCCTTGTTGCTTTGTCATCCTGCACACTCAAGTAGCTCGTTAGATTAATAAGAATGAAATGTTTGTCATAATCAAAACAAAGGGATTTTATAGATGTCCATTTAGCCAACATGTGTTCTTATTGGGCCTTTGTGGCCATTGAGCCCAATTGAAGGATTAAAAGAAAAACAAAAGGAAATGAAAAAGGAATTTCATTTAATAAAGGAATATATGAGGAAAATAAAAATAAATGATTTTAAGGCTAAAAGATATTTTCCCAAATAAGATTTCGAGTTAAAAGGGTTCCTTGGGGTTCAAGGAACTCAGGATAATTAGATAATGGCAAAAGAAATAAGGAATATGTGGAAAATACAATTAAATGAGAGATAACTTGAAACTAAAGTAAAGGGCTCGTTTCCTTTGGATAATGAATCCACTTTTTGCACAAGGAAAGATAAAAGTATAAACGAGTTTTCCTCAAAATTTGAGATAAAACGGAGTTAAGGATTGAGAGTTATTGAATTTTCAAGTTATCATCAAAATAGCATTTTCCTTGAATATTTAGGAATTTATTTTCCTTTTTGGTTTAAACGCGGACAACGCTGACCGTTGGATTTCAATCCAACGGATCGCGGTCATCGTCTAGAGTCCCAAAGGGACTCAGACAGTAGCACCGACAGGGGATTTTCCCCTCGCTTTCCTGACCGATTCAGTGCATGTGCACTCGAGATTGATGTCCCTTTGAGTCCGGGAGACCTTGGCGAACAATCTAGACCTAAGTTTTGTCGGTTTTCATGGTGAATTCTAGAAATGCCCAATCGGGCTGAGGACTGGGACGGCGGCAGGGTTGGGAAACCCTAGATAGGCCCTCGAGCCCTATAAATAGGGGTCCTTCGAGTCGAGAGCACCTTCACGATCTCAAGCAGATATTTTCTAAGCCCAATTGCTCGCTCCCTCACCCTATTGCTCGCACTCCGGCGAGAAGGTCTTCGCGGCGCCACCACTGGTTCTATTTAGAAGACAAGGAAGGACGACGAGCGGGGACCGTCAGATCCTGGACCATCGTGTGCCCGCCCAAGATCCAACGCTACTGGAGCGGCGCGCTGGTTTGAATCAACCAAGTGGAGCGCTTTGACCAGGACCGTAGGATCAAAGTCCACCGTGAGTCGCGCGTCATCGACGGCCGATAAGGGAGGTGCACCACTAGTGGAGGGAATCTGACGCAGAGTGTCAGATCAAGGCAGGGCACAGCGGCACACCGATCAAACGGCCGAGGAATTTCCGGTAAAATCCATCTCTGACCAAAAATTACAGAAAAAGGTTTTATCTTGCGAAATTAATAAAAATTGCTAGGAAACTCGTATGAGAAAACTTTATATATGAAAATTGTATAGAAAAATACAAGGAATCTGTTAAAAATGATTGTATAACCTGATTCTAGTTCGTTTTGCAAAAGTACCTTAAATTGTTAATAAAGTGTATTAAGAATTGATGAGAAACCCTAATTGCATGATTAAAGTGTATTTTGGCAAATCAATAGATCAAATTGATAAGTTTAACTTTTTTAATGATAAAGGTGATATGATTATCAGTTTGAATGCAAAAGTGTGAGATTTATAGTTATAATACCTAAAAAGGAAGTTAATTTACATGGAAACCCTGATTTGGGATAAAAGGAGATAAAAAGCATGTTTTTGTAGAATAAGATAATTAGATGCTTAATAAAGGAAATTTACTGAGAAATTAGGGGTTTTATGTATTTTAATAAATTAAGGATGATAATAAGGAAAGAAGAAGTGAAAACCCTAATTTCTAAAGGAACCCTAAAAAAGGAACTGAAACCCTAAGTAATATGATGAAAATTGGATAAATATTAATAAAAGGAAAATTTTCCTTTTATTTCAGGATTTGCTTGTTGATTGGATTTCTCTACATAGTAATTCTATCTTGAAATCTGCAATCAAAGGTATGTGGTTACTTATGATTAACCGCTTATGTTTCCCAATGGTTTCTTGGACGTTTAATCGCATTGAATGCAACTAAACTGCTTGGATGTTCATATTGCAATTATAAAGTGACTATGACTATCACTTAATGTATATACCTATAAACTCAGATCCTGGTTCTCTCTGTGGCATAATAGCTAACCTAGTACATGGCTGCCTATGGGTAGGTCCATCAGGTTAGAGAAAGGCCTAGTACATGGCTACCTATTGGGTAGGTCCATCAGGTCTATGGATGACCTAGTACATGGCTACCTATTGGGTAGGTCCATCAGGTCTATGGTTGACTTAGTACATGGCTACCATGGAGGTAGGACCATCAAGTCATAATGAGTTAGATATTGGGTTGTCTTCGGATAGTGCCATTCGACTCTATTACCTAAAAGAGAGGTGATATCCATGTCCACTGCAGGGACAGCCCAGAGTTCGAGAATATGTATGGATTGAGTTATATGGTTTAAAACGTAATCTTGTTTGTTAAATGATTAATTGAGTGATTATCTTGTTAACCTAGTTGAACATTATCTGTTTCCCCCACATACCAGCTTCGGCTGATCGTTGTTTTGTTTGTCAGCGTTTTAGGTACAAATTTCCAAAGCACAAACAGTAAAGCGACATATTGTGAATTCAAGAATTAAAGAACAAGGAGGAATTAGATAGAATAGTTCAGTTGAGGTTAGAAGATAGTTCCTAACTTTTCACAGTATGCAAAGAAAAATTTTATTACCATTTTTCAGTATAGTCTGTTAGAATTTAATAATTGTTTATGGTTATATGTCGAACCTTTGATCCGGAATTAATGGGTGCGGCTTTATCCTCTTGGTCTCCCTTAATTGGGGGTTACTGAAAGGTGAGGTTGTAACACCTCCACTCTATCTTGAATTGGTTCTATCAACACATTGTGAAAGTCCTCCACTATGAAACTCAGTAGATCTTTCTTTAGAACCCACTCCCCTCTAGTGTTCTTTAGGGTTTTGATAGAGTTTATTCATTTCCTTTGGTTCACCCATGATTGGTAAAAATGCACATTATTGTCAGCATTTTGGAGACAATTAACGTGACTTTTTTATTTCCAAGCTTCCTCCTCCTCTCACAATATTTGCTCAAGATCCACCTGCATCCCGACATACATCTCATCTGATATTCTATCATATCTCTCCGCCAAACTCTTCTATAAAGTAGTGATATTTCTAACTATTATGTCCTTCTTTACTCTTCTTTTCCTTTCCTCCTTTCTGTCCCACATGAGGATCTCCTTTTCTACACTAGACACAGCTTCTTTGAAGTCCCCTTATGAGTTCCACCTTTCTTTGAGTAATTTTGTAAACTTAGGTTCTCAATTTTAGGCTGCCTTTGTGCAAAATCGCCTCAATCCCTGTCTGTTCTCATTGAATCTGATCAAAAGCAGAAAGTGATCGTATTATATTTTAGGCAAATGTTCAACTGTCGCCCCTGCAAAAGAATTTAGAAAAAGATTTTTAGCCATAGCTCTATCAAGCCATTCTTGTAATAGACCATGTCAGTATGTGAACTTAGGACCAGAGAATCCCAAGTCCACCAGACCCGCATCAAGAAGCACCTCACTGAAATTTTTGTCCTCCCTTGCATAGAAACACACACTACATGTCTTCTCACCAGTATCCATGATGGCATTGATGTCTCCCATCGCAATCCAAGGTTCCTTGAAATTGCTTCCATCTCTACTAGGTGCTTCCAAAGTAAACTTCTAATGGTTATGTGTGGATTGGCATATATAAAAGAAGCAATGAATCATCCATCAATTTGACATGTGATAAATTGTATATGGATATTCAACACTTTGACTATCAATCTATCTCCCTTCCAACATACCCAAATGCCACCTGCAAATCCACAAGCTTCTACCCAGTGGGAATGTGTGAACCCCAGCTTCTTGATAGTTGCAACAACATGATTAGAGCTTATACACGATACCTGTATAACTATTATCTTTAATTTCTTTATGTAAATAAAATCTTTCAAAACGTTGCATGTATCATCATTACCTATCCCCTTACATTCCATCTAAGTATGAATAACATAAAAAAAACTAATTGGGTAAGATTTCGCACCTATACACCTTACTAGTTAGGTAAAATGTTCTCCTTCTCCCCTGACTTCAACAACTCAACAACCGCTAGAATTCTCACATCATCTACCCCATCCTGGGTTAATCGTGGTCTTCTGCATAGTGAAATTGGTGGTATAAACTACTTGGATTTTATTGTTCTCTTCATCTTTGGTCCACTCCCTTTAATGCTTCTATCAACCCCATTGGTTGTCCTAGATCTTCTACCTTCCTCTTACTCTAGATCTATAGTATCAGTGAAGCTTGTATCTGCATTCTCTTTACTGAGCTTTCTCTCTCCTACCCTCTTCCTACATTGTGAATGCGACTTATGACCTCATCTATTACGGGGTGAACCACTGAGTGCATTTCCTCTGTTACATCTGAGGTTTTGTTGTTACTTGTTTCCATTGTATCCACATGAGTGTTAGAGATGTGCTTGAGAGTACTCCTTGTCTCCCCACCTTTGTCCTTGGATTGTTTGTTAGCTTTCTTCTTCCAAACTTTGACATGACAGATTTATTTACTTTCCCTTCCTCCTCCCGCTCCATTCGATGACCCTCTACTTCCTTTGTATCCTCATTTCTAGGTTATAGAATCTATTGTGGTTTGCTTATGGTATAGCATTCTTATCACATGTATTCGACTATTTTCTTTTATTTCCTGTTCTCGATCTATGTGTCTTTCATTCCTTCTCGCTTTCATTGCTTCTGGTTACTTCTTGTTGCTCCCTTTGTTTGTTCTATCTTTCCTCAATAACACATGACTCCTTTCTCATACACTCTTTTGATACATGGCCCTCCCAACTACATTCAGCACAAGCCCATGGTATCCCTTCATACTCCACCATGTACTCCATCTTGTTGATTAGTATTTATGGAATCAATAGTTTTGTGGTTTCAATTTCAATAGATAATGTTCCATACATGTTGCGAGATCGACTCAATGTGTGCTTATCCACTTCCACTAGCCTCCGCAATGACATGCCTATATATTCAAACAGGGTGGGTACATAGAAGTGTAGCAGAAGGTTGCTTGTCTCACCCATGTAACCATGTAAGTGGGAAATTACTCTATTAGCACAAAGTTTGGATACCATTCCCATACCGCCACACTCTACCCAAAATGCTTCCACGGTCCTCCAAGTAATGTAGTTGTAACATACTGGATTTTGAACATCAGACTTATTTGTGAGCTATAATTCTCCTCACTTGAACATTCCAATTTTAATTCTCTCATTTACACTTGAAACCTCATTTTTAATATCCTTAATGTTCTATACAAAAATGAGTCCTTATTATTCTGGTTTGATTCAAGTTGATTAGGAACCATAGTGGTGTAGTTAGCCTCACTTAAAAAAAAAAGCATTGGCGCTGGAATCATTTTCGAATACAATTTGAATTATTGGAACTTTAATATAGAAGAACTAATGTAGATGTGATATGTATTGTTGATTTTTTTTTGTCATATTAGATTCCATAATAATATACTTGGTTGCTAAAAGTATGGAAAATAGGTAGGTATGTTAAGGTGGAAACGGTAGGATGGTTACTAATCAAAATTTTAAAATTTAAGAAACTTTGATTGAAATATCAAGTATGCACACGAATCATACGGATCCGATCAATGGTCTCATTCAATTCCTGGTTTTGAATTCAATAAGACATTATGATAATGGCAATTAATGCTTCGTGTATATTGGCTAGTCTCATTAGTATGAAGAGTATCTTGTGCAATTAATCTTCCTACAACGTCTTAACAGCCTAATAATATACATGGCTGCCGATAATTAAAATAATTAGATATGTGGCTATTCATTTTCCTCTCCGCCAGGGACGACTGCACGGTCTAATACGTTCTGCTTTTTGCTAACAGAATGGAACGGTCGTCCTCCTTTTCTTATTAATCTCCACCACCATCAACCGAGTCCAGTGGAATTGACTTCCATCCAGAATTAACAACTCAAGATAACGAAGACCCTTCCAACTCCTCCGTCCTCCGGCACCAGGCATCTATGCACTTTGAATGTCTTGTCATCTATGTGTTCGGATCAAAACGACATCATATTCCCGTCAGTTACAGAAACTATACCACACATTAATCACCTCATACTTGAAAACCCAAACAACGAGCCTTCATCAATGCTCTGTCTTCAACCTTCGTCCAGGAAACATGAAGCCCCTATATATTTCCTTAGATCAGGGTATGAGCACAATCCCTCGAGTCCCTCTTTTTCTTTGAGTCGCAAACCATAGAATTTCTTCGCCTTCAGTGGATCAGGGTATGAACACCATAGACCTGCAGAGGACACCCTCATCCACCATGAACCTCTGGCTTCTCAGACCTGCGTCAAACCTGCAATGGACGGAAATGATCTTCGGCTGGTTGTTTGGCATCTCCGACGGTCTCAGACCCTCCAACGATATTGATACCCCGTTCCAACGTGCTAGCAACATCACTACGCCGTTATGCATCATGGCCATCCCGCAATGGCGGAAGGCAGCACCACTCATGCACTCAACCGTGTGCCAAGCCTCCACCTGCAATTGAAGCTGCAACCCCCAACCTAGGTCGAATCCTTGGAGAAAAAAAAATACACAAGCATCATCTTGTTAGATCCGTGAAGACTCTAGCCGCTTCCTAGAGTCACGTTGACTATGGGTGATCTCGGACCTGCAGCTTCAACACCAAAGGCCACCCAGAACTGGAGACGACGAGCCTCCTCGACCCTGAACGCATATGAAACCACCTCCGACCAGGATTAGCTAGATCCAAAACTGATGTTCCGATCAATCTTGTACACAGGATTGACCAGAGCCAATAATCACAGATCAAGGTGAGTCTGTAATCTGTCGACTGCAATTTTGAACTTAATTACCAACGGATAAATAGGATAACCGAAAAGAATCGTAATAGTATTCAATGTGCACTTTTGATAATATGAGTGTTATATTATCTCTATTTGGATATTTAAAACATCAATAGATGGTTCTGTGTTGGTCTCGTATAATTAGTAGATGTTAGATTTAATGCAGACGTTTCGAATACTTTTATAGTAGTATATTGAAGTAGCCAATATAGTACAACTTACGAGTCCATACTATTAAATATACATGCTCGTATATTAGTACCAGCTAACAGGAATTCTAAAATTTTTATAGACTTTAATTCTTAATACTTATGTATAAAACAATAACCACGATGAAGTTCATGGTGTTTAGGGTGTCAAACTTAGTGTCAATAATGACCCATAAAAGTTGGTTAACTGATTTCCCTAATATTCATGCCGTACGTACTGTTATAGTTTAAGGAAATTTGCTCTCGCATGTATATTAAATAGAGGATGAAATCATGACCAACACATGTTATAAACGTGGGAATAATAAACTATGGATATATTGTATTCTTATTTGTCCTTATCATAGTTATTTGTAAGGTGGTATTGTTGGTTTATTTATGCAACGAGTTTCAATCCAAGTAATGGATAGTTTACTCAACTTAACCAAACTCCGCAAGTATACGGAGGTAGTATAGTTAAGGTCGAACACAAGGAGCTGAGCTAATTTAATTGAACGCAACAGTACTAAAGTTCAACAATCCAGACCGATTTTAAAGAGTAGAAAAGATTCGTTCTAAAAGCATAAAGATTAGGTTTTAGCTACAGGAAATTCAGATTTTAGTTAACAAATAAGGATTACAAGGAAAGCCTGATTTCAGAGAGTTTATGAATCTTGGACATTAGGATTTCACTCATATGCCATAGCAATCAAGAGAACAAAATAATTTAAACATACATAAGATCATGTTTCAAGGAAAAGTTGTGTTACATTTCACCTCCCGATGTAAATGTAACGATCATAACTCAAAACAGCACTCTCGTGCATGAATTTCGTTTATGATCACAAACAGATCCTCAACTCATTCTTCTCTACTCTCGTAGAAGAAGAAAAGTTGCCAAGAAGAGCGTCTCCATACAAACCTACTTGTCGTTCTCAAACTAAGCAAGAAAGTAGAAATCATGCATATAAGGTGGCCAACAGTACATGCAAGGAAAAGAGTAACCGACACTCTCAAGGTAAGGAAACAAGAAGCAAATGCATTTAGTACGAAATTACTTGTTCATTACATGCTATGGCATGGGAGTTACTCTCCCATACCCAAGAAAAAAGATCTACTCGTCCATAACAATGTACAGCAGAATTTCTACAGAATTCTCAATGCTAGACATGGTTTAGAGAAGAAAAGACAAGAAGAACTAAAGATGTAACCACAAGGAGCAAGAATTCCGGTTTTAGGACAAAATTCCCTTCCTTTAGCTGCTCCAAGTCGAGCCTACTCCTCTCTCAAGAAGCTGCTCAGAGTTGGGAACGCTGGCTGCACCTTGAAGATGACCAAGGAGAAGTGGAGAAGAAGAAATGGTCTCTTTGTGCAAGAAACCACCTTAGTTTCCTCCCAAATCGCCCTCCTCTGCTCTCTTCTGTCTTTGGGACAAGAGAAAACCTCCAAATAGTCGAACGTAACTGTCCCTTGGCTTTCCTCTTTCTTTTAAAATCGTATTCTGGATTTTCAAATTTCTGAAACTGCCAGGTGCACGTCGTGCACCTGCAGTGCAGTTGACATCGGGCTGAACCGTGCACGGTGTGCGCTGAGGAGTTGCACGCCGTGCGACTTTCCAGAACTTCTTCAACAGTTCACGTCCCAGGTGCACGGCGTGTCATTGCGATGTGCACGCCGTGTCTTCGCGTTCTGTATGTTTCTGGAATCTCACACGCCGTGCGTTTCCTACGTGCACGTCGTGCGTTCTCTTGGCTGAACAGAATAAAATTTCTCTGGAATGTTGCACGCCGTGCGTCTGAGCCTGCACGCCGTGCACTTTACTGCTTCAGCAAATCAAACTTTTCTGGAATGGTACACGCCGTGCATCTGAAACTGCACGTCGTGCATTCTTCTGTTTCTGTAGAAATAACATCTGAATTTAGTCTTTTTTGTGGTAAATTTGCAATACAAGTTATGGGACACATAGAACAACAAAAAGATGGCAAAACTAATACGAAAGAGACTGAATTACACTAGAAAGAACCAAATTTGTGTGTGATAACATGTGAAAAGATGATATACAAATCACACAACAAATCCCCCTAAGCTTAAACCATTGCTTGTCCTCAAGCAAAAAGGGCATGGAAATATAACTGAAGAATTGTGAAGAACATGAATAGATCAAATGAAATGAAAGATGTGCATAAAACCAAACAAACCATGATCAACATGTTTATGCTCATAGCCATCAATTCAACTCAAACACCCAAGAAAATTATTTTTAGTTTAGCAGGGGTGGCATCAATTTAATGAATCAATCAATTAGACAACACTAGGTAGAATTTGGATGACCAAGCCAAACAATCAGTGGATGTGCAACTCAAAATCTCAACTATTAGGGATTACAAAAGATGAAATCTTAGTTAAAAATTGACAATTTTTTGATGTACTCTCCTTATCCAGAAATGATATGACAAAGGATTATGGGTTCCAACACTCGACTGCTAATGTAGGCTTATACACACGAGGAGTTTCGGTTGGGGTATTTTACCCTCTTTTAAGTCATACCACCTAACCATCGTGGCCAGATCGGACTTACACTAGGCTAGCATGATATGTGGGCAGATTAGCCATCTTTAAAGGGGTATAAAGATATTAAAAAAAAATTCAAACTTTGGAGAGTCAACTAAATTGCAACATTAACTAGATTTCATTCATCTGTTCTGAAAATTTTTCATTGAAAGAGTGTTTGAAAATTCACTAAGAGCTTGGCAAAGTCATCACGTATTCTAAATGATGTTGTACAGTTGATTTATTCACATAAATTGAAACCATTACATGTTTTAAACAATTAGGGATGTGAAAGATGAATGTTTAGGCTAGAAGCATAAACTTGAGTTAAACACATGTTGATGGTCCAAAGGTTTCATTTGATTAATGCATGATCTTTACAACTTCTTCAATTGATATTTCTCATCAAAGGAGGACGAACAGTTAAGCATAGGAGTTCTTTCCACATATAAAAGATGAATCCCATATCATATTAGACTTGACATCAGAAAAAGAAGAACTAAAAACAACAACTAAAAAGAGAAAACAAAAGTACAAAAGTAAATGACAAGAAGAAAATAACATGGAAAGTAAAAGCTAACTAGGATACCAATACCGTTCGGTTGCTCCCCCCTAAGCCTGAAACCAGCAGTGTCCTCACTGCTTCAATCAAACTTTAGGGGTTCAAACCGGATACCTGTCATGAGTAAGATCAGAAAAATGATCCGCCGCCTCCCTGCTCTGGGAAGAACTGACTAACGATGTCCGGAATGTCCATTGGCGTTGTGGATGATGAACCTGGCTGCTGCTGCTGGTCATGCTGGTGCTGCTGTTCCTTGGGAAACTCATGCAGTGGGGCGTCGGGGGCTGTGGTCTCCTGGCGGGAGGGGGACTGGAAAGACTGTGGTGCTGGGTAGTAGCCTTGTGAGATGTGCCACACATCCATCCGGTTGACCATGTCGTACATAGTTGAGGACTCTGCACTCAAATGGTCAAACCTGGTGTCATACTGCGCGCCCATCTGGTCCAAACGGGAGTCCAAATGATCAAAACGCCACTCCACGTAGGTGAAGAGATGTTGAACATCCGACATTGTCCAGCTGTACTCAGTCTGAGTACCAGTGGACGGTGGCAGTGGTGTAGATGTTCCTGGAGTAGGACCTGGCGTAGAGCTACTGGCACCCCTGGTGGGTGTCTCCTCATCGTTTTCTGGCTGAAGCTCCACTTTCCAAGTGGCCTTGTTCTTGATATCATTTCGGCTCGCATCGGGGATTGTGATGAATTGTGTCTTTGTGATATAAACATTGAACTTTGACGTGTTGCTGCCATGCTTAGAGATCAAGCCGCAAGAGATAAGATAGCTAATATCGACAAGATTCTTCCCCGGTGCAGGTTCTAGGGAACCTACATCCAAACCCAACTGCATAGCAAGGATGCTAATTAACCCGCCACACATGATGTCGCCTGCCTCCCTTTTCTTTTGTTTCTTAGTATCAAGCAGCTTGTGTACAATGTAATAACCAGAACAGAGTTGCTCACTTTGCACCACACACCATAAAAAGAAGAGATCAGTTTTTCCCACAACACCCTGTGTTTCGTTTTTTGCAAATGGTCCTGTGCTAAGAAGGCGATGAATGACTCGGAAAATAGGGTTGTGGATGCTAGACGCCAGAGCATTCCGTGCCTTATGCACTGTATCAGAAGTAATTTCAGACCAAAACAGATCATTGTTGAAAGCCGGAGGGTAATCAGTGTAGCCGCCGTAGTTACATTTGAGTAAAGTGCAAAACCGCTCAAGATTCATGGAAAACTGTTTGTCCAACAAATGGAAACTGATATTCTGATAAGGTACATGACAGCGTTGTGGGTCATTCTCAGCTTTAAAGGTAGTAAGAAACTCATAAACAAGATGGGGGTAGGTCTTAGTAACCCGAGTGCAGAGGTAGTGCAGTCCCAAAAAGATTAAGTGATTTACTACCTCATCTTTGAAACCCAGCTTGGTGACGGCTTCTTCACACATGTACCGTGAAGGAAGAACATGCCTTGTAATGAGAAATTGGTAGTCGGTGTCTTCTTCAGTCCTGACCCTGAACTGCGTGGATGGTACAAAAGACTGCAGTCTTGGGTTGGAGGAGCCTGCTTCAGGTGTAACTTGATAGCCTGGACGGCTGATGCGTGCTGAGATGCACGGCTGTGAGGAAGAAGAAGGTGTCGGCGGCTCGTCTGCGTTCGTGCATGGCTGCTCGGTGGCTGTGTCGGTTGGATTGGAGTGCTGGACGGCGGAGAGAAGAAAGGATGAAGAGGACGGCGCAAATTGGCGGTGCGGAATGGCAGAACGGAGCTGCTGCTGTGGGATGGCGGTGTGGAGTGCACGGCTGGAGGCGCTGCGCACGGGCGGATGCTAGGGTTAGAGCTTCTGGGGTCGGGGTGCACAGGCTCTAGGGTTAGAGTGTTAGGTCGTGCACTCTGGCCCTTTTTGTCCAGACTTCACTTAAAAGTGCACGGCGTGCATTTCTGCGGTGCACGGTGTGCACGTTTCTAGAACTTTGACAGATTTCCATTCGCCCAGGTACACGGCGTGCGTTTCTGCAGTGCACGTCATGCATGTTTCCAGAAACTTAATAGCAAACTCGAAGATCAGGTGCACGCCGTGCATTTGTGAAATGCACGCCGTGTACGTTTCCAGAAATTTGTTAAAGTAATTACTTCCCAGATGCACGCCGTGCACGATGACTATGCACAGCGTGTTAGTTTCCAGAAAGTTTTCAAACTTTCACGTCTCCAGGTGCACGGCGTGCAAGGTGAAAACGCACGCCGTGTCTTTTTCTAGAACATTCTCTGCTGTATTTCGTATTGAAGTGCACGTCGTGCATTTTGATTTGCACGCCGCGCACTATGCGATTTCTACACAAAATTGCAGTTAGTCAGCAGAAAATTATGACGGATTGAATAGAAGTTAAGTCTAAATTATTACATTCATCCATGACAGGCTTATTAGCGAAATGAAAGAGTGTTTTTAATTTAAAGAACTTAAAAGAAATCTATCCTAATGTGGGGTCAACTCCCACGAGGTCCTCCATTTAGAGTTCGGAGTAAGACTTCTTCTAAAACTTTAGGCATCTTTTAGGGAGCAAGAAGCTCCTTTCTCCACATCTTCTCCACTTGAGTAGCGTTTGCAGCGTTGTCCATTAACTTTGAAAGTTCCGTCTTTGCCTTGGAGTTCTACAGCTCCATATGGAAAAATCTTGAGTATTAGGAATGGGCCGGACCACTTGGACTTCAACTTTCCTGGAAAAAGCTTCAATCTGGAGTTGAATAACAATACTTTATCTCCTTCTTCGAAATCTTTCCTGCGAATTCTTTTGTCGTGCCAAGCTTTTGTTCTTTCTTTATACAACCTTGCATTCTCATATGCATCACGTCGAAGTTCCTTGAGCTCCTGCAGCTGCAACAGACGCTTTTCTCCTGCTCTTTCTATGTCGAAGTTCAAGAACTTTATTGCCCATAAAGCATGGTGTTCCAATTCAAGCGGAAGGTGACATGATATGCCATAGATTAGCTTAAAAGGAGTAGTCCCAATGATGGTTTTGTAGGCTGTTCGATATGCCCATAATGCATCATCAATCTTTAGTGCCCAGTCTTTCCTTGAACTAGAGACAGTCTTTTCAAGAATAGTCTTCAGTTGCCTGTTTGAAATCTCTACTTGCCCAGATGTTTGGGGATGATAGGGCGTAGAGATTTTATGGGTTACACTGTACTTTGAGAGAAGATTGTTGAATTGTTTTTCAGCAAAGTGTGTGCCTCCGTCAGAAATAACTGCACGTGGGACTCCAAACCGAGGGAATATAATCTTTTGAAAAAGCTTGAATATAGATTTGGCGTCCGGTGCTTGGGTTGGAATGGCTTCAACCCATTTAGAAATGTACTCACAGGCAACAAGAATATATTGATATCTGCATGAAGATGGGAATGGTCCCATGTAATCCACTCCCCATACATCGAACACCTCAACTTCTAGAATAGAGTTGAGTGGCATGTCATCTCGGTGAGATATTCCTCCTGTTCTTTGGCACCTATCACAAGATTTGACGAATAGATTGACATCTTTAAATAATGTAGGCTAATAGAAACCAGCTTGAAGAATTTTTGTAGCGGTCTTTTCTCCTCCAAAATGGCCTCCATAAGGTGAGGCATGGCAATCAGCAATGATATTTGGGACTTCCTCTTCAATAACGCATCTCCGGATCAGCCCATCGCTTCCGTGCTTGAATAGCAACGGGTCATCCTAGTAATAGAACTTTATGTCATGAAAGAATTTTTTTTTTGTTGATATGTCAAACCCGAAGGTAGCTGTCCAGTAGCAAGGAAATTAGCAATGTCTGCAAACCATGATACTTGGATAGATGATAATGCATAAAGTTTTTCAATCGACAAATGATCTTCAATTGGCAATAAATCTCCAGATTTTGTGGTCAATCTAGAGAGGTGATCAGCAACGCTATTCTCGGTACCCTTTTTGTCTCGGATTTCAAGATCAAATTGTTGCAAGAGAAGTATCCAGCGAATGAGACGTGGTTTGGCATCCTTCTTATTCAGCAAATACTTGATGGCAGCATGATCAGTGTACACAATCACTTTTGATCCTACCAAGTACTGTCGGAACTTGTCGAAAAGCATATACGATCGCAAGCATTTCTTTCTCCGTGGTCGTATAATTGATTTGTGCCTCATCGAGAGTTTTGCTGGCATAATAGATGGCATGAATCTTCTTGTCTCTTCGCTGTCCCAAAATAGCTCCCACTGCAAAATCACTTGCATCGCACATAGGTTCAAAGGGGGAATCCCAATCTGGGGGTTGGATGATTGGAGCTGAAATGAGAGCTTCTTTGAGTTTGGAAAACGATGCTTGGCAATTTTCATCAAATACAAATTATGTGTCTTTTGCAAGAAGAGAACATAGCGGCTTTGCAATTTTGGAAAAGTATTTAATAAATCTTCTGTAAAAACCTGCATGTCCTAAAAAGCTACGAATGTCTTTTACCGAAGATGGAGTAGACATCTTTTCAATTGCTTCAACCTTTGCCATGTCCACTTCAATACCCTTGTTAGATACCACATGTCCTAGTACTACACTGGATTGTACCATAAAATGGCACTTCTCCCAGTTTAGTACTAGGTTGACCTTTTTACAACGGGCTAAGACAAGAGACAAATTTAATAAGCATTGATCAAAAGAATCGCCGTATACGCTGAAATCGTCCATAAAAAACTCCATTATATTTTCAATAAAATCAGAGAATATAGCCATCATGCATCGCTGAAAAGTAGCGGGAGCATTACAAAGGCCGAACGGCATACAGCGATAAG
This sequence comes from Alisma plantago-aquatica, assembly GCA_963693085.1. Lineage (NCBI taxonomy): Eukaryota > Viridiplantae > Streptophyta > Magnoliopsida > Alismatales > Alismataceae > Alisma > Alisma plantago-aquatica. The sequence continues at coordinate 472,171,524 of OY856409.1, read as the reverse complement.
CATATGTTCCATAAGTGCATGTGAAAGTGGTATTTTCTTGGTCGGGGGGATATATGGGAATCTGAAAAAAAAACCTGAATATCCGTCCAAGTAACAGAAATATGAATATTTGGCAAGATGTTCAAGCATCAAGTCAATAAAAGGCAAAGGGAAATGATCTTTTCGGGTTGCTTTATTCAAACGCCTATAGTCAATACACACGCGCCAACCTGTAACAATGCGTTTTTGTATTAACTCATCATTATCTCCTTTGATGACAGTTGCACCCCCCTTCTTAGGTACCACGTGAATGGCACTAACCCAAGGGTTGTCACTTATTGGATAAATGATTCTTGCGTCAATTAACTTGAAAATTTCTTTCTTTACCACCTCAAGCATATTTTGATTTAAACGTCTAGGTGGTTCAACAATGGGTTTAGCATCATCTTCCATATTTATTTTGTGCATACAAATGGAAGGATGAATGCCTTTTAAATCCTCTATGGAGTAACCAATGACACCTTTGTACAAATGCAATTCGGCAAGCAATTTATTTTCTTGATCATTGGTTAGTTCACTATTTATTATGACAGGAGATGTAGAATTTGGGTCAAGAAATGCATACCTTAGCCTGGGCAGAAGGGCTTTTAATTCTACCTTTTTGCCTATCATACCTTCATCAATTTTATCTTCAACAAGTGGAGCATCGTCATCAATAGTTGTTGCTTTGGAAATAGAAAGTGCTCCAGAAATTTCAGAATTATTGAATTCAGTTGCTTCGTCATCATAAAGATTAACCATCAAATCAACATCATTTTCACTATCATTTTCAATAGGATCAACAATATCAAGCAAGCATATTTCTTCAACACGTGCGGGTGCTTTCATAGATTCATAGATAGAGAACTCCATAGCCTCTTCCCCAACACGTAAGGTGAGCTTCCCTTCCCGGACATCAACAAGACATCCGGCAGTTCTCAAGAAAGGCCTCCCAAAAAGAATAGGGTTGGAAGGAACCTCCGCCATGTCAAGAACAATGAAATCACAAGGTATATAGAATTTCCCAATTTGTACAAGTACATCTTCCACCATACCTTTTGGATATTTAATAGAGTGATCAGCTAATTCAATAGCCATCCTTGTGGGCTTCAAGTCCCCAAGATCTAATTCTTGCCATAAGGTAAATGGAATGAGGCTGATACTCACACCGAGATCTACTAAACCTTTGTCAAAAGTGGTGTCATTATTCTTGCAAGGTAGTGTGAATGCTCCCAAATCATCAAGCCTTTGAGGTAGACGGTTTTGAACAATAGAACTGACTCGTTCAGAAAGCATTACAGTTTCTACTTGATCAATCTTTCTTCTTTTAGTCAGAATATCTTATAAGAATTTTGCATAGGAAGGCATTTTGGAAATAACTTCATAAAAAGGAAGGTTTACATGTAGTTTGTTGATTATGTCCACAAATTTCCTGAATTTTTGATCTTCCTTCTTATTGGCTAATCTTTGAGGAAAAGGTGCAGTTGCTTTGAAAGAAGGTGGTATTTCAGCTTTACCTTTCTCCTCACTGTGATTCGGAGTGTTGTCCTCTTCTTCAACAGTTTGCTTCATGTTCTTCTCCTCATATGGATAAGGTCTTTCAATTTCAACTCTGCTTCTTAAGATAATGGCATGGGCTTGCTGCCTTGGGTTCACTTCCGGCTGGCTTGGAAGAGAACCAGATTGTGGAGTCCTTTGTTGATTTAAAGCTTGTTGTGCTATCTGATTTTCCAACATCTTGGTGTGGGTGGAAATTCCATCCACTTTTGCAGAGAGTTGCGCAATAGCATCTTTTAAAAGCTTATCATTTCCTCGGAGTTCCTCATTTTGTTGCATCGGTGTTGATATGAACTTCTCCATCATAGCTTCCAAGGAAGAACTTTGGGGTTGTTGTTGCTGCTGAAAACTCCTATTATTGAAACCCGGCGGATTTCCTTGACGGTTTACATGTTGTTGTTGCTGCTGCCCTTGCTGGAAATTTTGGGTATTGCTTGCATTCCGGTAAGAGAAATTAGGGTGGTCTCTCCATCGTGGATTATATTGGTTGGAATAAGGGTTGTATTGTTTGTTTCCTTGCATCCCAGCTGCATTAACCTGTTCAAAATTTCCTTTCATAGCGTTAGGGGAAAAACAAGAGGAAGAAGTATGCCCTACATTACCACAAGCTTCACATGTGGCTTCAGCATATTGAATTGGTAGAGTGGTCATGTTCTCAAATTTCTGTGTGAGAACATCTAGCTTTGCAGTAATTAGATCAACAACATCAATAGTATGCTTTCCTCCTTGCTTTCTGGCTGAAGAGCTTGCTGTAGAGGTGGATTTAGCTCCTCTATCTCCTCCCCATTGGCAGTGATTGAGAGATATATCTTCAATGATATCATAGGCCACTCTATAAGACTTGGTCATTAGTGCACCGCCAGCTGTGGCATCTAGAGTCAACCGAGTATTGTAGAACAGTCCATTGTAGAAGGTTTGCAGCAAGAGTCAGTTTGTCAAGCCATGGTGTGGGCAAAGACGTTGAAGATCCTTGAACCGTTCCCATGTATCATATAAGGTTTCTCCTTCACTTTGAGAGAAATTTGTAAGCTGGTTCCTCAAGTGAGCTGTCTTGCTTGGTGGAAAGTACTTTGCAAGGAAAGCTTTAAGCAGTTGGTCCCAACTTCTAATAGACTTCTTGGGAAGAGACAAGAGCCACGCCTTGGCTCTATCTCTTAGAGTGAAGGGAAATAACATTAACCTGATTCCATCATTGGACACTCCATTAATCTTAAAAGTATTCAAATATTCCAGAAATTCTGCAATATGAAGACTTGGGTCTTCATTGGCTGTACCCCCAAAGCGATTTTGTTGAATCATTTGCATCATGGAAGGGGCAATTGAGAAGTTATTTTCTTCCACAGCAGGTAGGTCGATGGCTCCACAAATATTTGTGGCAACCGGCATGACGAAATCTTTTAGAGGGCGATCGTCCTCCATGGCTGAAATGTTTGGAGTAGCTACTGCAGAACATGAAGAAGACGGTGGTGGTGATGATGGCGGTGGTGACGGTGAAGTACCTCCAAATAGTGGTTGTTCCACTCTTTTTGTTCTCCTCAAACTTGAAAGAGTCTGTTCTATTTCAAGGTCTAGCAAAGCGGATGTTTGAAGACCTCGTTGTGAACGACGCATACAACCTGAAAAATAACAAGAGAAATTAAGAACACACTAAGAGGTATATGGAAATTCGAAAATGATGAAATGATGGTCTAGTCTCGAATACTAAATAGTACTTATTACTCCAATTAAATTATCGTAGCTCCCCGACAACGGCGCCAAAAACTTGTTGGTTTATTTATGCAACGAGTTTCAATCCAAGTAATGGATAGTTTACTCAACTTAACCAAACTCCACAAGTATACGGAGGTAGTATAGTTAAGGTCGAACACAAGGAGCTGAGCTAATTTAATTGAACACAATAGTACTAAAGTTCAACAATCCAGACCGATTTTAAAGAGTAGAAAAGATTCGTTCTAAAAGCATAAAGATTAGGTTTTAGCTACAGGAAATTCAGATTTTAGTTAACAAACAAGGATTACAAGGAAAGTATGATTTCAGAGAGTTTATGAATCTTGGACATTAGGATTTCACTCATATGCCATAGCAATTAAGAGAACAAAATAATTTAAACATACATAAGATCATGTTTCAAGGAAAATTTGTGTTACATTTCACCTCTCGGTGTAAATGTAACGATCATAACTCAAAACAGCACTCTCGTGCATGAATTTCGTTTATGATCACAAACAGATCCTCAACTCATTCTTCTCTACTCTCATAGAAGAAGAAAAGTTGCCAAGAAGAGCGTCTCCATACAAACCTACTTGTCTTCTCAAACTAAGCAAGAAAGCAGAAATCATGCATATAAGGTGGCCAACAGTACATGCAAGGAAAAGAGTAACCGACACTCTCAAGGTAAGGAAATAAGAAGCAAATGCATTTAGTACGAAATTACTTATTCATTACATGCTATGGCATGGGAGTTACTCTCCCATGCCCAAGAAAAAAGATCTACTCGTCCATAACAATGTACAACAGAATTTCTATAGAATTCTCAATGCTAGACATGGTTTAGAGAAGAAAAGACAAGAAGAACTGAAGATGTAACCACAAGGAGCAAGAATTCCGGCTTTAGGACGAAATTCCCTTCCTTTAGCTGCTCCAAGTCGAGCCTACTCCTCTCTCAAAAAGCTGCTCGGAGTTGGGAACGTTGGTTGCACCTTGAAGATGACCAAGGAGAAGTGGAGAAGAAGAAATGGTCTCTTTGTGCAAGAAACCACCTTAGTTTCCTCCCAAATCGCCCTCCTCTGCTCTCCTCTATCTTTGGGATGAGAGAAAACCTCCAAATAGCCGAACGTAACTGTCCCTTAGCTTCCCTCTTTCTTTTAAAATCGTATTCTGGATTTTTGAAATTCTGAAACTGTCTGGTTCACGCCGTGCACTTTTGGGTGCACGTCATGCACCTACAGTGCAGTTGACATCGGGCTGAACCGTGCACGGTGTGCGCTGAGGAGTTGCACACTGTGCGACTTTCCAGAACTTCTTCAGCAGTTTGCGTCCCAGGTGCACGGCGTGTCATTGCGATGTGCACGCCGTGTCTTCGCGTTCCATATGTTTCTGGAATCTCGCACGCCGTGAGTTTCCTATGTGCACGCCGTGCGTTCTCTTGGCTGAACAGAACGAAATTTCTCTGGAATGTTGCACGCCGTGCATCTGAGCCTGCAGGTCGTGCACTTTACTTCTTCAGCAAATCAAACTTTTCTGGAATGGTGCACGTCGTGCATCTGAAACTGCACGCCGTGCATTCTTCTGTTTCTGTAGAAATAACATCTGAATTTAGTCTTTTTTGTGGTAAATTTGCAATACAAGTTATGGGACACATAGAACAACAAAAGATGGCAAAACTAATACGAAAGAGACTGAATTACACTAGAAAGAAACAAAGTTGTGTGTGATAACATGTGAAAAGATGATATACAAATCACACAACAGGTATTATAACATACATGATTATATTACAAGATGATAATATGATTATACACTTGTATGTGGTGATGATGATATATGTAGCAAATTCAAGGTGTCTAATGGGTAACATATAAAATAGTAAACCTAGATGGGAAAATGTAATCCTAATTAAGACAAATTGAACAACATTGATTCCAAGTCAAATGGTGACAATATTATTATTCTTTGTAGCTACCTCTTCATAAATTCTTGGAGACACATTATGATTATGCAATCCTTGGAGCCCTGAATAATTGAGGTACTAGATTCTCTATTTAATTATTGAGTTATTTGGCTTCCCTCTTGAAATTCCATGCATATTGTTTGTTGGTGAACCCAATACTTTTCATAAGCCAGTTTTGCCTCTTTGAAAGTTCACCACTTTATATTCATTATTGTTAAACATTGATAAATATTATGATAAGCACTGGAATTGAATTTTTGGAGTTTTGACTCCCTGGACTTTGGTCCCTTTGGGCTTTGGCCCTTTAGAGCTTTAGCTCCTAGAGGTTGGGTACGTCCCGCCGCCCTGTGCACAGGTTGTAATGGATTAGTGGTCCCCCAGTATACTGGTTGAAATAGCAGGCTACTGTGTCGTTCTCTCATAGATGATTGAACACATGGCATTGTAGTCATTGATAAAAATGATATGACAGTGCTTAATCCTGATATTTAAATTGATCATTTTGTTACAAATAATCTTGAATATTTTGATATTTTGAACTTGGAAAATTTTGTATGATTGTTAACATTGTCAATATCATGTTGAATATTTTGATCTCTTGAACTTAGACAATTTTTGTAGAATTGTTAACCTTATCAATACCATCTTGAATTCTATGTATGGAAACTATTGATACCTGTTGGTCAATTTATGTTGAACCAAGTCCACAAAATAATCCCCTCCTAGAATTCATCTCATACCTGAATCATGTTTTGTACCTATGTTTTTAATAGCTCAATGATTGGATTTAGTACCAGCTTTGCTGACCATTATTTTCCCTTCAATGGGGTCCATGTGTGGTTTCATTCCCTTTTGGGAATTCATGGGCAGGTGGCTTGAAGAAGTCATAGAAGAGACATGCAGGAGATGTCCTCTGTGGATTGAAGACTAGATAGGACTTATGTATATTTTTTTAGCTTCCGCACTCTGTGTACAAGCATGATTGTAATAAAGATTGTTTATATTTTGATACATTTTGTAAATATTTGATCGTAAAGATCGGGTCTTTACAGTAGTTTTGTACTCCCTCCTCCATGAAAACTAAAACACAAAATGTCCAAGTTCCAATTCAAACACATTGAACCTTCCTCTGATATCCCACATGGCCATCAATCAATCTCGTAAAGTCATGTAGTTGTCTAAAGTCCCTAACACTCAAAATACCACTGCAAATTGCCATGGACATGCAAGGTCCTCTATGGCATCAAGATCTACCTTTGAGGTATTATTACCTTCTACCTCTATCATATTAACTTCCTTATAGTCTAGTTTCTCCTCAAACAATTGTCCAAGAAAAATAACTTCCCATTTGTGCCTTGTGTCGTGACCTTTATTGTACTTTCATTCGACCCACCTTGGCCCCATGGTGAATGGTTTGCATATGCATTTTTGGTAAATACCTATTGTTGCTTGTTGGTTACATATTGCATATCCTTGTCGGGACATCTCAGATCTGTATATCCTGATCTAGCATCCCGATGCACCTGTTGACATTATCCAGTCTCTTCTTCATAACATGATTCATCATATTGACCCCACAAGCCTTCATAATTGAACTTGATCCCTAATTAGTTACTTTGAATCCAGTCCCATTATATAAGATAACGGTCTATGAACCTGCTCTAGTCTCCATATGTGCCTTTTCCATACTATCTGGTCCTCTAACATGTTCCTCGACTTCATCAGGATCAGGGCCCTCTGAACTGTCATCGCCGCCTCTTCTAGGTCTTCACACCCCACCGCCCCCCTAGTTTTATCATCTCTCTTAGAAAAACAAAGATTTATAACAATATATGAGATGTTGAACTGTTAATTGATACTGAGTGAGCAAAATGGGGTGTCAACAAAAAGTATATATCTAGTTATCATGACTTGTATATATGGAATTATGAGATTTAGTATGAATATTTGGATATCTATCCTTATGCTTGAAACTAGATCAAAGTAATCCATTCTTAAATATGTATGCAAAGTTAGTTCATGTGATTGAGTGTATTGAATGTCAAAAACCAAACAGTTTGAAATCAAGGAAAAAAAGTCAACATTTATGTTTGGTTTATGTTTATTCCTTAGTTTATGTCATAATATCATGATTGTTGGTCATTATGAGATGCATGTGTAACAACTTGGGATTAGAGCTTAGTTCGAGTTGTCAAGGACCATTAAATTAGTAAGCCATAGTCATCGTGTGGAAGATAGGAGATGACATGATGATAGCTTAGGGGATTCGAGCATTGGGATATTTCGGCCCAATATAATAGTGATTGGATGAACTAGTATCAAGCAACTCTATTTATTCTTCACTAAATGTCTTGTCCAAGTATGCAATTGGAGGATGGGCTTGAGAGAAATCCTAGAAGTACTAGTGTTAGAAGACCAAAAAGTAACAAAATTGTACGATCATAGTGATGGAATGTTATATAAGTTTTGCTATATATGGCTTCTTTAATCTAAAATAAATAGAAATGAACCTATCTATATGAATCCATATGTTCAATTTTTAGAAATATATATATGGTTCATTAAGATATTTGTAAGACTATAATCTTATTTCAGACATTGGTTATATTATTTACTTCAAGCAGACCAAAATAATCTTAGATGAGTTTGCCCTAAGTGTTTATTATTTTCAAATGTACTAAATAAATAGGAGTTTTTTAATCCTAAGTAGCTCTTGGATTTAGGATTGTAAGTCCAACCCAATCATGCTTGTAGAATGGGTTCCTAGGATCTAATGACTCTTATAGTATTTGAATAAGAATAGGATATGATAATGCAATATTAGGATATATGAGGACATGCAAATACTAATATATTATAATTAAAAGGAAATATTGGAGTAACTAAGAAAAGTTAGTTGTAGTTAGTAATCAAGTGAAGATTTGAAATAGTGATTAATCATCCTAAATCTAAGCAAAAAGAGAGAATAGAAAGGTAATTCAAGATATGGATGTGTATAGATCACATACGATAAAAAAATGTGTCTAAAAGAAGGTTATAAGAGCTCATTATGGTGTTTGAATTATACCTAAAATATTTGAATAGTGTAAGAATTTGAAATACCTAGAATTGACTGGGTAGTCTTCCAACTAATCAATAAGTTGATCAAGCAATTTGCAAGTTGAGAGACTAGCTGATTGATATTCTTAAATACATGTAGAACTATTGAAATAGACATTATAAAGGGATAAGTAATGAGGAAAAAAGAAAAGAAAAATGATTGAAATTTGTGCCCAGAGATGGAATGATCAATTTGTGACAAAAACCCTAAATGTGAGTTGAATAGGACAAAATATGCATACATGGAATAAATTAAAGGAAGGGAATGGATTAATAGGAATAAACTCCATAATCGAGCTTTGTAGTTATTCATTCCTTAATTGAGGAAACATAAGTTGAAAATAACAATGGAACAAACTAAAATGTATGTATAAGAGGAATACTTCTCAAAAGGATGGAATTAAAGAGAAAGTTGACAAATGAGATGACTCAGTAAGATGTGAGGCTAAGATATCAAATTTCAATGAAATAATAAGAAAAAGGAAAAACAATTATCCTGGTGTAAGGAGAAAAGGGTGTATGATAGGATGAGTATATGAAAGCATACATCCCAAGATAAAGTCAAATGTATTTATCCTTGTTTCTAATATGTATTTGTCTTTATCGAGTTGTGGGTTGATTTACTCAAACATGCTTAAATGGTTACTTGTGGTTGGATAAATATAAGAAGGATGAAGAAGATGTCCAACAAGTGAATGAGTCACTTAGATATGAATTGATAATAACATTAATATGAAGGTTTTACCCTTACATGATTTGTTGAATGGAAATGAACGGAATGCCTTCTACTAAGTTAAATAAGTTGAAATGAATCAGGGAAATATTGAATCAGAAATTCAAGCTATTTTTGTAGTGAAAATTATACAAATCATAGAATTATGAATTCTGATTGATATATCTATGAGAATTATGTAATAAAATTTTAGTATATGCTATTGGTATATGGAAGGAATGGAGCAAAAAAAGGAAATAATGGTGAAAAAACACTAATGATATATGGATGATAAACTAGTATTTAAATCATAATAGGGAAAGCATGAGGAGAAAGAAAATTTTAATTAGTCAGTTTTCTTTGATAAGAAATGATTAGATTTGGATGAAACAAGAATACTAAACTTGTTAAGAAAGAAGTATTCAGCTAATATTCAAATAATAGAATTTCAATTGCTTAAAAATATCCTTATATTCCATATCTTCTTTTGTGAAAGTAAAATAAGAAAGAATAGCCACTGAAGATGAAACCATATGCAACTAAGAGGGGTATTCATAAAGTTATTTGAAGATGGTAAAAAGATTAGAACTAAGAAAAGTAATGTATGATCTATGAAACATATAATGTATTAATACTTATTTGTGGAGACCTTACTATCATACAAAATAGAGTACATAAAATTGTTGGGCCACATAGCCCTTTTAGAAACAAGAATGAACACATGTACATATGTATACATTAATGAATCTCAAAGGAGAGCAAACCATGATTCAGAATCTAGGATTCATTAAAGTATTAGGAAATTGTCTGATGCAATTATTATGAGACACTCGTAATATTTTTCATATGAATGTATACCTCTTTCTGGGATCTTAAAATAGAATAGGAGTACTGTGAAAATTTTCACAGCAAGGAAAATTCTATTAGAAGCATAATACAAAGAAATTTTTATTATAAACACTAAACATTACGAGATATGTTTCATTTAAGAGTCTTTGTGACAAATTAAAAGTCATATTGCTCTAATTGCAACAATTAGAGGGAGTCAAGTACAAGGAATAGAAAAGAGAGTATAAGTGGAAAATATGACACTGATGAATCCTAAAAGAAGAATAACCTAAAGAATATGAGTTTCAAATGAAGAATACATCAAAGGTTGTTTTGGGAGTTAGTAATCCAAAAAGGTCAATATTGACGGAACCTTGGATTCCAATGAGGTTATATTAGGAAACCCAAAAAATAAATGCAAGGAATGTGAATTAATATTAATATGTAATGTAAGATTGAATAATATGATTAAGAAAATATAATAATGGGTGAATTTAAAATATAAGATATGCTTACACAAAAATCAAGAATGACAAGAAGTCCATGCCATGTTTTTGGTATCTGAATATTCATAGTCAATCAAATAGTCATAAAGTAATCAAAGGGGTAAGTATAAACAAGAAGACATAAGTAATGAGGGTTGAGAAATGAATCAACAGAATAATTATTTTAGTGAAGCTCATATTTTTTGTGAAAGTGTAGCTTGTAGAGGGTGTTTCATGAAAAGTAAACTTTATTTATATAGTTTTAATTATGTTTGAATGTATGATACTTAAGCGGAAAGGATAGTTGATTATGATCCCTATTATTCAATCATCATAATTCAACTTAGTAGTTGAATTGTGGTTGTTCTAATCTTACGGTTTATGGGGGCTTCAAGATTAGATACCACAATAATAAAATAGTTTACATTGGTTATATAAGTATAATAGAGTAATAACTATATAAGTTGATACAATACAGAACAAGATACATGAAAATGATAAACCTCAACAGCACGTAACATGTTTAAAGAAAGTTTATCATTAGTTTTTTTATCATGCAACATATGTTTACTTGTTGGAATTGAAATGCGTTGAAAACATCCATCCTTCTATATTCAAAAAGAGTACATCCCTATCCAATAAATAGGAGACGAAACAAAAAGGAAGCACATAGAAAACCTTAATGTGTCTATTATACTTAGTCCCATATTACATAAAACTTAAGTAACAAGAATTAAAAGGAAATAAAATAGCTATAGATAAATATATATCTCAATACTCCCCCTAAATTTGGATCAGAGATATCAATCATGCCAATTTGCAACATAGATCTACAACTCTTTTTCCAGAGAGAGGCTTTGTAAAAATATCAGTAGTTTTCTCTTGTGTAGGCAAGAAGGGGGTAGTGATCTTCTTAGTCAACACAACATCTCAGAGAAAATGGAAGTCCACCTCGATATGCTTGGTCCTTTCATGAAATACAGGGTTATAGCAATGAAGGTAGAAACACGATTATCGCAATACATTGGAATAGCATGAGTGATGGGAAATCTGAAGTCATACAAAATATATTTGATCCATAATATCTCACAAGTAGTATGTGTCATTGCATAATACTCAACTTCTGCACTAGATCGGGCAATGACATTTTGTCTCTAACTTCTCCAGGTAAACAAGTTACCCCCTACAAAGGTACGATAGCTAGAGGTGGATCTCCTTCATATTTATAGCATGAATAATCAGCATCAAAATACCCAGTCACATCTAGAAGCACATTTCTTTTATAAAATAGTCCATGTCCAGGTGCATTCTTCAAACATCTCAAGACTCAGCATGCAGCATCCCAATGACACTACCTAGGACAATCCATGAATTGGTTGAGAACACCAACATCAAACCATATATTCAGCCTTGTAACAGTAAGATATGGAAGTTTTCCAACCAAGTGTTTATAACTAAATTAATCTTCTAAAGCCTGAGTAGATTATGCCCATAGATCATGAGCTCGATCCATAGGAGAGATTGCAGGCATACAACCATGCATTCTAGTTTCACTAGCTAAGTCCAGAGTGTACTTCCTCTAGGATGAAGATACTCCATCCTTGTTATATGCTACCTCAATGCCAAGAAAATACTATAGATGTCTAAGGTCTTTGGTAACAAAATTTTTCATAAGATATTGCTTTATAACAGCAATTCCAACAACATCGTTGCCAGATAGGATGATATCATCCACATAAATAGTAAGAACAATAATGCCAAAAGTAGAGTTTTTTATAAACACAAAATGGCCACATTGAGACCGTATGAAGCCAAATTTGTGCAACATAAGGAATAACTTGTCAAATCAAGATCGGGAATTTTGTCTGAGTCCATAATGGCTTTCTTTAGAAGGCATACTTTCCATGTGTTCTCTCCCTTAGCAACATAACCTAGAGGTTGTGACATATAGATAGTCTCCTGCAAATCACAACATTAAAAGGCATTCTTAACATCTAGTTTATGTATGTTCCATCCTTTATTAACAACAACAGAGATCAGAATGCAGATAGAATTAAGACAAACATTTGGGGGAAAAAATTCAAAGTAATCATTCCCAAGTTATTTTTTTTATCCCTTAGCAACAAGTATGGTCTTTAGACATTCAACTATCCCATTAGGCAAATATTTCACAGTAAAAACACATATGTAGCATGTCCCACGAGAGTGAATTGCATCCATCTCCTCATCCATGGCTTGTTTCCATCCAAAGTATAGTAGTGCCTCTTGAACATTCTTAGGAATAGAAATTGTAGATAAAGTATAAATAATTTATCCATGGAAGCATTTAAATGATTTGTGGACACACTTAAGAAATACAATATCTAGCACCATATCGCCACCCTTTCTATAATGCAATGGGCATGTCAGAATCAGAAGTTGTAACATAGTCATTGACAATACCATTGTATTTAGGTGGATCATCAGTCTTAGAAGATGTCAAAGTAGGGGATACTTTACGTAAATTCTTAAACAAATTAGGTTCAGGAATGGACATAGTTGGAAGTGGCACCTGGTTTCTTGGTTTAGAAAAGAAAGATGCATCTTCAAAAAAGATGATATCCTCACTGACATACAAACCATGTGCAAAAGGATCACAACATTTATACCCTTTTGTGTATGAGAGTAACCAAGAAGACAACAACAGAAAGAATAAGGTGATAGTTTATCATTTCAAGGTTGGTGATTGTGAACAACCATAGGCATCCAAAAAAATTTGGTGGTAAAGCAAAGATAGTTTTGTGGGGATAAAGAATATTATAAGGAAACTTATTTTGAAACACAAAAGAAGGCATCTGATTGATGAGATAATTAGCTAAAATAATTTCATCATCCCAATAAAATTTAGGTACTTTTATTACATTAGGAGAGTACAAGGTATAACAAGAACATGCCTATTCTTCCTTTTGGCAACTCCATTTTGTTGTGGACTATAGGAACATGAAGTTTGGTGATAATTCCTTTGGCTATACAAGTCTTTTGAAAACCATGTTGCACATATTCATAAGCATTATCAATGTGGACAAATTTGGGAGTAGCAGAAAATTGAGTTTTTTATCTCATTAAGAAATGTTGAGAAAAAATTAAAACTTTAGAATGACCTTTTAACAAGTAGATCCAAGTAGCATGAGACCAGTCATCAATAAAGGTAACAAAATATTGTATACCAGTATGGTTAGCAATATGACATGGTCCCCAAACATCAGGATGAACTAAGTAAAAAAAACTTTGACTTCTACCATTATGACAATGAGGAAACATTATTTGATAATGTTTTCCAAGTTGACAAGACTTACATGAAAACTTCTCAATATCCAAAGTTGGAAATATAGAATTCAATTTGGAAGCAGAAGGGGTGAGTCACAAGTGCCACTAATGAAGAGAATTAGAGTGGGCCACGAGAGCAGTAGTAGCTGGATTTGACAAGGTCTACAAGTAATATAGGCCATCTCCACTTCATATCCCCCAACAATCGTTGTCTACATCTTGAGATCCTACATAGAGACATTGTAAGGAAATAAAGTTACATTGTAGTTCAAAGTTTTAGTAATTTTACTAACATACATCAAGTTTAATGGGAATTTAGGAACAAACACGAAATATTTAAGGAGGTGGTTGTTCACATCCCCCTCCTAATAACTGGAGGTGGTCCCATCTTCTAGACATATAGGAGGATGACAAGTAAATTTCTTTAGATAAGTTAACAAATACTTATTACCAGTCATATGAGTTGTAGCACCTGAATCAATAACATAATCATCTTTTGATGAAGAGGAATAAGCTTGAAGACATGAAGGCCACCTGAGTGTTGGGTAATGTTTGCTAGAGGAGTAATGTAGCAGCAGAAGCGGCCTTGATTAATTTTTGAAGGTTAGAAGAACTCAATGTCACCATCTAAGGATTGGTAATATGATGAACCGAGGTAGAATCTCCATCAACATAAGGAGTTATCACTTTATTTGCCCATTTGGGTTTCCCATTTTTTTCTAGCATTTGGCTTTAGTGTGATTTGTTCGCTTGTAGAAGTTACAATATCTAGGTTGGGATGAGGAATAAGAGGATCATCTCCCACTATTATTGAGACTTTTTCCTCAGTCACATCTAGGATTGTCTCGTCTAGTAACAATAAGGGTTGAAGGCTCCACAGAAATAGGAGTAGAATATACATAGCAAGACAGTCACAAATAAACATCATCTAATGTCATTAAAGGTTTAAAGGTAAGAATTTTTTTTTCAAGAAGCTTCATAACTAGTAGGTAGAGATGCCAAAATTGACAAAGTTGTATTTCCTCTTGTTTCTTTTGCATTTTGACAATGTCAGATGATAAGGGGTGATGAAGATTTAGTTCATGCCAAATCCCTTTAAAGGTATTGAAGTGTGAGGCAAAGCAGAGTTATCTTCAAGTTTTAGAGAATGCAAATGCATGTATAGATCAAATACACAAGATGCATTTCCTTTACTGGAATATACTTGGGCAAGATGATCCCATGCCTCCTTGGTGATGTTGGTGAAGAGACGATTAGCAGAGATATGTGATTCACAACTATTCAAGATCCAAGAGAGAACTAGTGAATCGTATTCAGTCCACCTCTTAAAATCTAACTTCAATTTCTCAGATGCTTCCTCTGTACTTTATTTTTGTCAGATATGTCTTCCTTTAGTGGGGGTAGATCTATCAAATGTTCTAGTTTTCTAGAGGAGTGTGCATAGATCTCAAACAAGAGTGCCTATAGGACATAGTTGGATCCATTAAATTTTATAGAATTAACATACTTGGGGTGTGTTTTGCACATCCCAATCACAAAATAAGATGACCCCATAATATATCAATGCAAGGTATGATGGAGCAGTAAATAAAAAAATAGAAATAGGGGAAGGCATACGTTGACACGGCATGTTAGGAAGACGATACGCCATGTCACTTGTAGCAAACTAGAACATAAGGCTTTTGACATGTCGTGTCTCTTGTACAGATTTCAATCAGTGGTAGCTTTGTCATAGCAACTGGCAGCAACACGCCATGTAGGTAAGGTACACGTCATGTAAAATGGTGAAATAATAGATCTTTCCCAGAAAAAGAATCCAGTATAGATGGTGAACTTTATGGATCACCAAGATAAATGGAGATATGTTGCAAAGATCCAATCATATCTAATAATATATGAAGAAAATCCAATATAAGGTGGTCATAGATGACCACAAACAAGATGTCATACGGCTTTCCAAACATCGACCTTTAGGGCATAAGACCGGTAGAAAGACCGTACGCAGTCTTTTTGGATCCACTTGTTGGGAAGAGGATAGAGATAGAAAGGAGATGAGATCTCCCTTAATGTGATCAGTAGTAATGGAGAAGGGAGAACATGATGGGTGGGGATGGAGGAAGAGATGATGGCAATGTTAGATTGGAAAGGAGAGGACTTGTGGTGGCTATCTAGCCTACTCTAATACCATGTTGAAAACAACCATCGTTCTATATTCAAAAAGAGTACAACCCTATCCTATAAATAGGAGTGGAAAAAACAAGATAGCACATAGAAAACCCTAATGGTCCTATTATACTTAGGCCTATTAATAGAAGACTTAAGTAACAAAAATTAAAAGGGAATAAAACAACTACAGATAAATATATATCTCAGTAAAATGTTTTATTACAAGGTGTTGAAAATAAAGAATTATGTGTAGAACTTAGTATCTAGATAAGAGATACAAGAATAAGACAAATACCATAATTTAGATGTACAAAATATTTTTCATGAAACTATCTCTTTACAATTTTAAGTCGCAAGGATGAAATGTTTGAAGGGGGATATATTTTAATGACTCTGCCCCTACTTAGTAGGTAATTAAGGGGTATTAGACCCAGTAACTTTTAGATGTTTACTAGAAAAATTTATATGTGCATGTACCTTATCCATATACATAGTTAGAAGTATGTAGGGATTTATTAGAAATCCTGATATATGGTATTTTTAGTCTGTTGAAGCTCAATGCACTATTTTCAAAAGCATGTTAATCAGACATGTCATAACAAATTCAGTGTTATTAGTAGATATGAGATAAAGGATTTTTTTATTTATTGGTAACTCTTAATTGATTTAAAGATAAAGTATACTATATAAATCTCATGTATAATATGCTATAATTTTTTAATTTTTGGTTGATAAATGAACTTATTTATCAATTGAGTTCTATCAACAAATCTTTTATCATCTATATAGAACACACTAAAATTTTATAGAACAATATTTGTAAGGAGTGGGACCCGAGAGGGGATCCACTCCCTAATAAAATTTTGAATAATAAAACATACATTCCAAACATGCCCTAAGGTATATTATAATAGGTGTAAAATTTTCAAATCTCAATAAATGGTATTCAAAATGACTAATGTGTAGCAGCGGAATTAAACCGATGACTATATTCAATTTTTACAAAAGATTACAAAATTACATCATAATATCCCATAAGGGTTTACATGTATGATACAACATAAGGATCTAAGCAGAGGGAAGTCTAAACTACTTCAAATCTATCTACAAGAAGCATTTCCAAGAGCTAGGTCCATGTTGAAATCTATGTTCTCCTTGATCATGTTCAACACCTCAATCTAAACCTGGGTGGTTGGGAAAATACCCAGAAAAAGGGAAAGGAAAACAAAGTATGTGTCAATAAATATGAATAGGATATCAAGGAAAAGAAAACATGTAAATAAAGGCTAGTTTTCATCATAAGATGAAGATTTCAAGAATATGAGGCTATTTTTAAATAGATGTTTTCCATAAACAAAATATAATAAAAGGGTTGCATGCATGATAATTATGACTACCTTAACTAAGTAGGGTTTAGTCACCTATGGGACCTCAACCTTTAGGTAAAGGGAGAATTAATACATTCCCAGTCACCTACACATATTTTTATGGGGGAGAATAAGACATTCCCCAGGAAAAATTAATGTATGCCCTATCTATGGGTGGTTGTACATAATCACCACTACTATAGATAAATAGTCCATAAAATTAACATGCTAGAAAAGAAATCATAGCAAGTGTAATCATCATATATTTGAAACATGACAGTGGGGTACAAGACCCAAGAAAAAGAATATCGTTACTGATTTTGAGGCAATTTAACAAAAGAAACATGAATAGAGGAAATAGGGTTCATATAGTGCCTCATTAGGGAATATAGGGTTTGGTTTGCAAATATCCCAACCTAGGGTGTACGAATGGACATACCTCTCTTACTGGTATCAATTACTAACTTTCACCACATTAATTGAGTCCAAGTTCATCTTTGCCTATTTTCAATGTATTAACATGTATTGGAGTACATAATGCACATTAATGTATGAAACCCTAATTTTAGACCTTTCTATAAAAACTCCATTTAGACTCTAAAAACCTTTCCAATGAAATTTTTAGGTTCTCTTGATCAAGAAAACATTTTTATATTAATTTTGGAGTTATGATGACTAAGATGTAATTTTTATGAATTTTATGCATTAAATTTATTTTCCAAAAATACCCTTCATAAAACCTCAAGATCAGAACTTTAAAATATTTTTATTAGATAGAGATTAATTTCTAATTCCAAAACATATTTCTTTGTCAAATTTGGATAAATGGATCAAAAGATATGCATTTTTCAATTTGAACAAATCAAAAAATGACAAGTTAGACATCTTCAAGAAAGAGGAAGAGAGAGATAGAGAGAGAAAACACCAGTTGACCCAATATCGGAGTTGTAGATTCATAGGTAACCAAACTAGATCTTCTATAGAAGGTAAAACATCAAGAAACCAAAACCCTAGAAAAACATGGTAAATAGATATGGAGATCATCGATTTCAAACATAGAAGCGTGAGTTTTAAGCATGTAGTAAGCAATATAAGAGAAGGGGTCATAAAACTCACCTCTGAGGAAGGTGGACAGGTTCAAGAAGCAAGTTTCCCAAGCTAGAGAGGCTGTTTTCTCCAACAAAACTCCTATCTTGAGCAAGAAGCAACTTCTCCACTTTAGAGGTCAAAACCCCTAGCAAAAGAACATGCGGATGAGGTGTTTAAGGTCTCTAGGTGGGGTTTCACCATGGATGGCCATGGTTAGGACCTAGAATAAGGTGGGAGGAAGATGAAAAGTATGAAAATAGGGAAGGAAAGGAGGAAACTTACTAGTTTTGGTCGAAATTACCAAGAAGGAGCTTTAGAAACCCTAAAGAGAGCAAATTCAGAACCCTAGGAGCCTTCTTCACCAAGGTAAGCACCCTCTTTTACCTTCACACAGAACCTTCATGGCCAAACAGAGTAGGAACAATGATATAAGTTGGAGTAAATAGAAGTAGAGCAAGAGTTTTTGAATTGGGATGTGGGAAGGGGTAGATATGGCTTTATATAGAAGGGGTCAAGCATGAGGTGTCTATGGGGCTTTCCATGTGTCCTTAGCCTAGGGCTTCATGGCCATTCAAGAGGACAGATCATAGAGGCTTCTTGAATATCAATTGTCAATTCTAAAAGCCCATGGAAATTTATAATCCATCCCCAGTGACTTCCAATTAAAGGAATAACCCCATTGGTTGATAGCTTTTAATTATAAGCTCATTTATAAAGAGGGTAATCCCTAAATGGCCTTAAAGAGAAACACCTTCAAATCAAGGTGCAACTAAGCCCCCCATGGTTAAAAAACTTGATAATGGTAAGGAAATATCTAAGGATTATAATTCATTTGATAACTTGTAGAGAAAACCTCCCAATTGGGTAAATTGCATAAAAGTCCATAATGTACCTAAAATTGCATAACTTGCACAAACAACATCCAAATTGAACCAAAATTGAAAATTAGGCTCATTTTATGATTTCAAAACACACAAAAAAAAGTTAGATTAAGATTTATATCACGTAATTATTATATTTAATCTTGTTTGATACATTAAGCAAGGTTTGGGGACTTGCACTTCTAGAACAAATTTATCTACCATTGTTCCACTTAAGTGGTGATTTTACATTTTAGATCCTTAAATAAGCTTTCACTGAGGTATATGTACATAAACCCTACCATTGGTATAATTATAGAACAGTTGTTCACCAAACCACTACAAATTTCACAATTTAAACATCAAAGCCAAAAAGGATAGAAAGGAAAGGAAAAGCATGGAAAAGGGGCAAAAAGAGAATATGTCCAAGTTTCGATATGTTACAACACTCCACCACTTAAAGAATATTCCATCCTAAAAATCACAAACAAAGAAAGGAGGGTGAGTATGCAACATCTTATCTTGAACTCCCAGGTTATTTCCTCCAAACCATAAAACTTTCACCAAAACTTTCACTGCCTCAAACTCCTTATTTTTTTAACTTGGGAGTTCATATTCGGGAGTTCAGATTCTTCATAGGAAAATCCTCATAGGTCAGATTGTCATGGATCACTAAGGGTTCTACTATTAAGATTTCTTTTTATTAGATATAACACATTAACATTTTAGGCCTATCAATATTATATTCATTATGATATTATATTATCCTTATTATTCTTTTAATTGTGTCATGTTATATTTAATTTTTTGCCAAAAGAGTTATATTTATTGTTATACACAAAGTCCTATATATTTATTATTTATCTCATTAGGAGCTTTAGCTCAATTAGGGTTTATTGATGTATTGCAACATACTTGATTATTATCCTTAATAATTTGGATTTAGTCTCTGTTATCAACATATTGTATTGTAACATATTGTTTTGCATGAACTAAGACATTTTATCCAATTTTTTACAATCAATCCAAATAATTTCACATTAATTACTTACAACTATATTAAACATTGTCACATTACTTTTTTACATTCATGTCATCATTAATCATTTTCTCAGATTTATTCACTTCTTATTATTGATTACGCACATTTATGTGAATCCAACTACTTATTATCCACATTGAAATCATTAAATGTATTTTATTGACCTAGGTGGGACATATGACATATTAATGATTTGATTCACATACCAAGTAATGATTAGGTGATTCATGAGGTGTGTATTAGAGAACAAGGGGATATGCATTTCATATTGATGACCTCATTAATATATGATTAGGTGATTATATATCATTTATGTGTATTAAAGTATGTTATCTAATTATGACACCGAATGTCACTATTGTATCACGAGTGTCATTAAGGATGTATAGGTTAAGGTTAAATGATTACAACTTAGGGTGTAAGTCAATACAATCATTATTCTTTGTCTATACATTCTTAGTATCCATTAAGTCCAATATTAGGTTACAATTATCTTGCTCATCATATAATTTGGGTTTATTGGTCCAAGACATGGTTAGCATCATGTGTACCCACTATTGTTATTAATATGTGAGTTACTCATATTATGTGCATTAGGTATTCATAGGGTTCAAACTTATGAAGTATTCATTAGATGACCATTATATGTTCTTTAGGATACCAACAAGCATGTGGGGTTACAACTATAACTTGTTTGGTCAATACTAAGGATCCAAGAAAACTATCCTCCAAATCATGGAGTTAGGGTTTCTAGAGTCAGTGTGGCTAGATTTCAGTATGTTACAGGACTCCATCCCCTTAAAAAGGATTTCATCCTTGAAATCTGACTATTCAAACATCATCAAACCAACTACTCTCCACCCCTTAAAAAGTTTGACCTGCCAAGCCAAACTAATCTAGAGGTAAAAATGGTGAGTCTAACTAAACAATGTACAAGATCCATCATGCTTCCATTGTGCACTTTGATTGCTTACTAAACACCAAACTTCAAAGTCTAGGTTATTAGGGATACACTATCCAAACATGTGGTTCTAGGGGACCATCCTCAAACAAGTCATTACACCTAAAAGACAAGGTCAACATATTAGGTTCTAAAGTGTATACAACATAGGTGTCTAAAGCTACTATTGCCTAAATGTATGTTATTTCAGACAATCAATATTAGCTCAGGTCAGGAAGGTATCATGTGGATCTGAGAGTCCTCATAAACCAAGCTAGTGGCACGGAGGAAAATATTGCCAGCCCCCAAGCCCTGATCCTTTCTAGACACCTTTGCTTTCAACTTATGCCCTAGTAGCTACCTAATAGGCTCATCACATTATGGTTAACTAAACATGCTTCTAGTGCAAACTTCAAATAAAACATTCCCCAGGCGAATTAATGCATGCCCTATCTATGGGTGGTGTACATAAGTACCACTACTATATCTAAATAGTCCATAAAATCAACATGTTATAAAATAAATCATGGCAAGTAAAAGCATCATATATTTGAAACATTGTAGTGGGGTACAAGACCCAAGAAAAAGAATTTCATTACTGATTTTGAGGTAATTTAACAAAAGAATCATGAATAGAGGAAATAGGGTTCATATAGTGCCTCATTAGGTAATATAGGATTTGGTTTGGAAATATCCCAACTTAGGGTGTAAGAATGCACATACCTCTCTTACTGATATCAATTACTAACTTTCACTAATTTGATTGAGTCCAAGTTCCTCTTTGCCTATTTTCAAAGTATTAACATGTATTAGAGTACATAATGCACATTAATGTATGAAACCCTAATTTTAGACCTTTTTATCAGAACTCGGATTTAGACTCTGAAAACCTTACCAATGAACTTATTAGGTTCTCCTGATCAAGAAAACATATTTTTATGTTAATTTAGGAGTTATGATGATTAAGATGTAATTTGTATGGATTTTATGCATTAGATTAATTTTCAAAAAACCCTTGGTTAATCCTCAAAATCCGACCTCTAAAATATTTTAATTATATAGAGATTAATTTTCCAATTCCAAAACATATTTATTTGTCAAATTTGGATAAACGGATTAAAAGATATGCATTTTTCAATTTGAACCAATCAGGAAATGACAAGTCAGAAATCTTTGAGAGAGAGAGGAAAAATACCATTTGACCCAAGATCAGAGTTGGAGATGCATAGATGACCAAACTAGATCTTCTAGAGAAGGTAAAACAGCAAGAAACCAAAACCCTAGAAGAACATGGTAAATAGAGATGGAGATCGTCGATTTTAAACATAGAAGCATGAGTTTTACGCATGTAGTAAGAAATATATGAGAAGGGGGTTATAAAACTCACCTCTAGGAAGGTGTACAGGTTCAAGTAGCAAGGTTCCCAATCTAGAGAGGCTGGTTTCTCCAATAGAACTCCTATCTTGAGCAAGAAGCACCTTCTCCACTTTCGATGTGAAAAACCCTAGCAAAAGATCATGGAGATGATGTGTTTAAGGGATCTTGGTGGGGTTTCACCATGGAAGGCCATGGTTCTGACCTGGAAGAAGGTGGGAGGAAGACAAAAAGCATGAAAAAAGGGAAGGAAATGAGGAAACTTACTATTTTTTTTCGAAATCACCAAGAAGGAGCTTTAGAAACCCTAAATAGAGCAAACTCGAAACCCTAGGAGCTCTCTTCACCAAGGTAAGCACCCTCTTTTACCTTGGGACAACACCTTCATGGAAAAATAGAGTAGGAAAATTGTTCTAAGCTGGAGGAAAGAGAATGAGAGCAAGAGTTTTAGAATTGGGGTGTGAAAAGGGGTAGATATGGCTTTATATAGAAGGGGTCAAGCATGAGGTGTCTATGGGACTTTCCATGTGTCCTTCGTCTAGGGCTTCATGGCCATGCAAGAGGACAGCTCATAGAGGCTTATTGAATATCAAATGTCAGTTCTAAAATCCCATGGATACTTTTAGGCCAACCCCACCGATCTCCAATCAAAGAAATAACCCCATTGCTTGATAGCTTTTAAAGATAAGCTCATTTATAAAGAGGGTAATCCCTAAAATGCCCTGGAGAGAACGCCTTCAAAGCAAGGTGCAACTAAGCATCCCATGGTTCAAAACTTGTGAATGGTAAGGCAATATCTAAGTATTATAATGCATGTGATAATTTACAAAGAAAACCTCCCAATTGGGTAAATTGCATAAAAGTCCAGAAAGTAACTAAAATAACGTAACTTGCACAAATAACATCCAAATTGAACCAAATTTGAAACTTAGGCTCATTTTATGATTTTAAAACACATAAAAATTTTGATTAAGGTTTAGAGAACTTAATTATGGTAATTAAGCTTGTTCAATACATTAATCAAGGTTTGGGGCCTTGCACTTCTAGCACAAATTTATTTTCCATTGTTCCACTTAAGTGGTGATTTTGCATTTTAGATCCTTAAATGAGCTTTCACTGAGGTATTTGTGCATAAACCCTTCCATTGGTATAATTATAGAACAATTTTTCACCAAACCACTATAAATTTCACACTTTAAACATCAAGGCCAAAACAGATAGAAAGGAAAGGAAAAGATTGGAAAAGGGCTAAAAAGAAAATATGTCCAAGTTTTAGTATGTTACAATATTTCATATATATATAATTTTACATAAGTCCTATTTGGAATAAATTATAATTATAAGTCTGAAAATAAGTTTTATATATCATACTAAATTCTTTTTTTTTATCTTATTGAAGGGATTACATGATATACACATAGATTGTATATTTGGGAGTCAGCATCTGATGGATGACCAACTATTAGGATAAGAGTAAAGTAGTATTTGACACATATGTGGATAGACATAAAGGCTCAAAATCAAGCTTGAACTTCATTATCATCTACTCCATGATCCCAAACCCTAAGATTAGCTATTGTGCAATTTACAGGCAATTTTTGGAGTTTTTTCATAATAGAGAAGAAAGGTCAATGTTTATCATTTCAGAGACTAAACAAGGTTAGATTCAGTTATGGTTATAGTTTCCTAATACTATAGGTACAGAATTTCATATATATTCACTAGATTGTCTTTCTTTTCTTCTCTTTTCCCTCAAACTATTTTTAGTATGCATCTAAGGGGCTAAGTGGAGTCTTGTTCTTTGGGGAAAATCTCTATTATAAAGAACTAACTCAATTGAAGGTTGATCCATTTTTTGTAGAAATTCAAGACCAAGTTATTTGACTAAAATGAGTGGGTAAAAGAATTATTTACTCAATTACATTTAACTATATCAGTCTAGTTGAATTTCTCAATATCTCTATTGATGACAGTAAATGGAAAGTTTTATTCTTGAATTCAGTTTTCAGGACAATTCGTTCAATGTTCCAAATATTATCCAATAATGTTTATATGAGGAAACGGATAAAAAAAATCATGTATCTTGAATATTGGAGAATTTAAAATTTAATTTGAGGACTTATAAAAAATCTATTTTTTGTATTTCTTGGGTTTGAATGACAGTCTAGACAATAGCCAGATAAATTCTAGCATTGTCCTTCTTATGCAATTAGTGGTTTAATTAGACATCTTTGATCAATTTTATTTGATATCTTGACAAGTTAGAGTTTCAAATTTGTATATTATATATGATAAAAGCAAGCAATCGTTGATGGAAACACAGTCTAGTATGCCCCTAAAAGAGTACTTGTCTCATTTAATAATAAATGGCTATTGGAAGTGCTTCATGTGATACTTCTGGTTTGTAGTTCACTATTATTGTGTATGCGTACATATTTTTTATTTGGGATGCGTAAACCCTAATTCAAAACATTGTTAAGAAATAAATGAGTTGATATGCTTCTACAAGTAAATAAAAATGGCATTTTCTCAGTTAGCAATTCTATTGATGCAATGTATAAATGTGAGAAATGTTGAATGAGAATTTGCATAGCAGTAGATGAGATATTTGTTTGAGTATATCAAAAATGTTATATGTGAATGAGCTATGAGAAACCCCAAGAGAAGAGTAATCAATATTTTAAGCATTAAACTTAACATCATTAGTGAGTTGAGTTCAGTAGTTTAAGTAGTCAGTAAAATACAAAAATAAAAGAGAGCAGTCTAAGAGAAAGATATAATCGGAAAATACAGTAGTAGTAGATGTCATCAACACTATAGAACCCATCCCTACATGTCTACAGTGGGAAGGGTGAAATGAGTATGGACAATCAGATATAGGAAGAAGTAGCCCAAATATAGAGACAGGAAGTACCCAACACCAACCGACTAGATATTAGTGGTAGTCCAATACAATAGAGTGATCAACAATAATTAGATACCATGGTGGTACTACCTCAGTAGTAGAGGTAATCCGACAATAATCGAAGATTCTAGTGATACCCATGATAGTTGGGTACACAACCCTTGTGGACGTACTCCTTCTAGCACTTACTCTATATTGTTTCACTCATTCTGGAACATCACGTGAAGTCAGAGGGTTTTTATCCTATAGGAACCCCTCGTAAGTACCCAGGACAAGGGGCCATAGTCATAGTTTTATGACTAGGTGTTTAGCCAGTGTCAGGACTTATAAGACAACCTAGTTCGTAGACCAAGGAGTTAGTAGTAGTCATAAGTACCAAGTCTACCTCAAGACTTGTACGGTGGGTTAAGTTGCTACAACCTAGTTTTCACTTGCAATTTACTTGGTTAAAATATAATTATTTCAATAATAAGGAGATATTGGAAATATGGTATGCTTTGTTTTAAAAGTATGGTTTCTTTTTCAAAATGTCATTTGCTATGAATTTGTGGTTTCTACTATTTTCATTAGTCCAATAATGGATATAAGGGAATAGGAAGAGAACAAAATACAATATTAAGAAAAAGGCAAAAGATAATAGATAATGAATAATACTCTTGTGAGAAATATGCAAAATTCTCTAGAATACGGTTTGGATGACCACTAATGGTTAGATTTCAATTTCTCAGGGTGTCTAATAAGAAAATTCATCAAAGTAAATAATATAGAAAAGATAAAATTTAAAATGGTTTTTTAATGCTTAAAATGTGCCTTATAAGAGGAAGGCTTGGATATTAAGAAAAGTACCTTTTCTTTTCGAGTATTGGTCTCGAACCTTGACCAAAGTTAAATAAAGTCATTATAGGATTTCCCTTAAAATTTGGGGCAAATTGGACTAAACATGAGAGATGTGATTTATTTAAATTCCATAATTAAAAGTTCACATATAAGTCCTTGTGAAACAAGATAGTGGGATGGGGTATTTCGTGCCCATACTAAATATCCAATATAATTTTATATGGTAAATGATCTCAATATAAGACTATGGAAGAAAAATAAAAACATTCCATGATGTCTTGTGATCTAGGGAATCAATGATGTATTTATCCATAAATTTCTAAAGAGGCAAGTTTGGACTAATTAATCGTTTAACATGGATGCAATATTTTATCCAAAAAAAGGTAAGGTAAATTGGAAGGTTTTCATAAGTTTTTAGAGGAAAGTGATTTATGGAGAGGGAGATATAAATATTTATCAAAATTGGGTTTTACTTTAAAAGAAAACAAATACCTTTTTGGGAACACCTTTCATTTAAAACACTGAGGACTTTATCCCTTCCAATCTCCCTCCCTCTCATATTACACAAGGCTTATATAAGAACAAGTGAGTGGCATTCGAAAAGAAGAACTACATAGAGAAGACTCTTCAGTGTGGCTCAGACCAATCATAGGCATTCCAAAAGGTTGTTCCAGCATCCTTACAAGGAAGCAAGCATGAACATGCCCTAGACTGGGTCTAGAGCATGGACCAAGGGAGGAAGGCTCCCAAGAAACCCCCTCACTACCGAACCATCACATAGGACATTGAGGTAAGCACTCCTACTCACTATTCTCTATGGTAACATTTTGTAAACCCTAGCATACATGATCCATCCTCAGTCTTTCCCCTCCTCTTCTCCGATCATACCCAAGCGTCTGCCCAAGTCTATTGGGACAGGCAGAGCCCCTTCAGGTTGTCCCTGAGGCTTTCCCACTCAAAATCTAGTCAGAGATAGCCCACAGATGCCTCATCAGAGATGGGTGTTGAGCCTTCCGCAACAAAGGAAACATGATAGGTTTAAAAGATCAAGATGCCCCGATCGTACACTTGAGGAATGAAGGGCAGCATTGTCTTTTCTCACTACATAAAGGGTCATCCAAATGATAACTCAAGATATATGGCTCTCACTAACGTGTCCCCTTGGGATTGGCTGAAAATGCAATTCACTTGGAAATAATTAGTTATTAAATGGTAATTCGAATCAAGACATGTAATATATATTAGAAAAATGTGATGAATTCAATACAAATATAATCAAGACCTAGATCTGTGTATAGTTAAAAAAGTACCCAAAGTTGTCGTCTTTAATGTGTTTAATGCATAAGAACCTAAATTTCTAAGTTTTGATGATTTTAATATGTTTAATTTATCTTAATAATCAAATATTGATATTTTTGGATAAAAAGGACAACTTGGATCTAATTTGAGATTAACAGCCCATTAAATGTTAAATTGAGGGTTTCCTTGAGATTAAAAATGCATATAATTATGAGATTAAGGTTTGCAAACCAAAAGAGCATGAAAAGTGATAATTAGGTTTTGGGAAGCCAAAGCCCTAATGAAACACTAAGTTGACCCCAAAAACCTTATTTGGAACTCAAGTCAGTCTTAACGGTAGAATTTGGATAAAATAATAATACATGGGTATTATTCTTTAATTTTAGGGTAGTTGCTTGATTACGTGCTCTTGTTATCTTTTGCTTGGACATCAAGTTATTTCTGAGAAAGGTATATGGTTACGCCTAAGAATACATGCATTAGTTTGTCAAAAAAAATTAGGTTTGTTAAAATGATTGCAAATAAATGCTTTCTTGTTTATTTATTTCCTACAATTCATAAAGTCACTCTGGGTATCACATTATATGGACATGAATAGATCAAATTCTATTGCCACATCTGAATGTATGGAAATATAAGGAAAATGATGATTAATCCCCTGGGGAAGAGGATCATCGAAGATCAACCCTTAGGTGGGGAAAATTGATATGTCACCTTAGCATCCAGGGAGAGAAGGTGCCATGTGTCCACTTTAGGGAGAAAACCCTGAAGGGGTTTCACAGAGGTTGGATAGATCAAGATTGAGTAGTTATGATGAAAATGTTAATTTTTATTATGTAACAATAATTGTTGTGAATATGTTGTTACAACTAGATGTGAACATTTTGTTTCCCCCACATACAAGTATAACTTGTTATACTGATCGAGGAAGCAAGTGTGAGCATACCCTAGACTAGCTCCAGAGTAAGGACCGAAGGCGGAATGCTCCCAAGAGACCCCCTCACTACCCAACTATCACGTAGGACGTCGAGGTAAGTGCTCCTACTCATTATTCTCTGCAAACCTTTTGTAAACCCTGGCAGATAGGAGCCAAGTCCGTTGCGATAGGTGGATCCCCTTTAGCTTGTCCCCAAGGATTCACTGCCCAAACTCTAGTGGGAGGTAGACCCTATACGCCTTGATGGAGATGGGCGTCGAGCCTTCCGCAATGAAGGGGACGGGATAGGGTCAAAAGACACAGATGCCCTGATCATACATGTGAGGCATGGAGGGAAGCATCATCTTTTCTCACTACATAAAGGGTTGTCCAAATGATAACTCAAGATATATGGTCCTCGCTGATATGTCCCCCTGGGATTGGCTGAAAATGAAATTAATTTGGAAATAATATAGTAATTAAGTGGTAATTCGAATCAAGACATGTAATATATGAAAAATGATCATAAAAATATGAGGAATTTAATAAAAATATAATCAAGACCTATATCTGCTTATAGCTCAAAAATACCCAAAGTTACCATATTTATTGTGTTTAATGCATAAGAATCATAATTTCTAAGTTTTGATTATCTTAATATGTTCAATTGATCAAAATAATCAAAGATTGACCTTTTTGGATTAAAAGGACAACATGGATCTAATTTGAGATTAACAACCCATTAAATGTTGAATTAAGGGTTTCCATGAGATTAAAAGTGCATATAATGATGAGATTAAGATTTGTAAACCAAAAGAGCATGAAAATTGATAATTAGGGTTTGGGAATCCAAAGCCCTAATGAAACCCTAAGTTGAACTCAAAAGCCCTAACTTGAAACCCAAAGTCATTCTTAATGGTAGATTTTGGATAAAATAATAATACATGTGTGTTATGCTTTAATTTCAGGGTAGTTGCTTGATTGGTTTCTCTTATTATCTTTTGCTTGGACATCAAGTTACTTCTAAGAAAGGTATGTGGTTACATCTAAGAGTACATGCATTAGTTTTTCGATGTTTTCTGAGGCTTTTCGAAATGATTGCAAACAAATGCTTTCTAGTTTATTTATTTCCTACAACTCATAAAGTCATTGTGGATATCACATTATATGGACATGACTAGCTCAAATCTTGTGCCACCAATGGATGTATGGAAATATAAGGAAAATGATGAGTAATCCCCTGGGATAGATGATCATCAAATATCAACCCCTGGGTGGGGAAAACTAATATGGAACCTTAGCACCCAGGGGGAGAAGGTGGCATGTGTCCACTTTAGGAGCAAAACCCTGAAGTGGTTTCACAGAGGTTGGATACATTAGTGTTTAGTAATTATGATGAAAATGTTAATTTGGATTCTGTAACAATAACTTTTGTGAATATGTTGTTATCACTAGATGCAAACATTTTTACATACCTATATAACTTGTTATATTGGCCGAGTTTTGTTTATATGCATTTCAAGATAATCTGCTATCATTTTTGCAAGTATGATGAAAATGAACATCCAAAGAAGAAGGCACTAAAAGAAAATATTTAATGTAATCCTAGAGGATTTAACTGGTTAGTCTTTACTTCAAGTTGAAAACTTTAGAAACCTATATAATGTAAATCCTTAGTAGAGAGTGTAACTTTTTATGTTGTTCAAATTTTTTACCATTTAGTAAAAATTTACTAATTATTTCTGGTTATTTGATAAACCATTTGTCATGTATTTATGGTAAAGGCCCTTGCCTTATCGGTCTGCCTGAATAGGGGATAACAGGGGCAGGATTTTTTACATTTGGTATTAGAACCTAGTTTGCCATTTAACCTCTAATAATTATTAAATTTTAAGAGTTTTTTTAGATCTCAGGGGAATTATTAGAGTGTTTTCCAAAGATGATGGTGTCTAAAAAGGACCACGATCTGAGGGCTAGAAATACTTTCCTCCATACCACTAGTCAGCTTATGAGGACTCCAAGACCCATGCATTTGGCCTGGACAAAGTTAGAGGATTGCAGTTTAAATAAATACCTCTAGGATTTCTCATTTACTTTTCATCCCTTATCTCACCCTTTCTTCACTCACTAAACCCTAGGTACATGTAATTGCTCCCTTCATTTCTTCCTGAGTACTAAGGTTATGGATATTTGGGATTAAGGCATCCTCCATCAAATAATAAAATGCAAATAAATAAGATGTCATGGACATAATTTTATGATGCTTTAATATCCTAAGTATGAGATTGAGATTTATAAAGTTAGCTTATGTGAAATAACATGACCCACACCAAGATCATTTTCATCCTTGACTGCCAAGAGGGAAGGCCCTCCTACCAGGAGAGAATGTCTCCAAGGGGGTAATGGAAGATGAGATTTCCAAGAAATAGAAGAGGCCAGAGGAGGATACCACTGAAGAAGGTTTCGAACCCAAAGTTTCCCCCTCTGACATCATCAACCCTAAAGACAATCCAAACCCTAGGTGCAAACCTATGATGGAAGATGAGCCCAAGGATGACCCTAGCCATGATTCTAGTCTTGAACCTATAGTTGGGAAAGTTCTGATAACACTCTACTTTATGCACTTTCTACATATATTTTACACTTCTTTTAGTATAACTTTCGTCAGTTTTTCACATAGTTTTCTATCTTTTTTACTAAAGCCTCATTTACATGTTTTTAGGAACATCCACAGCTCATGTCATGGTTTTGGGGACCACGACTGCGGTCTACTTATTTCTCAACCGTGACTGTAGTTCCAGCGTACCCCAGAGATCTTGATCATCAGGCAATGAGGAAAGACCACAACCGCAATCACTGACGGACTCCTAAAGACCGTGACCACGATTATCAAAAGACCGCGGCCGCGATCACTGATGGACTCTTGAAGACCGCGACTGCGGTTATCAAAATACTGCGGCCGTGATCACTGATGAACTCCTAAAGACCGCGACCGCGGTTATCACAAGACAACGACCACGGATACCAGAAGACCACGACCAAGCTAGATCACGGTAAGAGATGAATAAGGCACAAACCGTGACTGCGGTCTCACCCTCACTTATCACTAGACTGCGACCACAGTTCAAAGTTGGTGGGGTGTGCCTATAAATAGCGTACCCATCTGTCTTGTCAAGGGGGATCAGATCCAGAGGACCATGAAGCGTTGTTGCATTCTAGATTCGTCCCCAACTATTCCATCCATCAGTCTTGGATCTCCAAAGGTAGAAGCTGAGGAGAGAGAAGATTGAATATTCCTTCTTTGAGAGAAGAAGACCATCCACTCCGTCCACGTGATAGATCTAGACCTAAAGAAGTAGTGTGTCGTATCATGTCTCTTCCTCTCTAGATCTATCATTCCATCCTGATGTACTTCCTCCCTCTCTTCGTGGTATCTCATGGATCTATCCTTCTGTAATGTCGTTATGTTGTCCACAAGCATGAGCGGCTAAACACCTTAACTCAGGTTGAGAGTAGCCACTAAGGCTCTCCTAACATGTATATTGTCTCTTTTTGTTGAATATACATATTCTTATCAAGATTATCTCCATGAACCTATTTTAATGCTTCACTTGTATGCTTAGCTACCATCTTGTGATGTTTCATTGTTGATATCTCGAGAGAGTAATATCGCTTTTATCATGTGTAAAGAGTAGTATGAATGCACGAGAATGTTGGAATGCTAAGTCTTTAAACCCATGTTATGTTACAAAGTTTATGTGCGGTCATCTCGAGAGAGAGGCTACCCTTAAACTAAGATCTTTCCTCATCTTGAGAGAGATTGGAACGGACGCTTTTGATGGCTGCTTGTAATCTTGGTAAGAATATGCGAGAGAGAGAGAGAGACAGTGTTGCATGTTGGTGAGATGCTTTTGTAGGTGAACCCTGACCCGATTTTCCTCCCATATACTTGTTTCATCTTATTTCTTTTGTTTCTTTTGTTCTTGTTGTTCTTGTTTCTTTTGAACTACTTTTGTTTGTGTGTTGTCGTTCCTTAGGGAACACCTTTTGTTTACCCTCTTCAGTTGGAGTATATGAGTGCTAGATTCCACGTGCTTAACACTGCCAACCTTGTCCCTATGTTCGACCCCGATTGCTACATTGGACCCCGTTTATAGTTGTGGGGGCCTAAGAGTCGCATTACCTCTTTAAAAGTCTGACTACTCTGAATCCACTCCATTTGGATGTGTGATTTATGCCAGTCAACTTTTTGGTGTCATTATCGGGGACAAGGAAAAATGGCATTGTTAAGAACCCGAGTCTGCTTACTATACTCCCGTGCCTCAAGCTTAGCAATAAACTTGACATCACAGTTACTTTAAGATTTCTAACCTGGGTTTGTGTAGAGTAGTTCATTTGGACCAGTTTAGTTTCCTAACTTGACTGTACAATCTATTTAGGTACCCATGAAGAAGCAACTTGTTCGAATTTACTCCTTTTCACCATGTCGCCTCGTGTGGATGTTACCCTTTCAGGCGATGAGTGGAATGTGAGGAATGAACAACACCCACCTCCACCAGCAACTGATGAAGATAGAGGTGATCGTTACAATGACGGCCATCAGTATCAAGAGCAAGAAGAGAGACATGAAGAGGACAATCGTCACTACGAGGAGCGTCGCCATTGTCGTAGGCATAGAAGAAACCATAACAACCATGAGTGCAATCGTAGGAACAGCGATAGCGAAGACGATGAGGAGGAGGAGGAGGAGGAGACTCTTTGGGAATTGGCAGCTATAAGAGCCAACAACACAAGATGTCATGTGATCATCCGAGATTCGATGCAGCAAACTTCGAGCTGAAGCCAGTTGTAATCTCTATGATCCAAAACAAAAGCTTTTGACGGAGTTCAAAGAATGTTAACCCTTATCATCACCTTGATGCTTTTAAGAATATCTACGACACCATCAAGATGCGGGGAATTCCACAAGAAGTCATTTATTGCAAAGGTTTCATTTTCTCCTTAGAGGATAAGGCACTATCCTGGTACCTTAGATTACCGCATCAAGTTTTGAATGGATGGAACGCATTGGCTGATGCTTTTGTGAACAAGTTCTACCCCACAGAGAAGATTGTTCATAACAGGCAGAAGATCACGACTTTTATGCAGAAACCATGTGAGAATCTACATGAAGCCTGGGAAAGGTACCAGGAGTATCAGAGGGATTTCCCTCACCATAATTATAAGAAGGGCTTCCTAATAATGACGTTCTACAATGGTTTAACACCAAACGAGAGAGTTTCGCTAAATACAGCAGCAGGAAGTGACTTTCTTGGTAAAAAGCCCAGTAGATCCAAGAAAATCATTAAAAACATGGTTGAGTTACAATTTGGGACTGATTATGATAGGACCGACAAAGGGTGTGCCAAAAAGGCTACCAATGAAGGGTTGTCAATTGAATCAAAGGCTCTCGAGGCAATCACATCTCAGATACAAAAGATAGCCATTGATGTCTGACAGCTGAAGGAATCAGTGAGAAAGGGAAAGAAGCATGTTGAAAAAGTGATGAAATGTGTCACTTGCGGTGAAGGTGGGCACATAATAGATAAATGCATATACACCCGACCTAAAGAATCAAGTGAAAGTGAGTCTGGGTAGGAGGAAGCTGAAAATGTCTCTTATGCTAACTTTAAGAGACATGATCACCCCGGTTTCAGTAATGGCAACAAAGACGCCGTGGATAATTCACATCTGCTAAATAATCCACCCAAGCAGCCGCCAGGTTTCGAGAAGAGAGGTGGACAAGCTCAGTATACCAGAACAAGTACTTTCCAGACAAACAAGGCCAACTATAAATGTGACATCCAACTTTTTAAAAACATGATTTACTTAAGCGGAAGCATTCATTAGCAGCATAATTACAGAAAATTGCTAAAAATTAAAAAATTTTACAAAGAGATCCATAAACTGAAAAACTCTTTCATAGAGAACCAAAGTATTTTAAATACATTCTGGTTTAGTATTACATCTCTGGTACCATTTCTTCTCGAGAGTTACAGACATCAACTGCCATGTTAGACTATACATAAGCAGTATAAAAATCTTGAGGCATCAAGCCAAAATCTCATATCAATATTAAACTAACTACTGACTCCTAGGACCTGAGAGTACAGAGACGACACATAGGACTCTCTATATACAGGACATGACAACCAGTGTCTCGACCTGAGGATTCACTGCTGCCCTTGATGTTGTTGCTACTCTTCACCCACTATAGGGTTTTTACTTCTTCCTCTTCATCTACCTAAAAAGTTGAATCCCACGGGGGTGAGACAATTGAAAAATTGTCCCAGCGAGAGATATAACTCTCCACCAAAAACATTATTATTGCAATTAAAGAAATAAAACTGAGCAGAATAATCGTAAGTATTCAACAGTAGATAAATGTGACGACCCCACCTCCCGGAAACCCCCAATTAAGGGAGACCGAAAGGTCAGAGCCTTTAACCAATAACCTGGATCAAAGGTTCGACAAATAATCAATAACAATTAATAAACTTTACCAAATAAACTAAAAACTAGTAGAAAATTAAAACTTTGCTTACCTTTTTATAACTTTGGAAATCTATCTGTCCACAGCTTGAATTACTCTATCTAATCCTCCTTGCACTTTATTTCTTAATTTCACGATGTGTCACTTTACTGTTTGTGCTTTCAGGGTTACACCTAAAACGCCGACAAACCAAACAACGATCAGCATACGGAGATATGCTGGTATGTGGGGACAATCAAAATTTCACAGATATGGCTAACAATTTAATAATCACAATCAAATTATTTAACAAGCCAATTTACATTTTCAATGTGTCATTCTCCACCGCTTTTTCCCTGACTCTGGCATACCCCTCTAGGGTTTCTCTTTTGCCATTGATTTAAGGCCACCTTCTCAATCCCGAGCTTGGTGCCTGGGAGTCACCTCTCACGGTGCTCCATAGTCATGCATCATAGACCACCTTCTCATTCCCGAGCTTGGTGTCTGGGGTCATCTATCATGGTGCCCATTAGTCTACCCACCTAGGCCTGACCTTTATGGCATCTTCCATCAGGGTGGCATGTAGGTGCGAGAATTCATATATATATATATATATATATATATATATATATATATATATATATATATATATATATATATATATATATATATATATATATATATATAGCTGTGATAGCCATAGTGACTTTATAATTGCAGTGTGAACATCCAAACTGTTTAGATTGCATTCAATGCAGGGAAACATTCGGAAAACCCTCGGGAAACTAATGCAATTAATCATAATTAACCACATACCTTATCCAGAGTAACTTGTTGTCCAAGCAATAATGATTAAGAACAAGCAACAAGCAATCAACAATATTCTGAAATTAATGCATGACATCCAAGTGTTATAGTTTATCCAAAACATTCTATAGCTAGACTTGGATTCCACCTTAAGCTTTCTAGGCCACTTTAGGGTTTTATTAGGGTTTTAGCCTCCATAATACTTTTATCACATTTAATGCCCTCTTATTTCACAAACCCTAGTTTCAACATCATAGGCACAGTTAAAGTCCATTATTTCTCTTTTATAATAAAACTACCATCTTTATCTCTTTTAAGTTACTTCAAGATCATTAGACTCAATTACCACCTTTAGTTTCCTTCGAATTGACAACTCATACTTTATCAGGATTTAATTCATAATTGTATTCCATTTACTATTAATTCCTCATTTATCCATTAGAAAACTCTAATCACCAACTTGAGGGTATTAATCATGAAAACTCAGTTCTATAATTATATTTTCAAATTTAGTCCATTAAAACCCATATTTTCTCAAATTAGGGTTTCGAAACATAATTATGTGCATAAACCCTAAAACAAGCATGAAACTACCTTTTTCAAAATTAACTCTCCCTTTTATTCTTAATAGGTTAGTGTTTCTCAGAATTAGGGTTCCAAACCAAATTAACCCAAAAGAGTTATTAATTCCGAGTTCCATATCAAATTAGGGTTTCACCATAATTTAATACACCAAAGGTGATAACTTTGTGTACTTTTTAAATTGCAAGCAATATCAGGTTCCAATTATATTTTTATTGGCTTCTTCACATTTTTCTTATTAACTTTCATGTATAAAATGTCCTTACTCGACCTACCAATTATTTACTACGAATTAGAAAATTAGTTACCTTTTCGGCCAATCACAGGCTGCCACGTACTCGCCTGGTCTGCTTGTTTGGCAACAAAGGCTGGGGTGACAGATTCCTATCTTGTCCTCGACCGACTTCAACTCCCAGCTACCCGCTTGGGGTAAAATGGTCAAAACTCACCCCTTCCATCTTCAACCTTGCGACGTCTATGCGTCGGGGCAGGCTCCAGGCCAGTCAACTCATCGGTTGACTATGGCTGCCAGGGTCGCACTCTTCTGGGTGAAGGCACGGATGCCACCACCACCACCCACCAGACTTGCTGGTTCACTCAACTCCATCAATGCTAGTCCCTAACGAATGGACGACAAGGGGGTTAACTCCCCTGTTCTTGCAGCAAAACAGAGCAGGCCGCGGAGGCTGCTCCACTCCGTCTGTTGGCCCACCCTCTCCTCCCAAGTCCTCCGAGAAGGCACCCAGGAGTCCCGTCTCTCTCCTCCAAGTAGGTCTGAAGTCATATAAATCCCCGCCTGTGCCTGTGGTGGTCAGGAATACCACCCATGCATGGTCGTCTCGCCCGAACAGGGCATCGATTGAGCAGAAGGAAACGGTCGGATCACCAGGCCTGGGGTCGACCTATTGGCAGAGGACAATTGCATGGACGTCGCGGACCTCGTGGGGGGGAGTCTATATCCTCACTAAAAGGGGAATCATCCCCTCTTATATAGACCAGAGGTAGGCGAGTCCCCATGGAGTCCGACTCCATTGGGGAAATTATCAAAACCGCACAAAACAGGGACAACCAAGGGTTTATCCAAACTGTTTTGATCTCCCAAGGATGATTATCCACCCTCCAAGAGTCCCAGTGGATCAGGGAAAGTGATATACCGAATTGATTTCACATTATATTGCTCTCGTTTTCCTAATCTGACTTGAAGAGAAGCCACCGTTGGATCTGGATCCGACGGCTAGCAAGCCTCGTATTAGAACATCAATCGTTACATTTAATGTTACCCTTTACACTATAGGAAACTTGTAAAATTCATATCTCTCAAACCGTTTATTATTTTAATCCCAAATTTTAGAGGAAAGTCTATGATGACTTAATCCTTGTATGTACTAAATTTCAGACTCAAAATAAAATATATGAGATGCATTTATTTATATGCAAGTTATCATTTAAATTAAGACAATTGAATTTGGTATTTCCTCTTTCTTTGCCATTAAGTTATTATTTTGAATTCCTTGAACCTCAAGGAACCTTAATGGTTCGGAATCCCATCTTGTGAAATAGCCTTTTACCTATTTTTTATCTTATTTATCCTTTATTTGCATTTTCTCTTTCTTCCTATTCATTTCTTTAATAAAATATCTCTTTTTGATGATTTCTCTTTATCTCTCTTTTTATTTTCCTTATTGGAATTTCTTTTAATGTTAGGAATCCTTGAGATACGAAATTCTACCAAGGATAACTCAATTATACTTCTTTCCACTTATTTTCCACAATTTACCATTGTTCTTAATAAAGAAATACTTAATTGATCTTTTCTTTTCTTATTGCATTTTCTTTGCTCCTTTAGATTCCTTGGGACCGAAGGAACCCAAGAGGCATGAAATCCAACTTTGGATTGCATACTTTTTCCTTCTAGAGGTTTCCACATCTTTCTTTTCTCAAATTCTCAATTATTCATTTATTAATCGAATTTCCTTGTTATTGGGCCCAATAGCCAATCAAGCCCACAAAACAACCAACAAGGCCATTGTAAACGAAATCCATTTATTCAAAATAAATTATATCATTATTTGTTCCAATTTCTTTAATATGAGAGATTACATTCCTCATCAAATGAACCCAAAATTTGGGGTTGTAACAATAAATCAATATCTAAACATAATAGAGCATTTTTATTCAATGCACCTTACTTATATTGTGATAAAGCAGCCTATTATTTATTCAACAAGGAATTGAAGAGCATAGATAACATTTGTTCATTTAGAACGTACTATGCAAAGTAACATCAACCAATGATTCTTGTATTTCAACCTTAAGGAAATATGCTACACGGCTGATTACATTTTACAATCATACTTAATTCCCTGAGGAGATGAGGTATACCGCTCATACTCCAACCGACCATTGTGAAATCGAAATCGGTACCATACATAGGTCAATAGAAGAGCCGGATTTCCATGACCTCATCTTCCTCAGTCAGTGTGAGGACCAAATGCAGGACATCTTGTGTCTCTTCTAAATAGCTTTCCAGGGTATACTAGCAACTTCGTTATTAGAGTTACAGTGGCATGTTGCACTCTCTTCGCAATCGAGAGATATTATAATTATCTCACATCGATCTGGCATTAAGATCATCGGGAGATTAATGATACATCCATCCCGATCCTCGGGAGATTAGTGATACATCCATCCCGGCATAAATAATGAAGTATTGAGAGATTTAATGTTTACCTCACATCAATTCCTCCATTAGGGCGTAAGGATATTCGCGCCCATAACCCCCACATACTCAAAAGTATGCCCTCCAAGAGTTCCTGTAGGAAAATCATGTTTCACCATCACCAAACTACTGATGATGATGGATCTATGGTCAGGGCTCTACATGATATCATTTCACTTGATTAATTAAGTACATTACAATATTCTTTTATCATCAAGCATGTTTTCAGACATAAAACATTATAACAATTGCTACAAAGAATGAATATTGTTTCTATCAAGTTCTTTTCAAAGCTTTGTTAAACATTGGGATCTCAATCCCTTATCACATCAGGGTATTCTCATCCCTTATCATCTCATCATCATGATTATTAAACATGGGTGTTCAAATACTCAATTCATCAAAACACTTGTTACCAATTTATAAGGTAACTTAATGCCTTCATGTTATCTGACCAATGCGAACATAATATTCGCAATGCAAGTATTTCACATGGCTCTTAAAGCACAATAATGCATCTTGTTACCTCTCACTAGGCAACACAGCATGTTATGGCTCATAAAGCCCATAAACCAATTTCAATAATCAAACATCATAGCTCATACCTGGCTATGTCCACCATCTCATGAAACCTGCATAATTAGTGCACATGATAACAATTATATCAATTACAAATTAGCACTATGCATTGTAAAAGTAACATCACTATTTCCTCATTTGAGGTAAGATATCCCAATTTATGTCAATTAGGAATACTTTATCTCAATTCCCAGATTTGGGTTATGATTTATCATCATATTACTCAAAGTTAGGGTTTCATACCCTATAACCCACGATTAGGGCTCCACATATCTTTATCCTATATCATTGTAGGATTTCATATCAAAGATTCACATACCAGTACATAGTATCACCTTGAATTAGGTTTTACATCTCATCATTGCATTAAGGTTTCATTTTGACCTTAACCTTATCTAGGATTCCACATGACATCACCCTTACTTTAGGGTTTCATATGTCTTCGCCCGTGATTAGGGTTTCTCATAACATAATTCTCAATTAGGGTTTATTACACATTCGATCAGGGTTTATTACTAAAATACCCTAAATTAGGGTGTTTATGTCATTACCCTAAATTAGGGTTATACCATTACCATAAATTAGGGTTTCACCTATCATTGCCCTCAATTAGGGTTAAGGTACATTAACCTTCTTAATTAGGGTTATGATCTCTTTATCAAGGATCATACCTTAATTACACATTCATTCATGTTAGAAGTGTTGAGACTTAACCACTACATGATTATCTTTCATGTAGGAAGTTCTCTCTCTCTTATCTTCTATAAGAAGATACATACCTCAGACTTGGTTAGATTAGGTCAACTCACCTTAAATGAAGAGTTGACACCATGTATTATGTCATTACTTCCATGATCATCAATTATTAATCATTCAAAAGGTACCAATAACTCTATCTTATTAAGGGTACAATTACCATAATCACCCTTGGATTAGAGCATGTAATGATCAATTAAACAATTGACCTTTAATCACCTTAAGTATCCATACGGTTTTGGTTAATTATTTCTCAAACGGTCTTGGTCACTTAGACCCCAAATGGTCTTGACCAACCAGACCTCAAACGGTCTTGCTTGAATGACCTTCAAACGGTCTAAGACCGTTTCGACCTCCAAACGGTCTTGATCAAACATTTGAAACCGTTTCGCAAAGTAGGTGCTTGAAACTATTTAACAAAGTAGGTGCTTGAAACCGTTTAACAAAGAAGGTGCTTGAAACTGTTTAAGCCCCAATTGGTTTGGGATCATTTGGTCCCAAACGGTCTTGAGACCGTTTGGTCCAAACCTCCTCAAAACTGATTGGACCAAAAATGGTCTCAACCACTCATATTGATTTAGGGTTTCCAAGATTAATTCATTCGTCAATTGAATCCATGTAACTACTCATCAATTGGACTTAAGAACCATACTTCAATTGAGATTAATAAATCATCCTTCAGTTGATTAAACTTTCAATTGATCATCAATTAGGGTTTTGAACCCAATTGAATTAGGGTTTGAAATCGAAGAACTTTCAATATTAGTCATTATGGAACTAATTGCTTTGAAATCATTGGACCACCATTCAAATTGGGCATGACCTGACCTCAAACGGTCTTTAGGTCATTTGGATGACCTCCAAATAGTCTTGATACCATTTTCCACATCCATCATTTAAAATTTGTTAAGTTCAATTAGGGTTTACATCATGGGATTGCTCATCAACTAGTTATTGATTTACATTTCAATTTGATATCTTTGGATCTTCAACCATACTCAACCCTAGACCTACAAACGGTCTTGGTTGACCTCCAAATGGTCTTGAGACCGTTTGGGTTAATCAACCCAAAGAATTAAGTCAATCACTTGAAAAATCAGCATTCAACCCGATTAGGGTTTCAAATTGGATGATTGTACATATATTGATTCAATCAATTGGAACCATTAGATCCTTATCCAACAAGTACTAGGGTCCTGACCTCAAATGGTCAACCCATCCAAACGGTCAACTCATCAAAATGGTTTGGGATTCCAAACTCCAAACGGTTTGCAAACCGTTTGGTCTCCAAACGGTTTGGTGAAACCGTTTGGGCCAAGGTCTTCAAAACCGTTTGCAAGGGGAACTTGTTGGAATATGTGCCTAGGATGATGTCATCATCATATACCTTCATTCATTCAAAAACTACTACTGTTTCCATGGTAATTACAGCAATGGATCAAGGGAATTTCAAATAGAGCAAAACGTTCAACAAAATAATGGAGAATTGAATGCAATAACAACATTTAAGGGTTTAAGTTATATAACCCGCCTCCAATTGAGCTTCAAAGCTTGGATATATACGTCAACAAT
The DNA here is from genome assembly GCA_963693085.1 of Alisma plantago-aquatica. Classification (NCBI taxonomy): domain Eukaryota; kingdom Viridiplantae; phylum Streptophyta; class Magnoliopsida; order Alismatales; family Alismataceae; genus Alisma; species Alisma plantago-aquatica. Next base: position 472,129,528 of record OY856409.1, on the reverse strand, counting down.
GGTGGAGGAAGCTTTTGCAACTCTCCTAAGGCTCTTCCTCAAGCTTTGGAGTGAAAAGATTGGCTAGGATTGAAGAGGGAGTGAAATAGAGAAGAAATCATGCATTGTTTTATGATTTCCACCATGAAATCAAGCTGAAAGAAGATCAAGAAGCTTACCAACATGTTGGGGGTCTTCCTCCTGCTGCTCCTAGTTCCCTTGGTCGGTTTGCAAGCAAAGAGAAGAAGTGGATTCGAAAAAAGCATTTGATTTGAGTTGTAAAAGGTGTTTTATAAGAAAATCAATGAGAGAGAAAATGCCTTATAAAAATATTTTAATTACAAAATTAGTGCCACCTCTTTCCTCTCAATTCCTTGGCCACGAAGCCAACTTCTCCCACTTTCAAAACCTCTTCATTATCGAAGAATTAAAAGAAAAGAAATTAAGCACCTTAAACATATTATACTAATATCCCCTTTTTAGTGGATATTTCTTTTTATTAACTTAATGTGAGTGGGCTCTCCACTCACACAAGATATTTTCATGCCTTTGCAAGGCACAAGCTCGTCCAATCCTTTGCAAAAACATCCCTTGCCTTTTGGTTGAAGGGCTCTTCAATTAATATATTTCTTTTTGCATTAAATTGAAGTAAAGTCCCTTTTATGCTTAAATCTTGATTATTTTAATATCAAGATTCTCTCTCCTCCAAAATAATTCAAATGAGGCACCCCTCTCATTTTCTTTGCTCTAAATGATGCCAAGAAACATGGGGGACCCTATAGAAGTGGTATTTTGCATATTGAACCCTGGGTTTTGGGTGAATTGCACATTACACCAAAACTAGGTTTTAATGCACAAACATTGCTCAGCAAGCTCTATCTTAGTGCTCAAGCTTGTAGAAGCCATACCACTGCAGCATTCTCATTCTCATGATTCTTCAACATCTGAGGAACATTTTATCATGTACAACTTGCAAGTTAACCCCTCAACTTGGGTAATTTGCACTTTAGTCCAAAACTAACAAAACAATGTTTCAACATTATTCAAAAAGGACTAAAATTGAAATATAAGTTCCTCTTGATCCTTAATTACTTTACAAGGAATATGAAAAAACATCTAATCAACTTTATTAAACAAAACATCTAGGGTTAAAGCATAACCCAGGTCAGGGATGTTACAAATTATCCACCCCTTACAAGGATTTCGTCCCCAAAATCAATAACAAAAACATTAAGAGAAAAGAGTAGGATATTTCCTCCTCATCTTTTCCTCTAGTTCCCATGTAGCTTCTTCAATGCCACGGTGATTCCAGAGGACTTTTACAAGACAGATGTCTTTCTTTTTCAGCTTTTTAATTCTTTTATCAAGGATCGTCACAGGTCCTTCAACATATGATATGTCATCATTTAATTCTACCTCCACAGGTTGTAGAACTAATTATGTGTCATAATGACACTTTCTCAACATGGAGATGTGGAACACTGGGTGCAACTTATGCAACTCAGGTGGTAACTCCAGCTTATAAGCTACCTTTCCAATCCGTTCAATGATTCGATAAGGCCCCATAAATCTAGGAGCTAACTTTCCCTTCCTTCCAAATATAAGAACTCCTTTCCAAGGTGAGACCTTGAGATAAAATTTGTCTCCAACTTGGAATTCTAGAGGTCTTCGCCGTTTATTGGCATATGATTTCTGTCTATCCAATGTTGTCTTTAACTGTTGTTGTATTACTTTAATCTTCTCAGTTGTCTGTTGCACTAGCTCAGGACCCAAAAGTTGATTTTCTCTAGTTTCATACCAACATAAAGGAGATCTACATCGTCTACCATATAATGCTTCATATGGTTCCATGTCAATACTGTGCTGATAGCTATTATTGTAAGCAAATTCTATCAAGCTCAGGTGTAGATCCCAACTGCCTACAAATTGAAGGACACATGCTCTAAGAAAGTCCTCTAAAGTTTGTATGGTCCTTTCAGATTATCCATCTGTATGGGGGTGAAAGGTTGTACTAAACCTTAACTGCGTACCCAAAGCTGTATGAAGTCGTTCCCAAAATGACTCGTGAACCGGGGACCTCTATCAGAAATGATAGTGGTTGGGACCCCGTGCAGCCGCACTATCTCATCTACATATAACTGTGCCAGCTTCTCAGCAGTGTAGGTTGTTTTGATAGGTAAGAAATGTGCTATCTTTGTCAACCTATCAACTATCACCCATATGGAATCATGACCTTTGGCTATTCTAGGAAAACCAACCACAAAGTCCATGGTCACATGATACCATTTCCACTGTGGTATAGGCAAAGATTGCATTGTTCCTGCGGGCTTTTGATGTTCAGATTTAACGTGCTGACATACAGGACACCGCATAACAAACTCAGCTACATCTTTCTTTAATCCAAGCCACCAATACATATCTTTTAAGTTATGATACATCTTGGTGCTCCCTGGATGCATAGCATACATTGAAGAACGAGCTTCTTCCAGAACTAACTTTCTCAAGTCATTGGCATCAGGTACTACCATCCTACCATGGTAACAGACTACCTGATCCTCTGACTCATGAAATCCATATCATTTCTCACTACCATACTCTGACCTAATCTGCTGAACTACAACATCAGCTTGTTGTGCTTCTTTAATCTACTGTCTCAGAGTTGGTTTTATGTGCATCTCAACTAACAACCTGGCTAACAATGATACTTTAAACTGTACATTGTTTTGCCTCAAGGATATAAACATATCCCTCTTAGAGCACACTAAAGAATTCAACTGTGCTTTATCTAAGGATGGTGTTGCTGATTTTCTACTTAGTGCATCAGCTACTACATTAGCCTTCCCTGGATGATAATCAATTGTACAATCGTAGTCCTTGATTAACTCCATCCAGCGGCGTTACCTCATGTTCATCTCATGTTGTGATAAGATATACTTTATGTTCTTATGGTTTGTGAAAATCTGGAATGTCTCTCCGTAGAGATAATGTCTCCAGATCTTCAAAGTATGGACCACAGCAGCTAGTTCTAAATCGTGTGTAGGATAATTCTCCTTGTGTTTCTTAAGATGTCGAGAAGCAAAAGAAATCACTTGCTTATCCTACATCAACACACATCCTAAATTGTTCTTAGATGAATCATAGAAAACTATGTACCCTTTTCCCTGCTCAGGTAACACCAGCACAGGTGCACTTGTCAACCTTTCTTTCAACAACTGAAAAGAATGTTGACACTTGTCATTCCAAACAAAAGGAACTGCCTTTCTAGTCAACTTGGTTAGGGGTAAAGCTATTGAGCTGAAGTTCTTAATGAACCTCCTGTAATATCCTACCAACCCTAAGAAACTATGTATCTCTATTGGTGTTTTTGGCTTTTCCCATAGCAGGACAGATTCTACCTTCTTAGGATCAACACGAATACCTGAGGAAGATATTACGTGTCCTAGAAAAGAAACTTCTGGTAATCAGAACTCACATTTGCTAAACTTAGCATACAGCTTATGCTCTCTTAGCAAGGTCAAAGCCTGACGGAGGTGTTGCTCATGTTGTTGAGCATCTCTAATGTATATCAAGATGTCATCTATGAAGACTACTACGCACTGATCAAGGAAAGGTTGAAAGATTTTATTCATGAGTTCCATGAATGTAGCTGGTGCATTAGTTAGTCCAAATGACATAACTATGAACTCATAGTGACCATACCTTTTCCTAAAGGCAGACTTAGGTATGTCACTTTCCTTAATACACAATTGATGATATCCTGACCTTAGATCTATCTTAGAGATGATAGTTGCACCACGCAACTAATCAAACAAGACATCAATCCTTGGTAGAGGATACTTGTTCTTTATGGTTACTTTATTCAACTGCCTGTAATCAATTCATAATCGCATCGATCCGACTTTCTTCTTAACAAAGAGTACTAGATCACCCCATGGTGAAGTACTTGGTCAAACAAAACCTTTCTCAAGCAACTCCTGCAACTATTTCTTAAGCTCTGCCATCTCAACAGGCGCCATCCTATACGGTGTTTGTGCTATAGGTTGTGTGCCCAGAATTAGATTAATCTCAAAATCAATCTCTCGGGGCGGGGGTACACCTAGAAGTTCCTCAGGAAACACATCTTCAAATTCCCTGACTATTGGAACTTCAGAAGGATTAGAACTCTCCATGGTGGTATCTACCACATGTGCCAAGAATGCAAAACATCCTTGCCTCATCAGCTTCTCAGCTACCATAGATGACACAAGATAGGTTGGAAGAATCTTTCTGTCTCCTTGAAAGATCCATGTGTCACTATTATCTGTGAACACAGCTTTCTTGGACTCACAATCCAAGACAACCTTGTACTTTTCTAGGGTGTCCATCCCAAGAATTATATCAAACCCATGCATCTCAAGTGGTATAAGATCCACTTGAATGTGATGTTCAGAAAAGAAAAGAGTGCAGGAAGAGCACACCTCCCGCAACACTGCAGATTCCATTAAAGGAGTTTCTAACTTCAAACTCTCTTCCCTATGACCAACTGTCATATTGCAGCCAAGAATCACTCTTTTAGTGATGAAAGAATATGTAGCACCCAGATCAATTAAAATAGTTACGACGCGGGATATAGACATGTCAGAATAAAATAGTTCCGTCTGACCTGCCACAACCTGAGGGTTGACTACTGCATCAAGCTGATTCATCGTATAGAATCTCGCTGTCTCATGTGGTTGACTTGGTGCTCGATTACTGGGTGTCGACGATCCATCTTGGGATGCTTGTCCACATCCTCTAGCTCCACTTGGAAACTGTCGCCTCTGAGAGCCTTGTTGACTCTGCCTCTGAGGTTGAGTCACACTTGCTTCTCTGGCTCGACAATTCTTCATCAGATGCCCCATCTTTCCACATATAAAACAACCTCTGTTCCCTGCCTGTGGTCTGAATGGTCCTATTACCAACACTGATGCTGAGCTATGGGCTCCTTCTGGTGGTAAACTACGGCCTCTACCCCTATTGGACGTCCATTGCATCTGGGTATTAAACCTTGGTGGTGCTATTGGTGTAGAAAATCTCGATTTCTTAAAACTTTTGGACCCTTGTCCATGAAACTGAGGATACACTTACTTGCTCTTAGTCTGTCGCTTCTTAGTCACATACCTCTCTATCCGTCTGACAGACTCCACAAAAGTAGCAAACCTCTCCATGTTCTCTAAAGTAGACATAGGAGTGGTCAAATCGGCGTTCAACCCCATCTCAAAATGTTGAATCCTTTCTTCATCAGTAGCTGCCATATGCAGACAGAACCGCAAAAGCTCCATGAACTTAGCCTCATACTTGTTAACGTTCATTAGTCCTTGCCTTAATCTCTCAAACTGAGAGATCTTCTCATCTAGGAATGTATTAGGAAAGTATCTATTGACGAATTCTCGTCAAAATATTTCCCATCCAATCTCTACACCCAGCCTCTTGCCTTCTTCTATGGTCCACCAATGACCAGCACTCCCTTTAAGAAGGTACATTGCATGTCTAACCTTCTTAACTTCTGGGATGTTAAGAATTCTAAATGCTTTCTCCAGCTCGGTCAGCCACATGTTTGCGTCTGTTGGGTCAGTTGTACCACCATACTTTGTGGCTCCAACCTGGTGAAGTCATTCAAATGTCTTGTCGGCTCCCTGTCCTTCATGGTGGGTAGGTGCCCTAGGTGCAGGTAATGGCATCCTATCTTTCATATGAGTCATGACCGCCATAAACTATCCAAACATGGCTTGGAAGGTTGGGTTCCCCATATCTGCTTGATTGAACTGGGTTATTCAGGTACGGGCTCTTCCCTATCTTGGTCTCTTGCACCTCCTCCTGGTGTAGCAACGCTGCTCTCAGCAGCATGTTCATCGTGTGATCCAGGCATCTTTAGTTTTTCTTCTCCTCCTATATGAGCAGAAGACACTATCAGGTAAACTGGAAGACACTAGAACAGACTCAACAACCTTAATCCTATGTCTCTGTAGACTCAGCGAACCTAGAGCTCTGATACCAACTAAATTGTGGCGTCCAACTTTTTAAAAACATGATTTACTTAAGCGGAAGCATTCATTAGTAGCAGAATTACAGAAAATCACTAAAAATTAAAACTTTTATAAAGAGATCCATAAACTGAAAAACTCTTTCATAGAGAACCAAAGTATTTTAAATACATTCTAGTTTACTAGTACATCTCTGATACCATTTCTTCTCAAAAGTTACAGACATCAACTGCCATGTTAGACTATACATAAGCAGTATAAAAATCTCGAGGCATCAAGCCAAAATCTCAGATCAATATTAAACTAACTACTACTCCTAGGACCTGAGAGTACAGAGACGACACATAGGACTCTCTATATACAGGACATGACAACCAGTGTCTCCACCTGAGGATTCACTACTGTCCTTGATGATGTTGCTACTGCTCTTCACCCACTATAGGGTTTCTACTTCTTCCTCTGCGTCTACCTAAAACGTTGAATCCCAGGGGGGTGAGACAATTGAAAAATTGTCCCAGCGAGAGATATAACTCTCCTCCAAAAACATTATTATTGCAATTAAAGAAATAAAACTGAGCAGAATAATCGTAAGTATTCAACAACAGATAAATTAATATCTAAATAGAATAGAGCATTTTTATTCAATGCACCTTACTTATATTGTGATAAAGCAGCCTATTGTTTATTCAACAAGGAATTGAAGAGCATAGATAACATTTGTTCATTTAGAACGTACTATGCAAAGTAACATCAACCAATGATTCTCATATTTCAACCTTAAGGAAATTTGCTACACGGTTGATTACATTTTACAATCATATTTAATTCCCAGAGGAGATAAGGTATACTGCTCATACTCCAACCGACCATTGCGAAATCGAAATTGGTACCATACATAGGTCAATAGAAGAGCCATATTTCCATGACCTCATCTTCCTCAGTCAGTGTGAGGACCAAATGTAGGACATCTTGTGTCTCTGCTAAATAGCTTTCTAGGGTATACTGGCAACTTTGCTATTAGAGTTACAGTGGCATGCTACACTCTCTTCGCAATCGAGAGATATTATAATTATCTCACATCGATCCAGCATTAAGATCATCAGGAGATTAATGATACATCCATCTCGGTCCTCGGGAGATTAGTGATACATCCATCCTGGCATAAATAATGAAGGATTGAGAGATTTAATGTTTACTTCACATCAATTCCTCCATTAGGGCATAAGGATATTCGCACCCATAACCCCCACATACTTAAAAGTATGCCCTCCAGGAGTTCCCGTAGGAAAAACTTTTTTCACCATCACCAAACTACTGATGATGATGGATCTATGGTCGGGGCTCTACATGATATCATTTCACTTGATTAATTAAGTACATTACAATATTCTTTTAGCATCAAGCATGTTTTCAGACATAAAACATTATAACAATTGCTACAAAGAATGAATATTGTTTCTATCAAGTTCTTTTCAAAGCTTTGTTAAACATTGGGATCTCAATCCCTTATCACATCAGGGTATTCTCATCCCTTATCATCTCATCATCATGATTATGAAACATGGGTGTTCAAATACTCAATTCATCAAAACACTTGTTACCAATTTATCAGGTAACTTAATGCCTTCAGGTTATCTGACCAATGTGAACATAATATTCGTAATGCAAGTATTTCACATGCCTCTTAAAGCCCAATAATGCATCTTGTTACCTCTCACTAGGCAACACAGCATGTTATGTCTCATAAAGCCCATAAAGCAATTTCAATAATAAAACATCATAGCTCATACCTGGCTATGTCCACCATCTCATGAAACCTGCATAATTAGTGCACATGATAACAATTATATCAATTACAAATCAACACTATGCATTGGAAAAGTAACATCACTATTTCCTCATTTGAGTTTATATTTCCCAATTTATGTCAATTAGGAATACTTTATCTCAATTCCCAGATTTGGGTTATGATTTATCATCATATTACTCAGTGTTAGGGTTTCATACCCTATAACCCAAGATTAGGGCTCCACATATATTTATCCTATATCACTGTAGGATTTCATATCAAAGAGTCACATACCAGTACATAGTATCACCTTGAATCAGGTTTTACATCTCATCATTGCATTAAGGTTTCATTTTGACCTTAACCTTATCTAGGATTCCACATGACATCACCCTTACTTTAGGGTTTCATATGGCTTCGCCCTTGATTAGGGTTTCTCATAACATCATGCTCAATTAGGGTTTACTATACACATTCGATCAGGGTTTATTACTAAAATACCCTGAATTAGGGTGTCTATGTCATTACCCTAAATTAGGGTCATACCATTACCATAAATTAGGGTTTCACCTATCATTGCCCTCAATTAGGGTTATGGTACATTAACCTTCTTAATTAGGGTTATGATCTATTAATCAAGGATCATACCTTAATTACACATTCATTCATGTTAGAAGTGTTGAGACTTAACCACTACATGATTATCTTTCATGTAGGAAGTTCTCTCTCGCTTATCTTCTATAAGAAGATACATACCTCAGACTTGGTTAGATTAGGTCAACTCACCTTAAATGAAGAGTTGACACCATGTATTTTGTCATTACTTCCATGATCATCAATTATTAATCATTCAAAAGGTACCAATCACTCTATCTTATTAAGGGTACAATTACCATAATCACCCTTGGATTAGATCATGTAATGATCAATTAAACAATTGACTTTTAATCACCTTAAGTATCCATACGGTTTTGGTTAATTATTTCTCAAACGGTCTTGGTCACTTAGACCCCAAATGGTCTTGACCAACCAGACCTCAAACGGTCTTGCTTGAATGACTTTCAAATGGTCTAAGACCGTTTAGACCTCCAAATGGTCTTGATCAAACATTTGAAACCGTTTAGCAAAGTAGGTGCTTGAAACTGTTTAACAAAGTAGGTGCTTGAAATCGTTTAACAAAGTAGGTGCTTGAAACCGTTTAAGCCTCAATTGGTTTGGCATCGTTTGGTCCCAAATGGTCTTGAGACCATTTGGACTCAAACGGTCTTGAGACCGTTTGGTCCAAACCTCCTCAAAATCGATTGGACCAAAAATGGTCTCAACCACTCATATTGATTTAGGGTTTCCAAGATTAATTCCTTCCTCAATTGAATCCGTGTAACTACTCATCAATTGGACTTAAGCATCATACTTCAATTGATCTTAATAAATCATCCTTCAATTGATTAAACTTTCAATTAATCATCAATTAGGGTTTTGAACCCAATTGAATTAGGGTTTGAAATCGATGAACTTTCAATATTAGTCATTATGGAACTAATTGCTTTGAAATCATTGGACCACCATTCAAATTGGGCATGACCTGACCTCAAATGGTCTTGAGGTCATTTGGATGACCTCCAAATGGTCTTGAGACCATGTTCCCCATCCATCATTTAAAATTTGTTAAGTTCAATTAGGGTTTGCATCATTGGATTTCTCATCAACTAGTTCTTGATTTACATTTCAATTTGATATATTTGGATCTTCAACCACTCAACCATACTCAACCCTATACCTCCAAACGGTCTTGGTTGACCTCCAAATGTTCTTGAGACCATTTGGGTGACCACCAAACGGTATTGAGACCGTTTGGGTTAATCAACCCAAAGAATTAAGTCAATCACTTGCAAAATCAGCACTCAACCCGATTAGGGTTTCAAATTGGATGATTGTACATATATTGATTCAATCAATTGGAATCATTAGATCCTTATCCAACAAGTACTAGGGTCCTGACCTCAAACGGTCAAATCATCTAAACGGTTTGGGATTCCAAACTCCAAACGGTTTGCAAACCGTTTGGTCTCCAAACGGTTTGGTGAAACCGTTTGGGCCAAGGTCTTCAAAACCGTTTGCAAGGGGAACTTGTTGGAATATGTGCCTAGGATGATGCCATCATCATATACATTCATTCATTCAAAAACTACTACCGTTTCCATGGTAATTATAGCAATGGATCAAGGGAATTTCAAATAGAGCAAAACGTTCAACAAAATAATGGAGAATTGAATGCAATAACAACATTTAATGGTTTAAGTTATATAACCCGCCTCCAATTGAGCTTTAAAGCTTGGAGTTTCACATCAACAATGGTGGAGGAAGCTTTTGCAACCATGAAATCAAGGATTGAAGAGGGTGTAAAATAGAGAAGAAATCATGCATTGTTTTATGATTTCAACCATGAAATCAAGGTGAAAGAAGATCAAGAAGCTTACCAACAGGTTGGGGGCCGCCCTCCTACTGCTCCTAGTTCCCTTGGTCGGTTTGCAAGCAAAGATAAGAAGTGGATTCGAAAAAAGCCTTTGATTTGAGTTGTAAAAGGTGTTTTTATAAGAAAATCAATGAGAGAGAAAATGCCTTATAAAAATCTTTTAATTACAAAATTAGTGTCGCCTCTTTCCTCTCAATTCCTTGGCAACGAACCCAACTTCTCCCACTTGCAAAACCTTTTCATTATCCAAGAATTAAAAGAAAAGAAATTAAGTACCTTAAAAATATTATACTAATATCCCCTTTTTAGTGGATATTTCTTTTTATTAACTTAATGTGAGTGGGCTCTCCACTCACACAAGATATTTTTGTGCCTTTGCAAGGCACAAGCTCGTCCAACCCTTTCCAAAAACATACCTCACCTTTTGGTTGAAGGGCTCTTCAATTAATATATTTCTTTTTGCATTAAATTGCAGTAAAGTCCCTTTTATGCTTAAATCTTGATTATTTTAATATCAAGATTCTCTCTCCTCCAAAATAATTCAAATGAGGCACCCCTCTCATTTTCTTTGCTATACATGATGCCAAGAAACATGGGGAACCCTCTAGAAGTGGTATTTTGCATATTGAACCATGGGTTTTGGGTGAATTGCACATTACACCAAAACTAGGTTTTAATGCACAAACATTGCTCAGCAAGCTCTATCTTGGTGCTCAAGCTTGTGGAAACCATACCACTGCATCATTCTCATTCTAATGATGCTTCAACATCTGAGGAACATTTTATCATGTACAATTTGCAAGTTAACCCCTCAACTTGTGTAATTTTTACTTTAGTCCAAAACTAACAAAACAATGTTTCAACATTATTCAAAAAGGACTAAAATTGAAATATAAGTTCCTCTTGAGCCTTAATTACTTTCCAAGGAATATGAACAAACATCTAATCAACTTTATTAAACAAAACATCTAGGGTTAAAGCATAACCCAGGTCAGGGATATTACAATCAAGTTCTGGGGAAGTATCAAAACTGCCAAGCAGAAAACACAAGTCAAGGATAAGCACAAGCTCAAGGACAAGGTCAAGCAAAGGATAACAGTCAACCTAATTTAGTAACTCAACTATTTGATTTTGTAAAGAGGTGGGATACGGTGAACAACCAACTTGCACAAAGTGCACTATCCAACTTTGGCGTTCTGAATACAATGCAAGTCTAAATGGTAGATATGCAAATGAATCAACGCCAGATAGACCAACAACTCACGCAGTTGGCTGAACTAGTAAAGAATCCTTCAGGAAAGATACCATCTAACACCGAGTCTACCAAGATGGTGGTGCTTAGATTGGGAAAGGCAATAGAGCACCTTGAGCCGACAAGACTTGAAGAGCCTGAGCCAGAAATTATTCCTGAGGGGTCAGTAGAAGGACAGGGACAACAAGTGGATGCTAGAGAACCAGACCCTGTTGAGGACATATTCACCAAAAGGAGTCCATATTCTCCAATAGTTCTATTTCCATACAAACTCATAAAGGCACATCTTAAAAAGAGATATGAAATTTTTATGGAAGCTGTGAAAAAGCTCCATCTCAATGTACCATTCCTAGATGCTTTAGAAGAAATGCCAACGTATGCCAAGTTTTTCAAAGACCTAATCACAATGAAAGGTAGAGGAGGAAGAATTGAAATAGTGCACCTAGCCAGTATGTCAACTACTTTCGTAAAGGCAGAGTTACCTACCAATAAGAAGGACCTTGGAGCCTTCAATATACCTTTTGTTGTGGGAGATAATATCAAAAGAAAAGGTCTTGCTGACTTGGGAGCTAGCATCAGTCTGATGCCTTTAAGCCTTGTGAAATGATTGGGACTAACTGATATGGTCAGGACCAATATGAGGATTGAGTTAGCGGACCACACATTCAAAAGGCATGTGGGAGTAGTTGAATATGTTCTGATTCACGTGGGAAAATTCTTCATCCCGTGTGATATTGTTGTCATTGATACTGTAGAAGATCCTAAGTGCCCTATCATCTTTGGTCGCCCTTTCTTGGCAATCGAGAGGGCTCTGATTGATGTCGTTAAAGGCATCATAACTCTGAGGGTAAGGAATGACCACATTGATTTCAAGGTAAAAGATGCCATGAAAGGACCATCTCTGATCGAATATGCCTACTTCATGGATAGATACAATAAATATTGTGAAGAAGTGAAAGAAGATACCACAGTGCTAGACCCTCTTATGAAGGCACTAAACAATCATGATTTAGAAATTGAAGACCCCAAGGTTAATGAGATCATTGACTACCTGAATCAAGATGAAGAAGATCTGAGTGAGGAGGAAAAAGTAACCAAAACGGTAAAGTATGCCTCCCTGGAACAGGCACCAGAGGAAGAGGAGGCATCTAAATCCAAACTAGAACTGAAACAGTTGTCGGAAGGTTTGAAGTATGAATTTCTAGATCATGAAAAGAGAAACCCTGTTATAGTTAATGCTAATCTAACTGAAGAGCAATTGGAAAGACTTCTTAGGGAGTTAAAGCTGCATAGGCAAGCTATTGGCTATTTTGTGGATGATATCAAGGGGCTTAATCATGCCCTATGCATGCACCGCATAAATTTGGAAGAATCGGCAAGACCTATGGTTCAACCCCAGAGGAAGCTAAATCAAATGTTAAAAGAGTTTGTGAAGAAGGAAGTCATTAAGCTAAGAGACTCAGGTATTATTTACCCAATTAGCGACAGCAATTGGGTAAGCCTTATTCATGTTGTGTCGAAGAAAGGGGGAATGACTATTGTGGAGGGACATAAAGGAGATGAAGTAGCCACCTGGACTGACACCGGGTGGAGAATGTTCATAGACTATCGAAAGCTAAACCAGGCGACGAAGAAAGATCACTACCCGCTACCCTTTATCGATCAAGTTTTAGAAAGACTGGAACATCATGAATACTTCTACTTTTTAGATGGCTATTCTGGGTTCTACCAAGTTCCTATCTTACCCGACGACCAGGAGAAAACTACCTTCACTTGTCTATATGGAACCTATGCTTTTTGAAGAATGCCATTTGGACTGTGCAATGCTCCTGCAACACTCCAGCGTTGCATGATTTTGATGTTCTCATATTTTTTGGAAGATATTGTGGAGGTTTTTATGGATGATTTTTCTATCTAAGGAAAACATTTTGATGGATGTCTGAAGAACCTATCGTTGGTCTTGCAGCACTGTGAGGAGAAGAACTTATTTCTCAATTGGGAGAAATGCCATTTCATGGTACAAGAAGGCATAGTACTGGGCCACAAGGTTTCAAAAAGAGGAATTGAAGTAGATGTCAACAAGGTCGAGGCTATCTCTAAACTGTCTCCACCTAAGTCCGTGACTGGAGTACGAAGTTTTCTTGGTCATGCTGGATATTATCGAAGATTTATAAAGGATTTCTCTAAGATTTCAAAGCCCTTGTCGAATTTGTTGATAAAAGATGCCAAATTTGATTTTATAAATGATTGTTTGAAGGCTTTTCAGACATTGAAGGAAGCGCTTGTAACCCCACCTATTCTTCAAGCTCTAGATTGGGAGCTACCCTTTGAGCTGATGTGTGATGCTAGCTACTACGCCGTAGGAGAAGTCCTGTGGCAGAAGAAAGACAAGAAACACCATGTCATCTGCTATGCCAACTGTACTCTTGACGAAGAGCAGATAAATTACACAACTAAAGAGAAAGAGATGCTCACATCATCTTCTCCTTTGGCAAGTTCAGGCCTTATCTGATTGGGGTAAAGGTAAAAGTTTACACAGATCATGGAGTACTAAGATACCTAATGCAAAAAAGGACACCAAGCCTAGACTGCTAAGGTGGGTGTTACTACTCTAAGAGTTCGATCATGAAATCATTGATAAGAAGGGGGCGGAAAACGTAGTTTTCGACCACTTGTCAAGGATTGACGCCGAAGACAAGAATGAGCCGCCAGTCAACAATAACTATGTAGATGAGGATTTGCTTATGATAGAATTCGAACAACAAAAGTCGTCGTGGTTCGCATATATCTGCAACTATCTTGCTTGTGGGGAGTTACCCCCAGAGATAACATATCATCGGAAAAAGAAACTCTTTTCAAACATAAGGAACTACTATTGGGATGACCCAATGCTCTTTAAAAGGTGCTCTAATAACTTGTACAGAAGATGTATCCCTGAGGAAGAGGTGCCTCACATCTTAAAGGAATGTCGTTCCTCACCTTATGGAGGACACCTGGGAGGGTGGAAAGATTGCCGCTAAAGTCCTGCAATCTAGCTTCTATTGGCCCTCACTGTTTAAAGACACTACTTCTTACGTCAAAACTTTCAAGGAATGTCAGATGACAGGTAATATTGGAAGAAGAAATGAAATGTCTATGGAAAAATGGGTTGAAGTAGAAGTTTTTGACGTCTGGGGAGTTGACTACATGGGCCCATTTCTGCCATCCCAGGGGTATAAATACATCCTTGTCGTTTTCGACTATGCTTCAAAATGGGTTGAGGCTGTAGCTACCCAAACATGTAACTCCAAAGTTGTCATAAAGCTTTTCGAGAAAACATTTTTTCCAAGATTTGGTGTACCTCATATTGTGATTAGTGATGGAGGTTCCCACTTTAGGGAAAAGCAGTTTAAAAATTTGCTAAAAAAGTACAGAGTCAAGCACAAAGTTGCTACACCCTACCACCCCCAGACTTCGGGGAAGGTAGAAGTGTCAAACAGACAACTTAAGCAAATTCTTGAAAAGACAGTTAGTAGAATGAGGAAAGATTGGGTGATGAAGTTGGATGATGCCTTTTGGGCATATAGAACTGCTTACAAAACCCTATAGGAACTACACCCTATACACTCTTATATAGGAAATCATGTCATCTACCATTGGAACTCAAGCACAAAGCCCTCTGGGCAATTAACTTTCTGAATATGGACATGGAAAAGGCTGGCCAAGGACGTTATCTGCAACTGCAAGAATTAGAAGAATTGAGATTGCATGCCTATGAAAATGCAAGAATTTACAAACAAAGGACAAAGGTGTGGCACGACACCCACCTGAAGAACAAGGATGTTCATGAAGGAGACAAAGTACTGCTCTTCAACTCTAGCATTCGGTTGTTCCCTGGAAAGCTAAGATCTAGGTGGTCAGGTCCCTTCACTGTGGTAAAAATCTACCCATCAGGAGTGATGGAAATCCAAGGAGAGAAAACTGGAATCTTCAAGGTTAATGGCCATAGGATAAAAAGGTTTTATGAAGATGAGGCCTTGCTGAGAATATCTGAGATCAATTTGAAGGAACCAAGCCAGTCAAATGAGAGAAACAATGAAGAGTTACCACACCCAACTGCAGTACCCAAGGAATGAAATTTTACAAAGTCTAGCTAAGAGACTTTAAAGCAAGCGCTTCTTGGGAGGCAACCCAAGTTAATCTTTGTTTTCTCTTGCTTTTTGGATTTGTTTAAGTTTTCTTCTTTTTGATGTACATGTTCATTTTTAGTTGAGTATTTCAAGTTTCACCTAAAGAATCGACCCTTATTTGATTTGGTCACGGTCTAAACTGCGACCTCGGTTTAGCACTTGCCTACGTAAGACCGCGACCACAGTTGTTCCTTGCAACAACCGAAAAAACCATGACCGTGGTCTTCTTCCTTAGGAATACCACGACCGCGGTTCTTTCACGAGAACACCGCGACCGCGGTTCTTCTAGATGAAAACCGCAACCGTGGTCTTTCCCCTTTAATTGTTTGGTCGTGGTTACTTGCATATATATATCCTTAAACCCTCGCATCATAAGCTATTTTTTCTCACAGTTTCTTCCAAACTAAACCCTAATCTCTGCTCTGGTCGTGATCGACAATCCACTCCCGCAACGAAGCTGATTGCCACCCCGTCTGCGTTTGTCTCCATCGTCACAACCGTCGTCGAGGTAAATGTGTGGGGTAAACCTTTTTCTTTGTGCTTCTCATTGTCATACCACCTTCTCACCTAAAATCGATCCTTTTCGCCATGATTCTCTGCAACCGATGATTAATTGGGGTTTCTTTTTGGTTCCGTTGACATTTAACCCGACTGCCTCACAGCGGTGTTTGTTATTAACCTCTAAGAAAACCCTTAATAATGGAATGACTGATGTTGGCTAAAACAAGGAAGGGGTCATCGAACTGAGGGAGGAACCGGAAGGGTTGGAAGAGGGAAAACTGTGACCGCAGTCATCACCTCTACAACTACGACTGCGGTGTGTTTAAAAACCTCAACACCAGCCGCGATGTTTTCCTCTGACAACCAGAACTGCGACTTGCCCAAGACAAGGAGAAAACTGTGACCACGATGTTAACTGCGATCGTGGTCTTCACTCAGAAAACCACGATCGCAGTGTCGTAAGGTTTATCAAAGAGACCGCAACCGCAGTTGTTCCACACAAGACAACCGCGACTGTGGTCCTTCCTTACGAACCGTGACTGCAGTCCTTACTTAGAAAACTACGACTGCAATCTCTTTCAAGAGACTGCGACCGCGGTGTACTCTGAAGTTACGAGACCATGACTAGGTTTCTATCCTCCCTCCTTGAGCTTGAAACTTAAATAATTTACTGAATACCTATCCTGAGCTAAATGCAATAATAATAACTTCCTTTAAATCAGATTCAAAACTAATTCTTTCAAAAAATGTGTAGAATGCCTTCTCCAACAACCAGCGACCCCCTATACGAGAAGGCTACTTCCTTGAAGGAGGTAGAAAAGATAGTTAAGGACCTGACAGAAGCAATGAAGAAGAATACTTCTCGACCAGTGCCAAAACGAGTAGAAATACAGTTGAGGCTGGAACAGTATCGAAGGATATTGGGGGAGCTGCCACAAGAGGAATCCCCAGAAGAGACAGAGCAGACTGAGGGTATCGAGACCTATGAGTACCAACCAGGAGAGTCTGACATCCAAGTGCATAGAAAAAAGAGAAAAGTTGCACCCAAGGAGACCAAGGGAAGCTAGAGGGTGAAGCTAGAAGTTGTCTACAAACCAATAAGAAGGAGGAAAGTAAGGGAAAAGAGGCAGTGGCAGAACATCCCCATAGTCTGGTGAACCTCCATTTGTGCCCAGGGATGCATTGCACCACTCTACCTACGACTGGATGCACCTGCACAAAGAATGTTGCCCGACACGTTACCTAGACGTGGAAGACTTCAAGAAAATGGGGATTTATGACAGGGCAATGAAGTTCCTTGAAGGTGCAAATCTACGCACCCTATGCACGCCTGAGGTGAAATCCTATAGGAAGCTGACCTTAGAATTCATGTCCTCATTAAAGAAGGTCACTACCAGTAGTGAGACACGAAAGGTAGGAGGTGGAGATTTCCAGCTTCAAGTAAGGCTAGGAGACAAAACCCACATGGTCTCAGAGGCAGATCTGAACAGAATTTTCACCACAAAAGAGGAAGAAGCCAAGGCATGTTTTGTAGCCCCAAGCAAAAAAGAGACGATCGCATATGATAGCGACGAGATGTGGGGAGAACTAACTGGGGAAGAGAAACATGGTTCTAAAATCTCCAAGGCCTCCCAAATCACCTCCTGCTTCATCCACATAATGCAGAAGATCACCACCTACACTATTGATGCAAGGTCAGAGACAAGGACATTCAGCAAAGGAGATTTGTTCCTCATCTGGTCCATGGTCAATAGAAAATCGGTGAATATCGGTAAAATATTAATCAAATGTCTATCAGCAGCAGTAGGTGGGGATGTAAAAAGAAATTCTGCATTCTGCATGGGCGGCCAGATAGCCATGATCATTGATTACCTACTAGACAAAGGAGAGGTCCAGAAATATAAAGAAATGGAGGGGCAACAACAAATAGACATCAAGTCCCTGGCCAGTATAGGTATTCTGGAAGTAAAGGGGGAGAAGATGTTCTTGAAATAAAAATGGTGAAAAAGACCACTCCCCCTTCCTTAAATGGTGTACTATGACGCCCAAAAGATGCGACCAACCCAACGACATAGAGAAAATGTGCTCTGGGGCACTGCACACCATCAAAACTACAGATCCAGTACATACAATAAGAGAAAGCAGTTCCCCATCTTTGATAAAGAAGAAGACGAGCACGGAGCTGCGGAAGAAATTGGCAGTGGAGAAAAAGAAAATAGAAACAACTACTCTGCCAACCGCAAGTGAGAAGGTCGTAAAACAACCCCTCCCCACACCTCTACCTCAAGAAGACCCAGTGGGAGCTGTAGAACCCACACCTCTCAAGCCACACAAGGAAGCAACTACTTTGGAGACAGAGGTGGGAAAAGAGAGGGTCACAGAAGCCGACCCACAACCCAGCATAAAATCAGAGGCAGATCCAGAAAGACAAGGCTCTCAGGCCGTGCCGGATACAGAGATAGGTGGAGCGGATATGGACCAACCAGAGGAGCCGTAGGAGAAAGAACAAGGCCCACTACCACTGCCTCCACAACCCACGATGCCTAGCTTGTCAACGACGCGCGTGGAGCATCAGCTGCACCAGCAGCACCAGTACGCACCTTCCTTCGAGGGTGCCCTAGGTACAAGGTTTGATGCAATGTGGGAACACATGCATCAAACCAATACAATAAATACTACTATTTCTTATTCATTATCAAAACTAACAACGTAGGTGCAAGCACTAGATGAAAGGACAAAATCATTCTTGAACTTTGTCCAAGAAGTTCTAAACAATCAGTGGATGATGATGGGAATGCTTAAAAAGATACAAGATGATATGGAGGACATGCGAAAGGAGAGGGAAGCCATCCGGGCTGACAACAAGCACATACATCGGGGCTACGATGCTGCGATGGCTGTTGTCGAGGGAGAGCGTCAAAGCCTACAAGAAGACCACCAGAAGCTCGAGAAGGAACATGAAGAACTCGAGGACCGGCGGAAGAAAAAGAAGACAAGGTGCTCTGCAAGCCCCGCACACTCCTCAGCCAACCCCTCCAGCCACAATGACAATGCGGGAGGGCCAGGCACGGGAACTGGCACACCAAAAGCTGGGAGTGCGAACACAAAGGCATCACCCGTAGCTGAACTAAGGGGAAACCATCCACCTCAGCGGTTGAGCTCCCAAAACAAAAATCAAATGAAGAAATATACTACAACAACAAGGGGGCTCGACCTCAACTGTAACCCACAGGAAGGCCTAGATGAAGTCGCACCAGACAATGGAAATCTAGCAGAGCATCACCTCTCCCCACCAACACACACTCTGATGCTAGAAGAGCAGATTGATGATGCTCATCGTGAAGAGGTAGTCACATAACTCAGCTCAGCAGGAGCAGCCAAGCTTGACTGAATGATAGCTGAGTTGGGGGTCGTGTTTGAGGAGACTAGAGAGTTCCTCCTATTCCAACCTCATCATGAGCATAGTGACTATCTTTATGATGGGAAGATGGAGGAAATGTTAAAAATGATGGTGGAAGCCAAGTTGGGGCAAACTTCTGAGGAGAGTCACGTCAAAGACAACACAGCTACTTAAGCCTCCTCAGAAGTAGTTGAACCAATAGCCACTGCACAACCGATGTATAAAGTGGCTGAACAAGTGGCCAAGGCCATGCCGACAATAGAAGAAGCCTCAACACCCTTGGCACAGGAGGCAACGTCTGACGATGAGGATGGCAGACTGGAAACTTTCTTCATAGGAGAACCTACCAGGGAGCAAAGTGCACAGACTAAGGTAGAAATACCTACATCAGCTCCCCCTCTACCTTGCAAGATGAAAGATATGGACATGATTGTGGTATCATGAATCTCATGTAGATATGTCCACGTCTTGGCAGATGTCCTCAATGACGATCTACCTGGGTCAGACAAATTGTACAACAATAAGGGTAGACGTCTGTGCAGAGACCACGTCAGGGGGATATTTTTGAAGAAGGCGTGAGTACACAAAAGGGTGTTCAAAGTACTCTGCGCCACCCTCCTCGGAAAATTCTTACACCCAGACAAGACGCAGCTGGTCTTCAATGGGACGACGCATCTAGCCATCCTCCTGTATAATGAAGATTACATGGCAACAGACGTAGCTGAGCTAAAGGCAGCAGTCCGGTGGAAGGGGACAAGGTCAGTGGTGATGCCCATAAGAAATGCAAGCCATTGGGGACTAATAGTCGTCGATCTGCATGAGCATAAGATGACGGTGCTCAATTGTTGTGCAGCTAAAATGGACAGCACCTCACTAGTCTACAAGAGGAAGGAAGCCAGAGACACATTGAAGATACCATTGCGCTTACAACGAGCAATCAAGGAGTTTCAATGGTCTTGGAAGCTTTTTTCCATCAACAAGAAAGTTCCCCAAGAAGAGGCTGGTTCAGGGGATTGTGCCTTCATAGTACTGCACATGATGGAGACCATCAACAAGGGCATTCCCCTGGAGGACCTAGACACCAAAAACATGCATGGACTGTGGGGTATATATGCTATGGAAGTCATTTATGATCACTGAATATTCAACAATCCAGTGATTCCTTTAGAAGTTGTACCTCGCAGGCTTCACATGGACATTCCCTTACCCGAAAAGGTCGCTTGGAGGGAATAGTTAAAAGCCATGTGGGTCGATTCGACAGAATTAGCCAGGGCTACAGCATGGAAAGCAGGCTGGAATGAAGGCTTTGAAGAAGATGTGAAGCACGCGCCAGAAGAAGAACCACAGCAGCCTTCAGTAGAAGAAGCTCCTAAAAATCAACCTCTAAAAGAACAGCCTACAGAAGGAGAGGTTGAAGAGGAGGATCTGGGGGATGATAGACCAGACGGTCTGGCAGGAGAAATTACATCTTCTTTTGAGAATTTTGACAGATGGAGCTACTTCAGCCTGTCACTAGAAGAACTGACTCTTATTATGAATTCTCTAAAAGAAGACGATTCACTGGGAGATGTCATCTTCGAGCGAGATGGCATCTGCATACTAAAAGATGACCTCCGAGAAATGTTGAAAACAGGGGGATACCTTTCTGTAAGCATGATGTCAGCGTACCAGGCGTTACTAGGCGATACCATGCCAAGTACTCACATGGCATACTTCCTACCGGTAGATGACATTCTCAAGGACAAAAAGTCAGGAGAAAAGGAGTGGCTGCAACAACGCTTGGAGACGGCCCCTCCAGAGCACATCTTTCTACCTATTCTTTACGACAACCATTGGACTTTGCTGCATGTCAACCTTCTTAAAAGGACTGTAATTCTATATAACAGCTCTGAGGCAGCCTTCGTGCTCAACAAGAAGACCAATATGACAACAGTAAAGACACCCACAGAAGAAAAGGCAATCACATGCGCTGAAGCCATCATCGATTTGATAAGACAGCATTGTAGAGGGTACAACTTTACAAAAGGTAAGGACTTCAAGAAGACACAATTCTGTCACAGATGCCCTCAGTAGGTACCCCTATCTAATGACTGCAGTTTCTTTTGCCTATCTTGGATGGTGGCCATAGCCACAATTGGCTTCAAGGTGGAAAACATGCACTATGAGCAATATCACGCATTAAGGGGTATATATGCAAGCATGCTCCTAGAGTCCAAGTGGGCCTCCACCGACAACAACAAAAATAAATAAAGAAAGCCCATTTATACATCTCACTCAAATTTTGACACCCCGAGACGGGGTGTAGGATAAGTTTGGGGGAGGAGTCATAAACGGTCTACAGAGGTACATTTACCATCCTTTTTTTCCTTTTTACCCTTACCGCTAAAATTTTGAAAATTTTGAATTTGCCCCAAAAATTTTGAAATTGAAATTTGAATTCTTGTTACAACTAACTTTTTAGAAGCTCACCTCCTCTCTCGCTAAATTTTCTGATTGTAGTATTTCATCCCTCTTAGAGAGAAATATATGAGCAACTTATACAAGTATATATGAGTAAAACAACTGTCATAGCAATACTGCTATACCTCATTCTTGCAATAAGACATTGTAAATGTAATAACCTATCATGAAACCCTCAGAGACTAGAGAACTTCACCTAGTCATACTCCTGACCAACCACCCTCACCTGACACTTTTGACCAGAAAATCCTTATCTCTGTAGAAAGGGAAAAAGCTGCCCTCTTCAAGGAATATCTAAAAGAGGCTTGTCCGCCCAGAAGACCAAGTAAAACTCCCCAAACCAAAGCCTGAAAGGAGAGGTAAAAATCCAAAAATAAATAAAGAAAAAAATATATGAGAGTTGTGCTCGTAAAGATGCCAAAAATTTCCACACGGTCGATATATTGTTGCACTCATGAATACAGATATGTCGTGCCCGTAAGTGGAATCTTGAAGCTAAGATTACACACCTCCAATCCTAAATGGAATCTCACACAACCACCTGACTTAAAGTCAGAAACCCAAAAAAGGAAACACTGTTCTTACGATAGTTGTGGGTGAGAAGTTCAGGGGGAAGAGGAAAACACCTAAAAGCCTTAAGCCTACCCGAACACATTAGCATAGGGTCAGCTAAAAAATAAAGAATTGGTGTGAAAGCTACCCTTCAAAAAAGATATGGCTTTAGTACGGTCATTACCCAAGGGAGGGGAGAAGGAGGAGCCTTTTACAATTGAAGGTTATGATAGAGGAATGAAGTTATGCAACTCCAGTTGAGGGGGGTTGAGATCTAAGGGTTTGAGTACATACCACAACAGTTTTGATGCAAGAAAGAGATATTTCAATCATGTTATTATGTTGTCTTTTAAGATTATTCATTCTCTCTCTTTGATTTCTTGAACCTACACTTAGCCTGAGGACAGGCTTGATTCTAAGTTTGGGGGATTTGATAACACTTTACTTTACACACTTTCTACATATATTTTACACTTCTTTTAGTATAACTTTCGTCAGTTTTTCACATAGTTTTTTTATCTTTTGGCTAAAGCCTCACATGTTTTCAGGAACATCCACAGCTCAGGTCACGGTTTTGGGGACCGCGACCGCGGTCTACTTATTTCTCAACCGCGATCGTAGTTCCAGTGTACCCCAGAGATCTTGATCATTAGGAAATGAGGAAAGACAGCGGCCGCGATCACTGACGGACTCCTGAAGACCGCAACCGCAGTTATCAAAAGACCGTGGCTACGATCATTGATGGACTCCTGAAGACCGCGACCGCGATCACTAATGGACTCCAGAAGACTGCGAACGCGGTTATCACAAGACCGCGACCGTGGATACCAGAAGACCGCGACCAAGCTGGATCGTGGAAAGAGATGAATAAGGCATAAACTACGACTATGGTCTCACCCTCACTTATCACTAGACCGCGACCGTAGTTCTAAGTCGGTGGGGTGTGCCTATAAATAACGCACCCATCTATCTTGTCAAGGGGGATCAGATCCAGAGGACCAGTAAGTGATGTTGCATTCCAGATTCGTCCCTGACCATTCCATCCATCTGTCTTGGATCTCCAAAGGTGGAAGCTAATGAGAGAGAAGATTGAAGATTCCTTCTTCAAGAGAAGAAGACCATCCATGTCGTACAGGTGATAGATCTAGACCTAAAGAAGTAGTGTGTCGTATCATGTCTCTTCCTCTCTAGATATATCATTCCATCCAACTATACTTCCTCCCTCTCTTTGTGGTATCTCATGGATCTATCCTTCTGTAACATCATTATGTTGTCCACAAGCATGAGTGGCTAAACACCTTAACTCAAGTTGGGAGTAGCCACTAAGGCTCTCCTAACATGTATATTGTCTCTGTTTGTTGAATATACATATTCTTATCAATATTATCTCCATGAACCTATTTTAATGCTTCACTTGTATGCTTAGCTACCATCTTGTGATGTTTTATTGTTGATATCTTGAGAGAGTAATATCGCTTTTATTATGTGTCATGGAGTAGTATGAATGCATGAGAGTGTTGGAATGCTAAGGCTTTAAAACCATATGTTATGTTGCAAAGTTTACATGTGGTCATCTTGAGAGAGAGGCTACCCTTAGACTAAGATCTTTCCTCATCTTGAGAGAGAGTGGAACGGACGCTTTTGATGGTTACTTGTAATCTTAGTAAGAATATGCGAGAGAGAGAGAGAGACAATGTTGCATGTTGGTGAGATGCTTTTGTAGGTGAACCCCAACTCGGGTTTCCTCCCATATACTTGTTTCATCTTATTTCTTTTGTTACTTTTGTTCTTGTTGTTCTTGTTTCCTTTGAACTACTTTAGTTTGCGTCTTGTCATTCCTTAGGGAACACCTTTTGTTTACCCTCTTTGGTTGGAGTATACGAGTGCTAGATTCCACGTGCTTAACACTGCCAACCTTGTCCCTGTGTTCGACCCCGATTACTACATCGGACCCCGTTTATAGTTGTGGGGGCCTGAGAGTCAGGTTACCTCTTTAAAAGTCTGACTACTCTGAATCCATTCCTTTTAGACGTGCAATTTAGGTCGGTCAAGTTCATACCCCTGATGCTCTCTGGCTAGGAAAATAAAAGGAAATCACCAAGACTGTTAGTGCCCTTTCACCCAAGGATGTCTCCAGAGATGAGAATGGGGAACCCCTACCTGTTCACCCTCGTCGTGAAGTCACCATTCTTGAATCATCAAGTGGTTATAGAAAAGTTATGGGGTGAAGACAACTCTAAGGTGAATCTTGGATTCTTGCAATGGAAAAAGGTTTCTACATTCTTGAGGTGCAACCCAACATGAAGGTTCAATTTACGCACCTGCTTGATGGAACAAAAAAGCTTTGGTGGGAGAACTACATCACCAACCTAGATTTGATCACATAACTGATGGCCTGGATAGACTTCTGTACCATCTTCTCTTCCTACTTCACCCTAAACATGGAGAAAAATGTTATGCTTGTTCAGAACCTACCTAGGGGATATGTAGGGTTTACAGAAGGCATTTTCGCCCCCAAGGAATAATAATGGAAAAGGGCAAGTCCATAATGAAAGAAGGAATAGGTATCATAGAAAAGGAAAACCCTAACACAAGAATCCCAAACACTCCTGCCACACCTACAGATAGAAGCACCATGGAAGATGTTACTATGAGAATAAGGTATGATATTGTTGTTGGAAGAAGGACATATCCAGGCTGACTGTCCTCTCCCTAGCCCTCGAGGTCCAAGTCCAATAGCAACTTAGACAATGGTTGTAGGACCACAAGGGGCAATCCTAGTTGTTAAAGGGTGTTGACAGGTTCAAGTTTTCACCACTGATGATAAGGAAGTTCAGCCTGATGTAAACTGACTTATAGGAAGTGGCCATCCCTAATAACTTGTAGTACACCTTGTATTAGGAGACATATGACTTAATAAAATAATATAGTTCTAAGCATGTGAGATATGATGTATCGAATCTTATGTAACCAAAATAGAACTGAAGCATTTGATGGTGATCCAATTCTTGAATGGTAACTCACATGGTATAATAATATAGTCCCCAGGTACAAATTGCATGGATGGAATAATAAGAAATATGCCTAAGGGAAATGTCCTCTTGTAATAATATCAACTTTGGATTCAAGTATGTTTTTGTGATCCTTGCCAAGTGTTAGTTTATCTTGTCCTTGGGTAGGACCCTTCCTAAAAGAGTGAGTTCACAAATTAGTTTAAAATTTATAGTAACATCAAATGTCACTTAAAGACTCGGGAGATTAAGTGCATGAAGTGCAAAAGCACATATATTGAGTATGATAATGTGAACCCATGTCTTCCATCTCTAAGGGACATGAGGAAAATTCACTAGGGAGGTGACTGATAAGATGGTATCAGACCGAGAAGGAAAGGTCACCATAAAGACAATGAAGGGACATAAGGAAAATTGTGTGTGCCCTAAGAGATAAAGGGAATTTGGGGGGAAGAATTTTAAAGGATATAATGTGGTTGGATATCATCAAATAAACCTCAAGTAGAATGTGTGATGAGATGAAACAAAGTTATAAATCCTAAATGAAACCCTTGAGAATGGTAGGGTCGTAAGTCAATCGTATGATCTTGAAGGATGACTGTAGGTACATAAAATTTATGAGGATTAGGAAAGATTATGTTCAGAGTATATAAGGCCCTTGGGGGTCAAAAGGAGATCATTCCAAAGGTACCTATGCCCTAGAAATCTTGAGGTAATAACTAAGGTTGATGAGACATGAGAGGTGTATGGTAAGACATGTGATAATGTTTGAATCTTAAATAGGATTCATACCTAAGACTGAAATCTATGAGAAAATCTTTTCCTATAGGTGTACATAGAATTAAGAAAATGATGGTATTCATGGTTTGGAATCATGTGGGGAATGATTCAATATGGATATGAAATTAAGATGGTAATGTGTGATGCATCGTCTCTACTCTTTGAGTGGGATGAGCTTTGTATTTGGACTGTATTCAAATGCTTATTTCATCTTGTTATGAGTGTAAGAGAAGAGACAGACACATTCTATATCATAAATGGAAGTGATACGAGGAACAAATACTTAAGTTGAAACCCTTTTAGAATAGCTGAGAATTTAACGTATTACGACACCCTTAGGAAAGAATATTGAATAAATGGTTCGAAACCCTAGGTGTACAAGGTAACCACCAAATGAAAATTTCAATGAGAATATAATTTGGAAATTTAGTTATATAGGTAGAAGATTTAGTCTGGTGATCACATAAGAGTAATTATCTAACCATGTATGGATGCAAGATTTGAGTTACCAAATAAAAGTAAACCAAGCTTGACTTGTTGATCGAGCTTGTAACAGCCCAGATAGATGACTTAGAGTTAGATTCAATGAAAATTTTGATGGAAAAGCCTCAGACACATCTCTCAATGGGAGTGAATGGTGGAATCTAAAATAAGAATCATGGTTGGGTTTTTGAGGATTAATCATTAAGGACTTATAAGTTCATTAGTCTAAGTTTACTTTGCACCCTGGCACCATGAAAATGTTTAAGGACTTATAGTGATATTTTTGGTGGCCTAGAATGAGGAGAGGTATAGAAACATATGTAGCCAGTTGTCTCACATGCCAGATGGTGAAGGATGAATACCAATGACCGGATAGGTTACTGCAACCAATTGAAATTCCTGAGGGGAAATGAGACCAGATCAGTATGGATTTTGTGGTGGGTCTCCCTAAGACAAAGAAAGGTCATGAAGCAATATCGGTTGTGGTAGAGTGCCTAACCAAGTTGGCACATTTCCTCACCTTATATATTACTTCCAAGGTGTCAGACCTAGCTGAACTATATGTTAAAGAAATACTTCGCCTGCATGGTTTTCTGAGGTCAATTACCTCTGATCGTGACTCTAAGTTTGCTTCAATATTATGGAAGCAAGTGCATGAAGAACTCAGTACAAGGTTGAAATTTAGTATGGCTTATCACCCCTAGACTAGGGACAGGCAGAAAGGATGATTCATACACTAGAAAACTATTGAGAGCATTTGTTCTCGATTGGGGTGGATGAAGCGGTACTTAGCCTTAGTTGACTATGTTTATAATAATAGCTACCAAGCCAGTGTCTGGATGCCTCCAGATGAATCTCTTTATGGGTGGTTGTGTCGGTTACTGATTCATTGGGAGGATGTCAGTGAAAGAACCTTGCTAAGGTTAGAGGAACTATAATTATATATTGACAATGTCGGTTTGATCGAGTAGGGGATGAAGAGAGCTCATGATCGATAGAATTCGTATGATGATCCAAAGTGAACAGATTTGCACTTTACTATAGGTGATTACATGGTTCTAAAAATCTGACCCCTCTAAGCTACATCTAAAAATAAAAGAAAAAATGAGTCCCTGGTAAGTGGGTTCGTTTGATATTCTAGAACAAATTGGTGAAGTTTCTTATCGTTTAGCATTACCCCTTAGTATATTATGATGCATGATGTGTTCCATGTGTCTAATCTAGGACACTATGCAAAGGATCATATCCATGTGTTGAGCATTGAACCTATTAAACTCCAAGGGAGGCTGACATACCCTGAGTCACATGTGAGGATATTAGATACCAAGGTGAAAGAGCTCATGAACAAAAAGATATAGATGGTAAAGGTTCTTTGGAAGAACCATGAAGAGGATGAAGCCACATGGGAGCTAAAGACGGACATGGAAAGGTCCCATCCTGAATTTTTTGTATGGTTAGTCGAATTTTGAGGACAAAATTCCTATAAGAGGGGAAGGATTTTATAACATGATTTTCACTAGTATTTTACTTGGTTGAAATGCAATTATTTCAATAGAAAGGACATATTGGAAATATGGAGTGATTTGTATTAAAAGTATGGTGTCTTTTGCAAAATTACCTTTGCTATAAATTTTGTGGTTTCTACTATTTCTTGTTAGTCCAATAATGGATATAAGGGAAAAGGAAAGAAAAGAAAATATAATATTAAGAAAATGGCAAAAGATAATAGATAATAAATAATAATCTTGTGAGAAATATGTGGAATTCTATAGAATATGGTTTGGATGACCACTAATGGTTAGACTTCGGTTTCACATTGTCTAATAAGAAAAGTCATCAAAGTAAAGAATATAGAAAAGATAAAAAAAGGTAAAAGGTTTGTTTTAATGCTTAAAATATACCTTATAAGTGGAGGACTTGGATATTAAGAAAGTACTTTTCTTTTCAAGTTTTGATCTCAAACCTTGCACATGGTTAGATAAAGTCATTATAGACTTTTTCTTAAAGTTTGGGGCCAATTGCATTAAAGATAAGAGAGATGTGATGTATTTAAATTCCCATAATTAAAAGTTCACATACAAGTCCTTGTGAAACAAAATATGAATATGGAGTTTTTCATGCCCATACTAAATATTCAATATATTTTAAATGGTAAATGATCTCAATAATAGCTAGTTTGATCATAATAAAAACTTATCCAAAAACTTCTTCGATCGATAATTTTCTCGACCGTATAGGTTCTCAATCAACAAGTTTTTTGAATGAGCCAAGGCTATATGCATAATAGCTCCAATGGCTATAAGTCAGTCTAAATTCTTAGTCAAAGGTTACAATGGCTCTATCTCAGTCGACAATATTTTCAACCAAATTTGTGTTGGTCCACAACTTGTTTGACTCACAATTTAATGTAAAATTTGATTTCCAGAGTCCTTGATTGAGTAGTGTCTCAGTTGATAATAACTTTGACCGACTGAGTCTTGGTCCACAAAAACTTCAACCGGTAGGCTGTAAAAACTGGATAAACTTTGGAGACATTTATCTAATGATTTTTCTAGAGTGACCTACCTATCAAGACACTAGGTATTGACATATGAGAAGTTTTGGGATATGTGGGTTTGATCCAAAGCTTGATTTTATATGAGTTCTAAAAACTTATACATTTGAAATACAAATAAGCTCATATGAATTATTACTCAAATAATTGATGTTTCAATCTTGAGATTGTCAGGAGGTTCCTGAAATACTAGAGTAGCATGTTAAATACACAAGTAAGAAATGGTTGTCATCAACAAAATAGAAGATTGGCTAATGTCCAATTTAGTCAACACATCATGCCTCCAGCTTATGCCAAATGTTGGTATTCGTAGAGTTACTACCAACAACCATGACAATTCAACTTGCATTAATCCATCACAAAGCCCATGGGGATCATTGAGTACGTCCTTGATAGAGTTGGAAAGGATTCTTATCTGTTGTGCAATTTTCTTGTCATGAACATCAAGGGAAACCTCTGGTCCCCCCTCATATTTGGTTTATTGTTCCTAGATATAGCATGCACCTTGATAGATGTTGAGGCTAGAACAATGCTTTTGAGATTGGACAAGGAGAGACTAGAATTCATTGTCTTTGACAATGTGAAAGGACCTAACATTTATGAATTTTATTGCATGTTGCATAGAGAAGATGACTCAACTCAAGTAAGCAAACCCTAGCCTTATGTAATCTACTAGAGATGGATCTTCTTGATCCTGAAGCAATTGAGTCTGCTATCACAGGTTGAATAATGTCTCCTACATATCAACAATTTTGAGGAGGACCCATTGGTTGAATGTGAAGAACTTAAAGTGATATATATTGTTAAGGATAAAATATCAGTCCCTAAAGCCCCTAGATAAATCACTTGCTTGAGGGGATAAAAATGTATTCCTTGATGACTTGCACATAATCCTCATAATAGTAAATGTTGGTGTTACAAAATAGAAAGAAGACAAGCTACGCAATGAGTTGAGAAGAAGGCAAATAGCCTTAGGTTAAAAGACGAATGATCTTACTGGGGGTTAGTCAAGTTGTTTGCATGCACAAAACTCCTATGATAGAAGACTACAACCCTTCTAGAGATAATGAAGCTAAATCCCAACATGAAAAAGTGATTTTCTTTGAGGTGATCATATTTCTTTTTGTTGGGATCATCTACCCCATCTCCCACTCTCCATGGGTGAGTTTCGTTTAGGTAGTTCATAAGAAAGGAGGCAGCATAGTGATTCTTAACGAAAAGAATGAGATGATCCCCACTCACACAAATACATGTTGGATAATTTGAATTGATTATAGGAAGCTAAATAAAGCCACCCACAAGGAACACTTCCCTCTCCCCTTCCTAGATCAAGTTCTAGAATAGCTGGCTAACCTACCAAGAATTCTTCTACTATCTTGATGGTTATTTCATCTTCTATTAAACTCCCATTCATCTAGATGACCAAGAGAAGACCATGTTCAATTGTCCCTTTGCTACCTACACCTTCAGGAGGATGCCATTTGGTTTGTGCAGTGCACCGACCACCTTCGAGCAACGCAGTCAACCATTTTCTTAGCAATGACAGAAACAAACATGGAAGTCTTTATGGGTGACTTCTCTGTCTATGGATATTCTTTTGATTCATGTATCCATCACCTTTCTTCATTGGTGTTCCAATGTGAATAAAGTCATATAGTTCTTAATTGGGGAAATTGTCACTTTATGGTGAGTGAGGGTTGCACCGACCACCTTCGAGCAACGCAGTCAACCATTTTCTTAGCAATGACAGAAACAAACATGGAAGTCTTTATGGGTGACTTCTCTGTCTATGGATATTCTTTTGATTCATGTATCCATCACCTTTCTTCATTGGTGTTCCAATGTGAATAAAGTCATATAGTTCTTAATTGGGGAAATTGTCACTTTATGGTGAGTGAGGGTATAGTACTTAGTCACCGAGTAAGTAGTAGGAGAATTTTAGTAGATTAGGTCAAGATCAAAGTCATTTCCAAATAAGCTCCACCATATGTATTCAAGGAAGTTAGATCCTTTCTAGAATATGCATGATTCTATCATCATTTCATCAAGGACTTCTCAAAGATTACAAAACCTCTCACTCACATGCTTCTTAAAGGCTTAGGCTTTCTCTTTGATTTAGCTTGCATGCATAGTAACAAAAACATGAAATCATCTCTCATTTATTCTCCATACTTTATCACCAAATTTCTCTCTTACTTTTGAGACCATGTGTGATGTCGATGACTATGTTGTAGTTATTTTTCTAGGGTAGCATGTTGGCAATAAGCATCATGTCATTTTCTATGCTAGCAAGACGTTAGGTGACACAAAAAGAAACTATACAACAACTAAAAAGGAACCACTAGCCATTGTCGATGCCTTTGACAAATTCAGCTCCTTTCTAATTAGCTCACAAGTGATAGTCTACACATGTTGGGAAATCAGGGTGACAGATAAGGCAGCGGAAATGAAAAATTTAATGTATGATTCCCTAATCAGTGAGATTGTGTCAACAGTGATGTATCTAGGAAGGAAGGTTTGTAAGGTTATACCTGGTCCTGGAGCAAGTCCAACGATAATTCCCTTGCAGTAGCGTGCACCATTCTTCAAGTTGCACCTGGACAACATCAACAATGACCTCTTAGTTGATCACCATGGACGACAGTTGACCTTGTTTTCCTAATGTTAGGAAACAACCTCCTTGCCTCTAAAGTAGTCCACGCAGACCACCAGGAAATCCACATTGTGCTACCAGACCCAACGGGAAGGAGTTGTCCCTTCGAATATCAACCTACTAGAGTTGATTCACTCTCCCAATTGTCTCTCCCATGTTATCCCTCTCTTTTAAGGGTAGGATTTTCTCGGGCTCTCTTGGTTACCACAAATAGAGAGGACAACAATTGTCAAGGCTTATTGTTGTGTCTGGGAAGCCCCCAGTATCCCTCTATTTAAAGGAGGGCTAGGGTCAAAATTTCTAGTTGATCTGGGAGTTGAGGATATGAGATTTCATGAATGTTCTAGAATCTACGAATAGTGAACCGGTCGGTTTACATGTGAATTAGTCAGTTCAAGCCTTAAAATGGTCAGTTCATATGCTTTCCTGTTTTGAATCACATTGGCATTCAATATTCGATTAATGAAAAACTTATGACATCAATCCTTGATCCAATCTAATTGATCATTGAACCAGGAGGTTGAACACTTGAACCGATGGTTTCATACCATGAGTCAGTCGCTTCACTAAATGAACCAGTCAGTTCATGTCCCGATTCAACCAATATTTATTCAATGTAGTTTCCAATTGACCTGATACTTGAATCGATCGGTTCAACACTTGAGTCAGTCGGTTCATAGCCCAATCAATCAATTTCCAACCATTGATGTTTAAATTGAATACCTAAACACTTTAGTGATCAAATTAATCATCATTCATGAATAAGCCCCTATTCTAGGTGCATCCTATGTGTGTGACCCTATAGGTCACAAATTACGTTGGTAGTGAATGTCCATAACCAATGTATGACATCACAAATAATGAGAGGTATCTAGCAACACATCATTGCTACCCAAGTAATTGAGAAAGTTGGAGAACAACTTCAGCCTACAATCCATGATCAATGTTATCGTGATCATATAGTTCCTTTTTCTTTGATATCCAGGTGGAACTCGAGGTATGGAATCATCATCCTCTCAACGTTCAACCCATGTTCCTTGAATAGAGCAGACTGTCTGATATTCATGTGAGCTCACATATCACATATTGAGTCACATGAGTATGGCCATACATTTCCCAGTCTCTCTTATCAAGTGTCTTGGATATCAATCTCCTATAGGAGGGGAAAATCCCATCTACATCACTCACACTTAATCCCCATGTGTGACAAAGTGCTAGAGCACTACTTTTATAGCAACCCTTATTCAATATTATGTTGGATAATGTCAAAGCATCACAAATGACATGTTAGGAGTGTAGTGATTTTAGGTCTAAGAACCAAAATCACCGCTATCACTATGAGATATGATTTTGACTACCATTCCATGGTCTCCATGTATCACTCTTAAGGTGGGTCTGTCTGATACATTGTTATCTAGCATGTACATGTATTCTTGACTTGATATCACATATCATGACTAATGAGACTCTATCATCAGTCAACACACATTCTAGTCTTATGTATTAATGTTGTCTATTTTTCATCCACAATAATATTTGACTAGGGACATAACAAGGATGTATGTACTCTTATCATACATATGATCTCATTATTCAGGTCCTCAACCTGAAGATGTATGTCATTGAGTAACATCATTGTTTAGACATATATCATGTTTGTGTCATCATCTCATGATTGAGACAAGCATAATAGATGGAATTACCTTTATAATAATCCAATCAAGAATCATATGCCTCATTGTAATCATTGTATGATTAGCTCTCCGGGCATACATATCAACAACTCCAACCATAATGCTATCAGGTACTTAATGTAAAAGAAGGATGCAAAGACTAGACTGATTAGATGGATCTTATTTCTATAATCATTTGGTCCAGAAATCAAGGATAAAAAGGGAACTGTTGTTTCCAATTACACATCTAGGACAATGACCTTATCACATTAATGACTCATTTCATGACGACCACCTATTGAAGATATCCATATTCACCCCATGGTATGCTAATTTTATAAATTACATAGTTGTGGGAGTGCTTCATCTAGATTGGATCGAGAATGAAAAGAATAAGTGTATATTTGACATCCTCCATTACTATTGATGAACCTTATCTATTCATGTTGTATTCTGATTGTAACATCCCTGACATGGGTTATACTTAACCCTAGGTGTTTTGATTAAGAAAGAATATTATATTCTTAATCTTATCTTGTGAAAAGTAATTAGGGCTCTTGAGAAACTTATGTTTCAATTTTGGTCATGTTTAAACAATGTTGAAGCAATGTTCGCTTATTTTGGACTAAAGTGTAAATTACCCAAGTTGAGGGGTTAAATTGCAAATGTTGCATGATAAGATTTTCCTCATGTATTGAATCATCATGAGAATGAAGATGATGCAAAGGTATGGCTTGTGGTAGCCTGAGTACTAAGGAAGAGTTGATAAAGCAATGTTTATGCATTAAAACCTAGTTTTGGTGTAAAGTGCAATTTACCCAAAACTTAGGGTTCAATATGCAAATTACCACTTCAATAAGGTCCCTAATGTTTCTTGGCACCATTTATAGCAAATAAAATGAGAGGGGCGCCTAATTTGAATTAAGTTGGAGGAGAGAGAATCTTGATATTAAAATAATCAAGATTTAATCCTAATTGAAACCCTAATTCGATTTAGGGCAAAAATAAATGTATTAATTAAAGGGACTTCAACCAAAGTTAAAATGGTTGAATTCATATGTGCATGGACATACTTGAGCCTTGCAAGGACCACAAAAATATCCAAGGGAATGGATAACTCACTCACAATTTTATAAGAAAAAGAAATATCCACTCACATATGGATATTAGTATAATATGATTTAAGGTGCTTAATTTGCTTTTCCTTAAATCATGGATAATTGATAGGAATAAGATTCAAACAAGATAGCCTCGTCCCTAAGGAAGTTCATGGGGAAGAGGCGGCCATATTTTTGGGATTAAATGGATTTTTACAAAGCATATTCTCTCTCATTGAATTTTTTATAAAAAGACCTTTTACAAGCCAAATGAAAGGCTTTTTCGACCCCACTTCTTCTCCTTGCTTGGGAAACGACCAAGGGAGCTTGGGAGGATCAGTAGGACGACTCCGTACCTGTTGGTAAGCTTCTTGACCTTGGTTCACCATGATATTATGGTGGAAATCACAAATCAATGCATGATTTCTTCCTATTTCGATTTCCTCTTCAATTCTAACCATTCCTTTTCACTCAAACCTTGAGGACGAGCCTTGGAATGGTGAAAGTAGTTTCATCCACCATTGTTTCCATGAGCTTGGAGATTTGGAGCTCAATTGGAGGTGGGTTTTATAACTTGAAACCCTAACTTTGTTATTGCATTCAATTCCCCATCAAATAATGATCATTTCTCTATTTACAATTATTGATTTGGTTGATTGATGCAATCTCCATGGAAATCACAACAGGTTTCGTGGGTCTAGAGCTTTATGATGATGACATAATCATAAGAACACACCTACCCAAATATCTAGACCAAACAGTTTCAATCAAATGTCCAAACAGTTTGTGTTTTGGGGAGCAAACGGTTTCAAACCGTTTGGAATGAAACAGTTTCACTAAACCGCATAGAAGCAAATAGTTTAAGACCGTTTGGTGATGTTGAAAAGGATTGACCATTTGGGGACTTGTTCATAATGATCTAGGTTAATGACCCACCAATTATTATTGATTAACTCCAATTGGTTCATGAGTTGAAGGTCCATCAATCACCTAAACCCTAATCGGGTTGAGTGCTGATTTCATAAGTGATTGAGTTTGAAACTTGGGTTGATTGACCCAAACGGTTTCAAAACCATTTGGGGATCACCCAAACGGTCTCAAGACCGTTTGGGGGTCACCGAAAACTGTTTGTAGGTCTAGGGTTGGATATGGTTAAGTGTTTGAAGATCCAAAGATATGGTATTAACCGTAATCGGCTAAGTGTTGATTTTGCATTGGAATGAGTTGATGTTTTGGGTTGATTGACCCAAACGGTTTCAAACCGTTTGGGAATCACCCAAACGGTGTCACGACCGTTTGGAGGTCAACCAAGACCGTTTGTAGGTTTAGGGTTGAGTATGGTTAGGTATTTGAAGATTCAAACATATGGTATAAACCCTAATCGGCTAAGTGCTGATTTTGCAATTGAATGAGTTGATGCTTTGGGTTGATTGACCCAAATGGTTTCAAAACAATTTGTGGATCACCCAAACGGTCTCAAGACCGTTTGGGGGTCACCCAAGACCGTTTGGAGGTCTAGGGTTAAGTTTGGTCAAGTGTTTGAAGGTCCAAAGATACCAAATTGAAATACAATTAAGTGCTGATTTGGTGACCAATCCTAGAATCCAAACCCTAATTGAATGACATGGTTGATGATGATATGATGGGAAAACGGTCTCAAGACCGTTTGGAGGTCATCCAAATGATCCCAAGAACGTTTGGGGGTCACCCAAGACCGTTTGTAGGTCTAGGGTTGACTATGGTTAGGTGTTTGAAAATCTAAAGGTACTAAGTTGAAGTGCAATCAAATGTTGACTTGTTGATCAATCCAATGATCCAAACTTTGATTGATTGACTTGGATTTTGATGTTGACATGGTAAAACGGTATCAAGACCGTTTGGAGGTCATCCAAATGACCTCAAGACCATTTGGGATCAGGTCATGCCCAATTTGAATGATGGTCCAATAGTTTTAAAGTAACTAGTTTCACATTGGTTAATGTTGAAGGATCATCGATTCCAAACCCTATTCCAATTGTTTCAAACCCTAATTGATGATCAGTTTATGGTTAATTGAGGGTCAAATCAGTTGAAGGATGACCTAATTAACT
Source organism: Alisma plantago-aquatica (assembly GCA_963693085.1). Taxonomy (NCBI): domain Eukaryota; kingdom Viridiplantae; phylum Streptophyta; class Magnoliopsida; order Alismatales; family Alismataceae; genus Alisma; species Alisma plantago-aquatica. The sequence continues at coordinate 472,092,610 of OY856409.1, read as the reverse complement.
CAATTGAAGTATGGTGATGGGTCCAATTGAAGATTGGTTACATGAATTCAATGATTGAAGGAATCAACATTGAGAACCCCAAATCGACTTGATAGGTGGAGACCATCTTTGGTCCATGAAGTTTTGAGGAGGTTTGGACCAACGGTCTCAAGACCATTTGAGTCCAAACGGTCTCAAGACCGTTTGGGACCAAATGATCCCAAACCGTTTGAGGCCCAATCGATCTTAAGAGTGCTTTAGCAAACGGTTTCAAGTACTTGCTTTAGCAAACGGTTTCAAGTGACCACCTTTACCAAATGGTTTCAAACCGTTGAACTTTGAAAGACCAAGACCGTTTGGGGCTCAAGTAGTCAAAATTAATTGAGGACTCAATTGGTTAATCCACTTGGACACCTATTGTAATTGAAGATTCAATTGGTCAAATCAATTGGATACCTTATGTAATGGAGGTCCAATGTGATTGAATCTCTTGAGAATTAAGATGGTGAATGATCCAATGATGATTAGTAATGACAATCAATGAAGGTACAAGTTTGAAACCCTAATAGTACTTAAGTGATTAGTACTAATTAAGGGATGAACCCTAATTTCTTATAATAACAATGACTTGGTACACTATGTTAATCATAGTTGTATATACTTGATTGAGGGTTGATGTAACCTAATAAAGTTAAGAAGATGATAGCATGAAATTAATACATGAATATGATTCATGAGGTGATTAAGGATATGATCCTTAAGTAAAGAGATCATGAAACCCTAATCGGGAACATAAACCCTAATTGAATGGGCTATTGAACTCTAACCCTAATTGAGGGCAATTCTAAATGAAACCCTAATCCAGTGTGAGGATGTAACCCTAATCTAGGGTAACGATATGTGAAACTCCAATTTAGGGAAATGAGATGTAAAACCCTAATTGATATGAATAGTAAATCTCTAATTATGGACAATTAAATGAAATCCTAATGAAGATGAATAGTAGACCCAAGTTGTGGGTAACCATAGTGGAAGTTCTAGTTAAGGTTGATTCCATGAGAATCCCTAATTGAGGTTGATTCCATGAGAATCCTTAATTAAGGTTGATTCCATGAGAATCCCTAATTGAGGTTGATTCCATGAGAATCCCTAATTGAGGTTGATTCCATAAGAATCCCTAATTGAGATTGATTCCATGATAATCCCTAATTGAGGTTGATTCCAAGAGAATCCCTAATTGAGGTTGATTCCAAGAGAATCCCTAATTGAGGTTAATTCCATGAGAATCCCTAATTGAGATTGATTCCATGTGAAACCGTAATTGAGGGTGATTCCATGAGAAACCCTAGTTGGGATGAATAGTAAACCATAATCATGGGCAATGCGATGTGAAACCCTAACTCTAATGAAGTATGATATTATGTGAAAACCCAAAGCCCTATTAAAGGGCAAAAGTATGTGAAACCCTAATTAAAGTTATAATACATGAAGCTTTAATTTGGGGCAACATGATGACAACCCAAAACCCTAATAATAAAACAGTGGGTAAAACCTTATAAAGGTGAAATATGATTAATGGTTGATTTTAGGCAAGCTTATTGTAAGAAATGCCTTAACCTGAGATGAGTCCATATCATTAAAGATAGTTGGACCATTCTTATGTGCAACCTATGCACTTCATGGTAAGAGTGATAGGTTAGTGGATGAAGGGATTAAGATGGGAAATACCTTAATCCAAGATAAGCTGATAACTTAAGAAAGTTGGGAGTGATGAGAAGAGTGATACATCAAGATATGAAAGACTTCACAGTTAGCATCTCAAAGTTGATATACTTTGATAACTATGAAATCCTAATGTGAGATGGGAAACCCTAATCCCTAAATTGGGCAATGGGACATGAGAAATCATAATATGATATGAATAGTAAGGCCTAACCCTATTGAGGGGATAGAGGTGTTACTATTGTACTACATGAAGTAATATGATATCGTTGCCTAGTGAGAGGTGACAAGATGTTTAATGGCCTTGTGAGCCATATGGTTAGATGTTGCCTAGTGAGAGGTGACAAGATGCTTCATGGGCCTTATGAGCCATGAGAGCAATTATGGCATAGTGAGAGGTACCAAAATAATTATAAAAGTTTATTATAAGAAAGGATAATGTTTTAATAAACTTAATAAGAGGAACTTGTATTCAATAGAGAATGTGTAAAGCTATGTAGGATAACCTCAGGGTTCAGAGCCTAAAGTAGTATGTGATGATCAATGATGAGTTAAAGGAATTAAATTCAATGAACTATGAAATCAGGGTTGGTTAAAGTCCAATGCCTGGTTGTGAAATCAGGATTGGTTAAAGTCGAATGCCTGGCTGTGAAATCAGGATTGGTTAAAGTCCAATGCCTGGCTGTGTAATCAGGATTGGTTAAAGTCCAATGCCTGGTTGTGAAATTAGGATTGGTTAAAGTCTAATGCCTGTCTGTATAATTAGGATTGGTTAAAGTCCAATGCCTGGTTGTGTAATCAGGATTGATTAGAGTCCAATGCCTGGCTGTGTAATCAGGTTTGGTTAGAGTCCAATACCTGGCAGAGGTGTAATGCATGTAATCAGGGTTGGTTAAAGTCCAATGCCTGGCTGTGAAATCAGGATTGGTAGTGTCTAATGCCTGGCGGTGCAATCAGGTTTGGAAGAGTCCAATACCTGGCAAAGGTTAAATGCCTGTAGTGATAACACAGGATTGGTAATAACCCAATGCTTATAATGATGATTTAGGATTGGTATTAATCCAATTCTTGTATTGATGATAAATGAGTACATGGTAGATGTATCTCTTTATTTGTTTAACAAGTTGGCTAAGGCCAACAGAATGAAACAAGAATGTTTCATGGGTGACATAACAAGATGATGAGTGTCACAAGAAAAGTTTGATATGATGGTATAACATGTTGAATAAATGATATACATGTAATTCCTATTCCTTATTTAAAAGAATAGATGGTATATTGCTCTATCATAAATAGTTACAATGCTTACAAAGTTGAGAATGCTCTAAACTGCTTAACCTCTGCTCAGTTTCAATTTTTAAATTGCAATGCAATGTTTTGGCGGAGAGTTATATCTCCCGCTGGGATAATTTTACAATTGTCTCACCCCTGTGGGATCCAATGTTTTTAGGTGGACGCGGACAAAGAGGCAGGAAACCTTTAGCAGAGAAGGAACAACAACAGCTTCAAGGACAGCAGTAATATCTCAGGTGGAGATACTGCATGTCTAGTTGTATAGATAGTAGTCCTATGTGTCATCTCTATACTCCCAGGTCCTCGAGATTTATAGATAGTGCTTTCATCATCGACTCGAGATTTTTGGCTTGATGCCTCGAGATTTTATGTTGTCTGTACATAATGTTGAATAGGACAACTGATGTTGTAATCCTCGAGAAGAGATAGTATAGGTTGTGTACTTATGGAACAGAATGTAAATATTATATTTTGGTTCTTGATGAAAAAGATTTCCTATGTGTGGATCTCTTTGCAAAAAGTTTTAATTTTTAGTGATTTTCAGTAATCCGCTGCAAATGATTCGCTTCCGCTTAGTTAATCTTGTGTTTTATAAGTTGGATGCCACAATTTAGTGGTATCATAGCTCTAGGTTCATTGAGTCTACAGAGACATAGGACTAAGGTAGTAGAGTCTGTTCTAGTGTCATCCAGTGTATCTGATAGTGTCTTCTAGTCATATAGGAGAAGAAGAACTTGAAGATGACGGGGTCACATGAGGAGTTTGCTGCAGAAAGCAGCAATGCTGCACCAAGAAGAGGTGCATGGAGGCAGGCAAGAGAGGGACAATTGCCTAAGAACCCCCTAGCTAATCCAATTGTGATAAGAAATCCTTCCTTAGGAATCATTGTTGGGGAATTTAGGGCAACCATGATGTATTTAGTGGATCGAGAACTAGCAGTGCAACCTAGATTACTAGCCCCTAATGATGATGTTTTGGACATCAACAGGATATGTAATCTACAATAGCAGGTTGAAGCAATGGGAAATGATGAAGTTCTGGACTTAGAACAAGTCTGTGCTCAACCTCAGCCTGTTGAATCAATAAATAGTGAAGGAAGGAATAGGGTTCAACCCAAAAGCAAGATTTTCTATAGGTTTAGAAAGCTTGGACATATTGTAAAGAATTGTCCAACAAAAACAAGGAAGAGAGAATTGAGAAAAGGCCTATCCAAATCCAGGGACAGAGGCCTAGTAGTTCCAAAAAGGGAAAGGCTTTGGTACCACCAGTACATCCAGTACCTACTGCACCAAGGCAATGGTCATCTAGAAAGGGTAAAGAACCCTCTAGACCATACCTGGCACCCAAAATTTGCTACCTGTGTAGACAGGTTGGACATCTAGCAAGAGATTGCCCAGCCAGAAATGTTATGGTGAATCAACCTCTGAGGCAGATTCAGCCTGAGGCAGTGAATAAACCATGAATCATGACAAGTTAGACAAAATAATGTTATTCTAAAATGTCTTTTATGGTTTCCTGAGTTAATTGGGAAGGTAATTGATTGAACTTTCTTTTATTAATCCTATGAGGACTTACATTTTGCATAATAAACATTATAGATGTTTCATGTTGTTCTCACCTCTATGAGAAGAAGATGAGGTATTGAAGAGATGCCTGGATAAAATCCAGTGATGTTAAATCTTATATTTGTGATAATATGAAAAAGAAGGAATATAATAGCATAAAAAGTGCATACTACTTAATCTCAGTATTTATATACCCTGGCTAGGTATACAACTATTGATGATAAAGTGAGTATGGAAACTCTTAGATTGTAATCTTTTTGATTGCCCTGATCAAGCAGTCATTCTGATACAATCTAATGAGTATCATGAAATAAGAAGCATGGAATGAATAAATGTGTCCTGTTCTAAGCATAAGAAAGAGAAATCTGAGATAACCTCATATGAGCATGTTTGTATGAGGAATTAAAAGCATAATCCTCATGAGATTAGAATGAGGAATATGATTCCTTGTTTTCTTTTCTCTCAGGGACATGGCAATCAAGTGGGTCATAGGACACTTGATGTGCATAATATAAAGATGTTTATGTGATGGATACTTAGAAAGGTATCAGTTTATCTTGGACTTTGGCTCCAAGATGAAGATATATGTAACAAGTAATGTCCCAAGATGAAAGGAAGATAAATAAGTGATGTGTTTTAATACATGTGATAGATACCAAGGTAAGAGATTCTGGTATCTAAGAAATAATAGATGGTTTATGTTGAATATGTGAAATGGTCAATTATGTAATCAAATTAATCATGTAAAATAATATGAACAACACATGTTAGGGGTTTATGTTTTGCATAAACATAACAATTGAAGATATCTTTGAGATAAGCTCTTAATTGATAAGTAACCTTTCCTTATGATAAGAGAATGTACAATTAATGAGATAGTTAGTGCAGGTAATAAGGAAAAATAGTATGGTGTTATCAGGTGAGATGACACAGTCAGGGTATGAAAAGACTTATAGTCTCAAGTGGATGACATAATATAATGGTGATCTTGAAAGAGAAATATTGAACCAACTAAGGAACATGGGAGTATGTGTTCCATGTGAACCATTCCATGATAAATTGTGTGAAATAACTTTTTGTTGATCAAAACTCTATGGTGTCTCCATAATAATTAGGTGTGTTATGTGAGGATATGATGCATGGATAATATATGTTTCTCTTTATTAGGGATTTCGGGGATGAAATCCTTGTTAGGGGTTTATAATTTGTAACATCCCTGACCTGGGTTATACTTAACCCTAGGTGTTTTGATTAAGAAAGATGATTATATGCTTAATCTTATCTTGTGAAAAGTAATTAGGCTCTTGAGAAACTTATGTTTCAATTTTGGTCGTGTTTAAACAATGTTGAAGCAATGTTTGCTTATTTTGGACTAAAGTGCAAATTACCCAAGTTGAGGGGTTAAATTGCAAATGTTGCATGATAAGATGTTCCTCATGTATTGAAGCATCATGAGAATGAAGATGATGCAAAGGTATGGCTTGTGGTAGTCTGAGTACCAAGGAAGAGTTGATAAAGCAATGCTTATGCATTAAAACCTAGTTTTGGTGTAAAGTGCAATTTACCCAAAACTTAGGGTTCAATATGCAAATTACCACTTCAATAAGGTCCCTAATGTTTCTTGGCACCATGTAGAGCAAATAAAATGAGAGGGGCGCCTCATTTGAATTAAGTTGGAGGAGAGAGAATCTTGGTATTAAAATAATCAAGATTTAATCCTAATTGAAACCCTAATTCGATTTAGGGCAAAAATAAATGTATTAATTAAAGGGCCTTCAACCAAAGTTAAAATGGTTGAATTCAGATGTGCGTGGACATCCTTGAGCCTTGCAAGGACCACGAAAATATCCAAGGGAATGGATAACTCACTCACAATTTTATAAGAAAAAGAAATATCCACTCACATATGGATATTAGTATAATATGATTTAAGGTGCTTAATTTGCTTTTCTTTAAATCATGGATAATTGAGAGGAATAAGAGGCAAACAAGATACCATCGTCCCTAAGGAATTTGAGGGGGAAGAGGCGGTCATATTTTTGGGATTAAATGGATTTTTACAAAGCATATTCTCTCTCATTGAATTTTTTATAAAAAGACCTTTTACAAGCCAAATGAAAGGCTTTTTCGACCCCACTTCTTCTCCTTGCTTGGAAAACAACCAAGGGAGCTTGGGAGGATCAGGAGGAAGACTCCCTAACTGTTGGTAAGCTTCTTGACCTTGGTTCACCACGATTTCATGGTGGAAATCACAAATCAATGCATGATTTCTTCCTATTTCGATCTCCTTTTCAATTCTAACCATTCCTTTTCACTCAAACCTTGAGGACGAGCCTTGGAATGGTGAAAGTAGTTTCATCCACCATTGTTTCCATGAGATTGGAGCTTTGGAGCTCAATTGGAGGTGGGTTTTATCACTTGAAACCCTAACTTTGTTATTGCATTCAATTCCCCATCAAATAATGATCATTTCTCTATTTACAATTATTGATTTGGTTGATTGATGCAATATCCATGGAAATCACAACAGGTTTCGTGGGTCTAGAGCTTGATGATGATGACATCATCATCAGCACACACCTACCCAAATATCTAGACCAAACGGTTTCAATCAAATGTCCAAACGGTTTGTGTTTTGGGGAGCAAACGGTTTCAAACCGTTTGGAATGAAACAGTTTCACTAAACCGCATAGAAGCAAATAGTTTAAGACAGTTTGGTGATGTTGACCAAGGTTGACCATTTGATGACTTGTTCATAATGATCTAGGTTAATGACCCACCAATTATTATTGATTAACTCCAATTGGTTCATGAGTTGAAGGTCCATCAATCACCTAAACCCTAATCGGGTTGAGTGCTGATTTCGTAAGTGATTGAGTTTGAAACTTGGGTTGATTGACCCAAACGGTTTCAAAACCGTTTGGGGATCACCCAAACGGCCTCAAGACCGTTTGGGGGTCACCCAAGACCGTTTGGAGGTCTAGGGTTGTATATGGTTAAGTGTTTGAAGATTCAAAGATATGGTATTAACCCTAATCGGCTAAGTGCTGATTTTGCATTGGAATGAGTTGATGTTTTGGGTTGATTGACCCAAATGGTTTCAAAACCATTTGGGAATCACCCAAACGGTCTCAAGACCGTTTGGAGGTCAACCAAGACTTTTTTGAGGTCTAGTTTTAAGTTTGGTCAAGTGTTTGAAGGTCCAAAGATACCAAATTAAAATACAATTAAGTGTTGATTTGGTGACCAATCCTAGGATCCAAACCCTAATTGAATGACATGGTTGATGATGATATGATGCGAAAACGGTATCAAGACCGTTTGGAGGTCATCCAAACGATCTTAAAACCATTTGGAGGTCACCCAAGACCGTTTGGAGGTCTAGGGTTGACTATTGTTAGGTATTTGAAAATCTAAAGGTACTAAGTTGAAGTGCAATCAAATGTTGACTTGTTGATCAATCCAATGATCCAAACTTTGATTGATTGACTTGGATTTTGATGTTGACATGGGAAAACGGTCTCAATACCGTTTGGAGGTCATCCAAATGACCTCAAGACCGTTTGGGGTCAGGTCATGCCCAATTTGAATGATGGTCCAATAGTTTTAAAGTAACTAGTTTCACATTGGTTAATGTTGAAGGATCATCGATTCCAAACCCTAATCCAATTGTTTTAAACCCTAATTGATGATCAATTGAGGGTTAGTTGAGGGTCAAATCAGTTGAAGGATGACCTAATTAACTCAATTGAAGTATGGTGATGGGTCCAATTGACGATTGGTTACATGAATTCAATGATTGAAGGAATCAACATTGAGAACCCCAGATCAACTTGATAGGTGGAGACCATCTTTGGTCCATGCAGTTTTGAGGAGGTTTGGACCAAACGGTCTCAAGACCAATTGAGTCCAAACGGTCTCAAGACTGTTTGGGACCAAACGATCCCAAACCGTTTGAGGCCCAATCGATCTTAAGAGTGCTTTAGCAAACGGTTTCAAGTACTTGCTTTAGCTAACAGTTTCAAGTGACCACATTTACCAAATGGTTTCAAACCATTGAACTTTGAAAGACCAAGACCGTTTGGGGCTCAAGTAGTCAAAATTAATTGAGGACTCAATTGGTTAATCCACTTGGACACCTATTGTAATTGAAGATTCAATTGGTCAAATCAATTGGATACCTTATGTAATGGAGGTCCAATGTGATTGAATCTCTTGAGAATTAAGATGGTGAATGATACATTGATCCAATGATGATTAGTAATGAAAATCAACGAAGGTACAAGTTTGAAACCCTAATAGTACCTAAGTGATTAGTACCAATTAAGGGATGAACCCTAATTGCTTATAAGAACAATGACTTGGTACACTATGTTAATCATAGTTGTATATACTTGATTGAGGGTTGATGTAACCTAATCAAGTTAAGAAGATGATAGCATGAAATTCATACATGAATATGATTCATGAGGTGATTAAGGGTATGATCCTTAAGTAAAGAGATCATGAAACCCTAATCAAGAACATAAACCCCAATTGACAGGGCTATTGAACTCTAACCCTAATTGAGGGCAATTCTAAATGAAACCCTAATCCAGGGTGAGGATGTAACCCTAATCCATGGTAACGATATATGAAACTCCAATTTAGGGAAATGAGATGTAAAACCCTAATTGAGATGAATAGTGAATCTCTAATTATGGACAATTAAATGAAATCCTAATGAAGATGAATAGTAGACCCAAGTTATGGGTAACCATAGTGGAAGTTCTAGTTAAGGTTGATTCCATGAGAATCCCTAATTGAGGTTGATTCCATGAGAATCCTTAATTGAGGTTGATTCCATGAGAATCCCTAATTGAGGTTGATTCCATGAGAATCCCTAATCCATGAGAATCCCTAATTGAGGTTGATTCCATGAGAATCCCTAATTGAGGTTGATTCCATGAGAATCCCTAATTGAGATTGATTCCATGTGAAATCCTAATTGAGGGTGATTCCATGAGAAACCCTAGTTGGGATGAATAGTAAACCCTAATGATGGGCAATGGGATGTGAAACCCTAACTCTAATGAAGTATCATAGTATGTGAAAACCCAAAGCCCTATTAAAGGGCAAAAGTATGTGAAACCCTAATTGAAGTTATAATACATGAAGCTTTAATTTGGGGCAACATGATGACAACCCAGAACCCTAATAATAAAACAATGGGTAAAACCTTATAAAGGTGAAATATCATAAATGGTTGATTATAGGCAAGCTTATTGTAAGAAATGCCTTAACCTGAGATGAGTCCATATCATTAAAGATAGTTGGACCATTCTTATGTGCAACCTATGCACTTCATGGTAAGAGTGATAGGTTAGTGGATGAAGGGATTAAGATGGGAAATACCTTAATCCAAGATAAGCTGATAACTTAAGAAAGTTGGGAGTGATGAGAAGAGTGATACATCAAGATATGAAAGACTTCACAGTTAGCATCTCAAAGTTGATATACTTTGATAACTATGAAATCCTAATGTGAGATGGGAAACCCTAATCCCTAAATTGGGTAATGGGACATGAGAAATCATAATATGATATGAATAGTAAGGCCTAACCCTATTGAGTGGATAGAGGTGTTACTATTGTACTACATGAAGTAATATGATATCATTGCCTAGTGAGAGGTGACAAGATGTTTAATGGCCTTGTGAGCCATATGGTTAGATGTTGCCTAGTGAGAGGTAACAAGATGCTTCATGGGCCTTATGAGCCATGAGAGCAATTATGGCATAGGGAGAGGTACCAAAATAATTATAAAAGTTTAGTATAAGAAAGGATAATGTTTTATTAAACTTAATAAGAGGAACAAATGTATTCAATAGAGAATGTGTAAAGCTATGTAGGATAACCTCAGGGTTCAGAGCCTAAAGTAGTATATGATGATCAATGATAAGTTAAAGGAATTAAATTCCATGAACTGTGAAATCAGGGTTGGTTAAAGTCCAATGCCTGGCTGTGAAATCAGGATTGGTTAAAGTCCAATGCCTGGTTGTGAAATTGGGATTGATTAAAGTCCAATGCCTGGCTGTGTAATCAGGATTGGTTAAAGTCCAATGCCTGGCTGTGAAATTGGGATTGGTTAAAGTCCAATGCCTGGTTGTATAATCAGGATTGGTTAAAGTCCAATGTCTGGCTGTGTAATCAGGATTGGTTAGATTCCAATGTCTGGCTGTGTAATCAGGTTTGGTTAGAGTCCAATACCTGGCAGAGGTGTAATGCCTGTAATCAAGGTTGGTTAAAGTCCAATTTATGGCTGTGAAATCAGGATTGGTAGTGTCCAATGCCTGGCGGTGCAATCAGGTTTGGAAGAGTGCAATACATGGAAGAGGCTAAATGCCTGTAGTGATAACACAGGATTGGTAATAACCCAATGCCTGTAATGATGATTTAGGATTGGTATTAATCCAATTCCTGTATTGATGATAAATGAGTACATGGTAGATGTATCTCTTTATTTGTTTAACTGGTTGGCTAAGGCCAACAGAATGAAACAAGAATGTTTCATGGGTAACATAACAAGATGATGAGTGTCCCAAGAAAAGTTTGATATGATGGTATAACATGTTGAATAAATGATATACATGTCATTCCTATTCCTTATTTAAAATAATAGATGATATATTGCTCTATCATAAATAGTTGCAATGCTTACAAAGTTGAGAATGCTTTAAACTGCTTAACATTTGCTCAGTTTCATATCTTCAAATTGCAATGCAATGTTTTGGCGGAGAGTTATATCTCCCGCTGGGACAACTTTACAATTGTCTCACCCCCGTGGGATCCAATGTTTTTAGGTGGACGTGGACAAAGAGGTAGGAAACCTTTAGCAAAGAAGGAACAACAGTAGCTTCAAGGACAGCAGTAATATCTCAGGTGGAGATATTGCATGTCTAGTTGTATAGATAGTAGTCCTATATGTCGTCTCTGTACTCTCAAGTTCTCGAGATTTATAGATAGTGCTTTCATCATCGACTCGATATTTTTGGCTTGATGCCTCGAGATTTTATGTTGTCTGTACATAATGTTGAATAGGACAGCTGATGTTGTAATCCTCGAGAAGAGATAGTACAGGTTGTGTACTTATGGAACAGAATGTAAATATTATATTTTGGTTCTTGATGAAAAATATTTCCTATGTGTGGATCTCTTTGCAAAAAGTTTTAATTTTTAGTGATTTTCAGTAATCTGCTGCAAATGATTCACTTCCGCTTAGTTAATCTTGTGTTTTATAAGTTGGATGCCACACTGATAGCCTCTACCATTAGTCCATCTCTAAAGAGAAAGCTCTAGGGAAATATTGGGATAGAGTAGGCCATAGAAATGAAAAAAAAGTGCAGATATTTTCCTTAACCAACAAGTCACATTAATAATATTATATTGGGATAGAGGGTGCAAGACATACCTTGTCCTGGAGCAAGTCTAACAACTATTTTTGTAGAGGTGTGTGCTCCCTTCAAAAGAAGCACACATATGGCAATTGTTGGCATCCTCTATAACATGGACGACGGTTGATGGCATCCTCTTAGTTTGGAAACAAAAGCTTTCATGCCTATACATAGTCCATGTAGAGACATGTTGTGCTTCTAGAACCAGCCGAAAGGAGTGTCCTTCCATTTGTCAATGTGCTAGTATCGACTTTCTTTCCCCTTGCTATCTCTCTCTTTCAAGTAAGAATGTTAAGTCTCTCTCACACATTACCAAAACTATGAGATGAGGAGTCTTGAGATAATCTCTTGACTTCCTCTCTAGACTTCGTGTCTATTGTGTGTCTTAAGCCTTGGCCACCCCCTTCTTATATAGGAGTGGATGGGCTAGGGTTTCCAGAACCCAGGGGATATGAAAGGTTGGATATTATGGCTTGACAATTTATTTAGACAACCAGTTGATCTAATGAACCATCCATTTAGTCGATTGTCTTGTGGCCAATGATGTAACAACATTGTCTTTTAATGCGATGATTAATGCATGTAATTACACAATCAAACTGGTCATTTTGCATCCAGTCAGTTGACTAGACATTCCAGTTGGTCGACTCGATATTTTGACCTTCTGTTTGGAACCTGCTTCAGTCGGTTGGTTGGACACTCCAACCGATCGACTTGTTGGTTCCATCGTCTAGTGTCAGTAAGATCCACTCTATTGACTGTACACACCAGTCGATCGACTGGCATATCCAATGTTATTTAACTTGATTAGCTAAACACTTTTAACAACCAAGTTAAATCTGATGAGTAAACTCCTACTCCAAGTGCATCCTATGTGTGTGACCCTATAGGTCCCATATCACATTTTCAGTCAAGTCCATAACCATTATGAATACACAAGCAATGAGTGATATCTAGTAGTACATCATTTCTACCCAAGTAATTGGAAGGTTGGAGAACAACTTCAAAATACAATATGTGATCAATGTTAACATGATTGTATAGTTCCTTTGTCTCTGATATCCAGATGAATCTAAGGCACAGAATCATCATCCTCTTAATACTCAATCTATGTTTCTTGAACTAGAGCAAATTGTTGAGATACAATGAGTTCACATATCATATATTGACTCACACGAGCATGGCCATGCATTTACCAATCTCACTTATCAAGGGCCTAAGATATTAAACACTCAATAGGAGGTACAAATCCCATCTACATCACTCACAATCAATCCCCATGTGTCACAACTTACTCAATCACCACCTTTATGGAAACCCTTATTCAAGATAATGTTGGATGGTATCAAAGTTCATCAAATGACATGTGATGAGTGTAGTGACTTTAGGTCTAAGAACTACAATCACCACTGTCACTTTGAGAGCTGATTATGACTACCATTTGATGGTTTCCATGTATCACTCTCAAGGTGGGTCAGTCTGGTACGCTATTATCTAACATGTACCTATGTGTTTGACTTAATATCCAATATCATGGATTAATGAGACTCTATCATCAGTATACACACATTCTAGTCTTATTTATAATTTTTTCTATTTTTCTTCCGCAATAATATCTGACTAGGGACATACCAAACATGTATGTACTCGTATCATACAAGTGATCTCATTATTAAGGTCCTTAACATGAAGACATATGTCATCAAGTAACATCATTCTTTAGAGATATATTACACTTGTGTCATTATCTCATAAGTGAGACAAGCATAACAGACAGAATTACCTTTATTGATATCATCAAATCAAGTACATGATGCCCCATATAATCATCAAATGATTTGCTCTATAGGTATGTATACCAACAGAAGCTCCACTCATTCTTGAATAGTGTCTTTGTGGACCTACCAGAGGCCACGTTCTCTAGAAAGACTACCATCAAAGTCCTTCAATGTGGGTTCTTCTATCCCTCTATCTTCAAGGATGCTCACAACCACATTAACTCATGTGGCAATGTCAAAGATCAGGTTCCTGATCAGATGGATATTATTGTTGATGTATTCCCACAGAGGTGAACATATGTTGTTTCTGGTTTTTTGTCACAATGAATGTCTCATTTGAATTTTTTTATGCACCCTAATGTCAGATTATATGCATACTTGTTGTTCTTCAGGATTCACTTAACTTTCATGAAACTCTTAGATGTGCTTGGTATTGGAGATAGTGTTGAGCAAATTTTTTCAAAAACTAAAGTTAGAAATGATGACATGGATTGATGTATTCTATAATTTCAATAAGTTAGAAGCATGGCATATCAGGTGGTAGGGAAATGAGCATGATGCAAAGTTGAGGCAATAACATGGGTTGAAAGTATATATTTGGTAGTTGTTTGAGATTCCATGTTACTCAATTATGAGAAACATTTAATTTCAATATTATTTAAAGAAAGCATATTCCTCCCAATTTCAGTCACATTTTTAGTCTAATTTTACATTTAGATCTCTTAGTTTTCCTTTGAAATAGACTCATTCCATTTTATATAGATTTTATGTTACTTTTTAGGGTTTTGATACCTTTCTTAACTTCCTTTTTAGGTTTGGAGTTTTGTCCATCCATACCAGCGTGACCTAGGGGGTCCTGTTATCCTTCAGTGGGTGAAATTCGAGAGGGGATGCCTCTCACAAGTTGTGGGGTAGTACCTCGATATAGAACAAAATTTTTAGCATGTTCAATAAGCAAACTAATCAATATTTTTGGCTCAAATGCATTATCAAACTCCTAGATCAACCACTTGATTGACCTCCTGATCGAATGCCCAATCAAATTCCACTAACTAATCACCCTATCAACAAGATGCCTATCATTCTGATGATCTTCGATTGACCTTCCGATTGATCTACTAATGGAGTTCTATTGATCAACCTCTAGTGATCAACCTTTGTTGATCGAGGTCTTACAATCAATATTTGTTGGTCGAGCTTGGTGATTGATATCCATTTATTAAGCCCCACTAATCAACCTTCCTATCAAGCTCCATTGATCTTTCTTCATAGATCTAGCTCCACCTCTTGATCAACCACCTATGAAGCTCTTCTAGTCAAGCCCCAATGATCGAGGTCCATTGATTGACCGCCTAGCTATAGACAACTCTATGATCAACCACCTAGAGATCAACCTCCTCAATAAAAAAACATGGTGATCAACCATCCTATAATTGACCATTGACAATTGAGCTCCATTGTTCGAATTCAGCTAATTGACCTTCCTGCAACAACAAAAACTCTTATCTCTTGATCTTATCATTTTTTATGCATTTTCTACAGACACCTCATTTCATTAACTGGGAGGTTTGTTAGCCTTCCTATCCACCTCCTACAAAAATAAGGCTAACTCCTCCATCTGAAGACTTTTCGAGATGAAGAGGCTAAAAAACTCTATCCACAAATCCACTTTGCATCCATCCACATCACAACTCAATCGATCTACCTCAAAACAGTTGTATAAATGGACCTATGCTTCAAATCAAGCGATCGATCTTGAAAAAGTTAGATCAATCAATCCATAGCTTTATCAATCGACCCTGAAGAGTTAGATCAATCGACCAATGCTCCATCTTAAGTAATCAACCTCGAATGAGTTATCAGTCGACCTTTACCATATCTATCAATCTACAGGTGGATTGATTGGCCTTAAAAGAGAGACCAATCGACTGTCTATTCAGTAACACAGTTGGACACTCTTCCAAAAACTCAATCAACCTCAAGAGAGAGTTCAATTCACCATCCATTCAGTAGCTAAATCAACCTTCGCTCCTCCCAATAACATTTCTAAGCAAGAAGACAAAGCATCTGCACATCACAACTTCTCCTCCACTTGCTTTTGTGATTAGGGCATTATATATATATATATATATATATATATATATATATATATATATATATATATATATATATATATATATATATATATATATATATATATATATATATATGTGTGTGTGTGTGTGTGTGTGTGTGTGTGTGTGTGTGTGTGTATACACACACACCATTAGGAGCAAGTAGTTCCCTCGCTAGGGTAGGGGAGTAGCCATGCTACCTATTTTTTCTTCTTTACGCATGAACTCTATTACATTTTGGATCTATTGACTATTGCTTTTTTATGTGTTTTCTAACATATATGCATATTTGTTTGGAATTGGATGTAGAGAACTTTGTACCTAATACCAAGGGTATTTAATATATTCAGGTTTAATCTTGGATGATAATTTTTGATAGGTGTTTCCCTAGGCAATAGATACATGGTCTCTAGGTAATGCAACAACAATCTTACACTAATATCTATCCAACTTTAATATGAACTCTGAAAGGATGGATTTACCTGGACTTAGTGTAGTATGTTGATGCATGTTGTGATGTGTGAGATAGTGAATAATAGGCAGTAGTGGTGAAATCCATTCAGCCTAGTGTCTCCATCAATTGGTAACTAGCATTTAATTTATTGAATTTGTTATTGCAATCTTAGTTTAGTCAAACAAAACCCAAATTTTGTGATAAATACTAGTTCTTGTGTGGTTCTCTTGATAAAATGACTCTTAGAATGTTGTCCTTATGGCTCAATCTGAATATTATACTATGACAAGATCCATACACTTTTATGTAAAAAATTTGTGCACTTCTTATAGGTAAAACCTAGGGATTTCAGCCCTAGGGATTTTTTTGAAAAATTAAATCCTACATCGTTCCATGTTCCTCCTCTACCTCCATGGAACCTCCACATTCCTCCCCCTGATATTCATTAATGGCCCTCTTAGAGTCAACCAAGGCATACAAAGCATAAAAAAAGGAAGATCTAGGGCAATGATCAGTAAATATAAGAATATGTACCCTTTCCTCAACCTTCTTCTTCCTCCTTCTACTATTTTTACCTTTTTCATCTTGTTCCTTCTATGTTCTCGACCGTTGGCCACTCCATAATGTAAATCTATATTGTTACAATCAACATGAGTGCTTGATCATTTAAACTTGGGTCGGGAGTAGCCACCATGCCCTACAACCATGTAATGCTCTTGATCCGTTTCATATGCATATCCTTGGAATGTTTGTCTCCTTACTCTCATTTTTACTACATTACTTGTATGCTAGTTGTTTTTTAACCCATATTTGGAGTGTACATTAGTGTAAAACCATGAGAGTGATTAATAAATATAGAAAGAATCATATGGTTGTGTTTGTTTGGTTATTTGTTTATCATCTTAAGAGGGAGGCATACTTATAATGGCAAATCAAATCCAACTTCAAGACATAGAGGGAACACATGTTAATTGATGAATGCTCACAAACTACATTGCTGGTATGAGACATGTATCAGTGTTTGCATGTTTGTTGAATGTTCTTGGTAGGTGAATCAAAATCCAAGTTAATTTTCATCATATCTTATCCGACAAAAAGAGCAATATACCTTTGTTTTCGTTTGATAGCTTAGTTTTGTTTCTTATATTCTTATTAATCTAGTTTGATACTTCATTCTATCAAGATCACCCTAATATGCTTTCTTATCAACTTAGTTAAGCTAAGGACTAAGGTCCTAATGAAATACCACCCTTGTCCCTGAGTTCGGTCATGTTTGCTACAACAAAACCCATATATCATTGCAGGTGTCTCTTATAGTCGAGTTATAAATATAAAATATGACCCCTAGGATATGGTCTATTGTACCTAATCTTTTGATCGACATTCTTCTCTGGTTACATATTTAAGCTAAGACTATTAGTCCCTTATGAGAGGTTTTGCACTGTATCATTGTTAACTTCACCTAGAGAAGCAAAACATGATAATGCATTAGAAAGAATAAATCATCATGTTATACATGGTACAATCACTGATGAGTTCAGCTAATATTCTAATTTTCTTATGTGGACATGCTTTAAAAATGGCAAAGTTTACACGTAACTGCATTCCTTCTAAATCGGTGAAAAAGATATCATATGAGATATGGACTAATTCCAATATTTTTTTTTAAGATATGGGGATGTGAAGGTTATGTCAAAAAAAGTTTTTTACAAAGATTTGACTGAAATTGGACACATGTTATTTTGCTGGACATCTTAAGGAAACTAAGGGATCTTACTTATATATTTCATATGTTAAAAAATGTATGCTGCTAGAACTACTATATTCCTTGAAAAGGAATTAATTTCCAAAGGAACAAATGGAAGTAAAATTGAACTTGAAGAAATTTTAAATCAACAAAACATAATTGAACCTATGGAGTTAGATGAGAAATATTAAGAATGAAAAATTGTTGTGAAATCTCAAGTTCCTCATGCAACATAACAATCTTGAAGGTCTATTAGGACATTTTTTGATCTAGAGATATTTGGATTTCCCGTGACTCAATAAGGATATGTTTTGATCATGAATGATGTTGAGACAACAATATACAATGAAGTTATAGAGGGACTGAATTTTAAGAAATGTCTTGAAGCCATGCGACATGAGATTTACTCCATGTAAGCCAATAAGGTAGGACCTTAGTGGATCAACCTGAAGGCATAAATCCCATAGGGTGAAAATGAGTCCCCAAAAAGAAGATTTACATAGATGGTAATGTCCAAATCTATAATGGGTGATTGGTTGCAAAATGTTTCAAGAAATTTCAAGGTCCTAACTATGATGTAACTTTTTCACCTATATTCATAGTTAAATCCATTAAGGATCATGCTTGACATTGTATCTTATTGGACTGTGAAATTTGAAAATTGGACTTCAAAACAACATTCCCTAATGAGAATCTTCTTGAGGATGCGTACATGACAAAACCCAGATATTTTATTGTTCTAAATGATCTAGAAAAGTCAATAAGATACAAAGGTCGATCTATGGATTAAAGCAATCATTTTGATGATGGAATCTTCATTTTGATAAGACATTCAAAGAGCTTGTCCTTCTCCAAAATGAAGATGAACCTTTTATTTACATGAAGGTTATTAGGAGCATATTTGTATTCCTCATATGAAATTTATATGACATACTATTAATGGGGAATGACATCCCTACGAGATAGTTGGTAAAAAACATGTTTGGGAAAAACATTCTCTATGAAGGAGTTATGCTAATCATCTTATATTATAAGGATCAAGATCTACATAGATATTTCTAGAAGTCTCCTTGGTCTAAGTCAACATACATACAGTGTTAAAGTGATGAAAAACATCAACGTGCAAGAGTCTAGCATAGGAAATCTTACCCATGTCTCATGGAATTGGAATAAGTCTCTCTAGAGCTTAATGTCCTAGCTCTTTAGAAGTAAGGGAATACATTAGTAGGTTTCATATGCCTCAACATTTGGGTGTATCATTCATTCAATGTTATGTATACATCCTAGTGTCTTGTATGATTTAAGAAGGAAAATGATATACCACACAAGTCCTGGTGAAGGTCATGGGATTGTTGTAAATAACATCCTTGCGTACTTGAGAAGAATTAAATATTAGTCCTTTTGATTATAGAAATGAGGAGAGTTGGTTATAAAGGGTTATGATAATGCAATCTTTCAAACTGAAAAGGAAGGTTATCAAACACAATCATATTTTGAATTTTGCCTCAATGGTGGAGATATAAGATATAAAAGTTTCTAACAAGAGATAGTGGGTGATTCTACAACAGAGGTCGAGTATATTGTTTCTTGTAACACAACAACAGAAGTTGTATGGACCAAGAAGTTCATTGTTGAACTTGGGGTGATTCCATCGATTTACAATGTAGTAGAACTATATAATGATAGTAACCAAGACATTATAAAATATAAAGAACCCATACCAGACAATCATTCCAAAATTATAAAAATGATATTATTATCTCATACGAGAGATTGTATGAAGATGTGAATAATTGTAGAGAACCAACCAAAAGCAACATTTTTTACCCTCAAATGAAAGAAAAATCAACACAAAAGCATGTTGGTCATGTTATATCACTCAAAATTAGACTCATAAGTGGTTGGCTCTAGTTCAAGTGGGAAACTATTGATTGTATGCCCTGACACCATTCATATGATTATGTAAAGGGATAGTTAGTATTCAATTTGCTTAATAATAAAGGAATTATCATTTATTATGCTTTCTTCAATATGAGATAATTATTGGATATAATAATATCCTAAGAATGTATGACTAAATGTCATATGATTTTGAGTTGAGGACATGAACATGAGATCATGTTTACGCTAAGAATATTCATTTTTGATCAAGTCTCTAGTCAGATTTTATTGTGGAAAATAAGGATGACAGTAATATATTAAGGCTAGTATGTGTGTTGACACATGAGAAACTGTAGCCGCCACTACTTACAAGGGAGAGAGAAAAGGAGAAATAGCAATGATAACATATTGTGAAGAGAGACTACTCATTTCTACTGGCTCAAGTAGCAAGACATGAAGTTCCTAATGCTCCTTGTGGACTACATAGAAACACATATCAAGTGATTGTGTTAGGAAGGCACAAACAATCATTGTTTCACTTGTGTTAGGGGGACACAAACAATCATTGTTTGTGCACTAGTGCAAGCGTTGCACATCAACACACAATGAACCTTGTTGGACTTGCTCCACAATAAGATATATCTTGTGCCCTTTCTTTCTATCTACATCTTTACTACTCGTAGATTCAGACACAAAAATTGTGTTGCTTCCGATATGATTTTTGTAAGGACCCTGACCCACGTTTTGGGATAACCCTATTTGTCTTGCTTAAGTATGTTTCTTATCTCCTTGCTCTAATCATCTGAGATGTAATTAGGGCATGTTTGAATTTTGTGTGCCTTTTTTGAGCTTGATGCTTGTGTTTTGTGGAGAGGTTTGGTGCAACTTGCAATTTACCCAAGATAGGGGTTGATGTGCAAGTTTGCCACCTCTAGAGTGTTCCTTCTCTCTCTTAGCATCATCTAGAGGAAAGAGAAAGAGATGGGAACCTTGTTTGGACCTTAGTTGTGTGGTGACATCCTTGGTGATGTTTTGGGCACATGTTTCAGGTGTGCCTTACACCTAGAAGTGTTGTATCAGACTTGAGAGCCTTGAAGAGGCCTTGTATTGGTTTGTGGGTGCCTTGAGAGACATCCTATCAGTTTGTGGGTGTCTTGAGAGACATCCTATCAGTTTGTGGTATCTAGGGTTTTATCCCTATTGGTTTGTGAGTAGGTGGATATGTGTATTGGCCACGACCATCATAGGTGACCTAGTGGGCGAGACATAGATCTTATCACCTCGTTGCATGGTGTTGCATGTGGCTTTTTCTCGTGGACAAGTGTCACCTAGGCTTCTAAGGCGGTGACACCTTCCCCTTATTCTCTCTCATCCCTCTTGCATATATATCTCTTTCTATCCATGCAAGAGAACCCTTTTGGTTATCCTTGCATTCTCTCTTTAGTGGACAACCTTGAGCTAGAGGAGCTTCTCTCTAGGAGTTTGGTGGATGAGTCTCAAGCTTGTTGTGTCTCCTTCATCCTCTACCTTGGTAAGCCATGATCCTTAAGCTCTCCTTCTCTCCTTTCTTCTTCGTAGCCATGGATCTTGGTTACTTTCTTTATTTCTTCTTCAAACCCTCTTAACCATGGTTCCATATTCTTCTTTGGAGATGTTGTGGTGATCAAGTTTGGAGATCTTCTTCCACCTTGAGCTTGTGAGCTTGGAGCTTGGATCTTGTGGTGAACTTTGAGGTAGGTTATATAACTCTAAACCCTCTTTGTTATTATCACTCTTTACTTGACACTTTGCTCTTTACCCTTGTCTCGTTATATCTTGCATGTTAGTATCTCTTCTTGGTAGTTTTGAGTGTTGTTTTGAAGAAAGGATCCTTGCTTAGTTTCTTCCCTTGTGTTACTCTTTCTTTCCTTGCTTGAACGAGTGTTCCTAGGTTGAAGATGATGAGGCCGATATGTTATGGGTGGCCATCACCACCTGTGATGCCACTGATCGTCACACCTTGTGGCAGGTCATCATGACCTTGGCAAGGCCTGGGTTGACACATTTTGTTGTTAGCCGTCATGACCTATGTCGCACAAGCTGTCACCCTTTTGGTGGGTCGTCGTGACTTGGAAATGACGAGGTCGACGTGCGTTAGGAGGGAGGGACGTTATGGCTAGGCATGTGTTGAGAGTGTTGCCCATCAGAGCTCTGCCTGTCACACCTTGAGAGGGGTTGATGCCCGACATGTTGACAGCCGTCACAGCTTAGACGCGTTGTTGAAACCCTAAGGAACCTGTCACCCTTTCAATACCTGACATATGAGCATTGCCCATCGCACAATGTGATGGTGTTGCCCGACACCCTCTCTTTAAGGTGTTGTTGCCCGATACACCCACGATGTTAAACCAATATGCCTTGTGATCCAAATCGATACACCCTCCTGAGTTGGTAGGCTGACACCTTGCTTGCTCACCTAGTACATCCTAAACCGATACCCCGCCTTGATAAGGTTTCCCGAAACATTTAGGGTTAACCCAACACTTTATGTTAATAACCCTAACTGGTATCTTGTGGTGGTGTTTGTGATACATCATGTTGATGATAGGGTGACATGATATGATGTGATACCCCTTTGGGGTGGTCGTATGTATGATAATGGGAGCCATGTTTCTATATCTCATAACATAGCTTATGATGATGATGGAAGTAATGATCTAAGGGTGGTTGCTGACTCCACCTTGTAAACCCTAATCGATTAAAAGGGAAACCCTAATTCTAATGATGTAATATGTATGGCATGGATCTTATAAGATGATATTGTTAATGATGTATTGCTCTTCTATGCAAGCAACATAAGTTGTTGTACATAGCCATGTATGAGCTATGGTGGTTATGATATGTTCAAATAAGCCTTGTGGGGCACATGTGATGTGGTAACATAGAAAAAGGAGGAAATGGTCTTATGACCTGATGATGGCTTGATGCCTTGTATGATATAAGGTTTTCCTCAGTGGTGAGAGGGGGGTTGTCACCCCCAAAGTGTGTGGTCCTTGTGATGGATACATGTTGAAAAATAGACATGAAGTGATGAGAGCACACCCTATGTGTTTCAATGTATTCTGGTGATTGTTATGCCCTTATTCATGAAGAACTTGCTTGGAGTTTATATGTTGTAACTTGATTGATGATAAAAGATGTTTAAATAATCATATTTAATCAAAGTGGAACCTAATCCTATAGGTTTGCCCTATGCCATAGATCCATTCTGTGACGACCGTCTCGCGATAACATAATTAACTAATGCGGAAGCGTTCATTAAGCAGCGGATTACTGAAAATCACTAAAAATTAAAACTTTTTGCAAAGAGATCCACACATAGGAAATATTTTTCTTCAAGAGCCAAAGTATAACACATTTACATTCTGAATCTTAGGTACATATCATGCATCATCTCTTTCTGAGAATTACAAGCATCAACTGTCCTGTCAAACTAAACACAGGCAATATAAAAATCTCGAGGCACTGGGCCAAAATCTCAAAATCACTAACTACTACTCCGAGGACCTGAGAGTACATAGACGACACATAGGACTCTATCTATATCTATACAAGGCATAACAGCCAGTATCTCCACCTGAGTCTTTACTGCTAATACTGTTGCTGCTGCTGTCCTTCCCTTACTGAAGGGTTTCTATCTCCTTGTCCGCGACCACCTAAAAAATGTAGTTCCCACGGGGGTGAGACAATTATAAAAATTGCCCCAGTGAGAGATATAACTCTCTGCCAGTAACATTATTATTGCAACTTAAGAAGATAAATATGAACAATTGAATCATATTTATTTGATAGCAGATACTTTAATGTCTAACATATTAGAACATTATTCTATATCAGAAGCATTGCAACTATAACTTGATAGAATCAACATGTCACTTATCCTTTAATGAATATGAAGAACATGTATAACATCTATTCAAACTACAGAATCATTACCACTGCATTAACTCTCTTCAGGCTTAGATCATATATCTAAAGCCTGGAATTATCATTGTGGAATCATGGCCTGTAGCCATACTCTTTTTACAAAGTGTTGGGATCTTAATCCCTCAATTCACCACTGGGAATTTCTCATCCTTTCACAATTTCAATACCATAACCATGTGATTCTGGGTATTTAAACCCTTAGCTCATCACCTGAGCATTGTTACCACTTCCTCAGGTAACTAATACCTTTAGGTCATCTGACCAAGGTAAGTATGATACTTGAGGCCCATTAACTCTCTTACTACTTCTTACCAGGCAACAAAGTATATTATGGCACACAAGGCCCAATAAACAAATTCAAATTAATAACATATCATAGCTCATACCTGGCTATGCCCATCACCTCATGATACCTACATGGTTAGCACATATGATAGAAGTACATCAATTATCTATCAACACCATGTAGAAATAAATGTACTATTAATTTAAGGGTATCACCCTTATTTCTTTACCAGGATTAGGATTTCCATCACACATCTCATGTATCATTCATCCAATTATATTGGACTTATAACACAACAAGGTATACCAGTATTTGAGGTGTTGGATATGATATCTATCATATCTTTATGTATCACTTCCCTCAACACCTTAATCTTACTTGAGTTCATATACTTAGCTTGTATTAGGGTATTACCCATCCTGATACTTTATGCATCAGTTCATCACATTTATCATGTAAAGTAGTGATCATTAATCACTCACTTGGAATATACAGCCATTGCCAATACTATGGATTCATCCTTAAGTTAGGAATTAACAAAACGACCATGTTAGGTCCTTTTCAAAACAACTCTAAGTCAAGCATAGAGTACCACGGCCGTGCATCCAAGAACGGTCGTGCAAAGGGAAGCCACCACGGCCGTGCTACCTTGCACGGTTGTGCAAAGTGAAGCCACCTCATGAATCATATTCATATATGATTTCTATTCTTTCATACTTTCAACTTGATTAGGTCACATCAACCCTTCAATCAAATGCATACAACTATGATTAACATAGTGTACCAAGTCATTGATCCAATATAAGCAATTAGGAATTCATCCCTTAATTGGTACTTTAATCACTTAGGTACTATTAGGGTTTCAACCTTTGTACCTTCATTGATTATCATTACTAATCATCATTGGATCAATAGAACATTCATCATCTTAATTCTCAAGAATTCAATCACATTGGACCTCCATTACATAAGGTATCCAATTGAATTAGGGTTTCCAATGTTGATCCCTTCAATCATTGAATTCATGGAATCCAATCATCAATTGGATCTATACTCATACTTCGATTGAGTTTAATAGGTCAACCTTCAACTGATTTGACCCTCAATTGACCCTCAATTTTTCATCAATTAGGGTTTGATTCAATTGAATTAGGGTTTGGAATCGATGATCCAACAACACTAATCAATGCACGATTGGTTACTTTGAAACTATTGAACCGTCATCCAAATTGAGCATGACCTGACCCCAAACGGTCTTGAGGTCGTTTGGGTGACCTCCAAACGGTCTTGAGACCGTTTTCCCATCTTATTACTTAAATCCAAGCCATCCAATTAGGGTTTGGATCATTGAAGTGCTCACCAATTCAACAATTTATTGCAAATCAACTTGGTTACTTTAGACCTTCAAACACCTAAACATACTCAACCCTAGACCTCCAAACGGTCTTGGGTGACCACCAAATGGTCTTGATACCGTTTGGATGAGCTCCAAACGTCTTGAGACCGTTTGTCTCATCCAACCCTTGGATTCTAGTGAAAAATCATTAGGGTTTGAGCCATTGAGTTGATCATCAAATCAGCACTTAATTGCAATATGATTTGGTACCTTTGGACCTTCAAATGGTCAACTATACTTAACGCCAGACCTCCAAACGGTCTTGGGTGATCCCCAAATGGTCTTGAAACCGTTTGGGTGATCCCCGAATGGTTTTGAAACCGTTTGGGCCAATCGACCCAAAACATCATCTCAATCACTTGCAAAATCAGCACTTAGCTGATTAGGGTTCATACCACATCTTTTGATCTTCAAACACATATCCATACTTGACCCTAGACCTCCAAACGGTCTTGAGTGTCCCCAAAACGGTCTTGAGACCTTTTGGGTGATCCCCAAACGTTTTTGAAACCGTTTGGGCTAATCAACCCAAAATCTCAAATCAACTCATTGGAATTTCAGCACTAATTCCAATTAGGGCTTGCCTAATTGATTAGCCTTCAACTCATGATTCCTTAGGAATTAATCCCTCAAATTTGGTGAGTCATTAACCAACATAATTAGTAACAGTAATATCAAACGGTCAACCATTGGTCAACCATATCAAACGGTTTTGAAACCGTTTTCCCAAAAAGTTAAATTAATCAAGCTGAAAAATCAGCACTTAATCCAATTAGGTTTACCTAATTGATTAGCCTTTAACTCACGACTCCTTGGGAGTTAACTCATAAAATTTGGTGAGTTATTAACCAACATAATTAGGAACAGTAATATCAAATGGTGAACCCTTGGTCAACCATCTCAAACGGTTTTGAAACCGTTTTCTCCTAAACGGTTTGCAAACCGTTTGGTCACCAAACGGTTTGGTGAAACCGTTTGGTCACCAAACGGTTTGGTGAAACCGTTTGGTCCCAACTTCCAAACCATTTGCCCAAGATATTTGGGGAGGTGTGTGCTTATGATGATGTCATAATCATCAAGCTTTGTCCCTGAAGTTCTAACAACTTCTGATTTCATGAATTAACCATTTTCAACCAGCAATTAATCAAGATAATGAAGAAATCATTGAAATTACAAGATTCACTACTACAGAAATGGCTTATAAAGCCACTTTTCAAGGTGTCGGTTGTTTACAAAAACTGACACCTAATGTCTAAAGTGTCGGTTGATAACATAAACCGACATCCAATCTGCTTAGGGAGCCCAGACATGGGTACCGCTTTTAATAAGTGTCAGTTAATTAATAAACAACCGATACCTAAACTCAACAGCCAAACCCAAAATTCCAGCGAAAAAATTGGCTCCAAAATTTTACATATGGCGTCGGTTCATAACTAAATAACCGACACTATAGGTTTAGTTGTCAGTTTTCTTAAATAATCGACACTTAGTATAGGTGTCGGTTCATAACTAAATAACCGACACTATAGGTTTAGTTGTCGGTTTTTTTAAATAACCGACACCTATTGTGAACTTAATAGCTCACCAGCGACCGATTCTTCCCCTTTCCCTGTTTCATTCATTCTCAATCGATTTCCCTAACCTCCTAACCTCCGGTGATTTCTTGCTGCTCCCTACCGCCGCCGCCGCCGCCCCTCCCTGCCCGTCGCCGCCGCTCCTTCGTCGCCATCGTCGCTGCGAGAAGCTGTCGCCGGCCGCCCTCTCCGCCGTTGCCGGTAGCAGCTAGGACCGGCCGCTCCTCTCCTCACCTCGCCGCCCTCTCCGCCGCTCCTCTCCTCGCCGCCGGAAGCTGCTAGGACCGACCGCTGCTCCTCTTTCCTCAAGGTGCCCGCCCTAGCCTGCCTTCTTCTTCTTCCTCTGCTCCTCTTCTCTCAAGCTGCCTACCCTGCTGCTGGGTGTTTTTTTTTATTTACTTCTCTCAAGGTGCCTGCCTGGTCATACACATATTGATGTACATAGAATAAATGCTAAAAAGGTGTGATTTTAGGGTTTAGGTACTGATTTTGTGCTTCTACTGAGCTGAATCCTCTATTGTCTATACAATATATACATGTTCTATGTAACTAATCATGACATAGATTTTAGAATGCATACTTTGGTTAAATGTACTGCTGTAATTTTTGATCAAGTGATGATATGTAAATGTAGCAATAAGTTAGTAAGGTATCAATAATAAGTCTGTTGTAATGTGATGCAAAATAGTTATTGTATCATGCATATATACTTAATAATTTTTTGTTTTATAGTTGTATAGGGTGTTTTATGTGTGGCAAGTCTATTGTTTAATAGTTTAGCTATAATCATTGTTTAATAGTTTAGCTATATTCTTGGTGACAATCCTAATCACCCTTCTTTTGCTTAATGATGAACTATAATGCACACATGTGACATGCTTGGAATGTAAATGATGAACTTTTCCCTAAATTGCCAATCATGCTTTTAAAGACATCAATAATCACCCTAACTTGAAGAACTAGGATTTTAGGTATAAGAATGACAACACATTATTTGTTGGCCTAGAAACCCATCCAAGATTTACTCATTAGGAGTAAATCTTGGATAGTCCCCGGTTTGGGACTGTTCTTGAACACCTAATCTCGCTTAGGATGTAAGTGTATATAATGTGTGTTGGGTTTTCAAGAAAATTTCCGCAGCATTTCCTAGTTTTTTCTCTAAGTACATATGTACTTGGAGAACAACATGGAAATGCTGCCGAAATTTTTTTGAAAACCCAATACACATTATACACTTACTAGTGAGATTAGGTATTCAAGAATGGGATAGGTGGTACACATTTATTATATATAAGAATGACATCACATGTATTTGTTAACCCTAGACCCTAATCTTGTCCTAATATATACTTGTTTTCTCTTTGATCATAGAATGGATAGATCATGGATGTCCATTCGCAATCACTGCACCCCAGAGTTTATTTCTGGTCTTGACCAGTTTATTAGATTTGCCGAGGAACATAGGAAACAACCTGGAGATAGGTTCTACTGTCCATGTAGGCATTGCGGTAACCACTTGAAAGTCAACACTGGTGACGAAATCAAAACTCATGTCATGTGCAACGGGATTATACAAGGCTATACAGAATGGCACTGGCATGGAGAGATTTTAGACCCGTAACCAGTGGATGTCGATAGCAGTGCTTGTGTGGAAGAAGAAATTGCCTACGATGACGTAGATGTGAATGAACCATTTCCAGTAGACATCGTTGATGCGATGCTGGATAGTTGTGGGGTAGAGCACACCGATCCACCTCCCATTTTTAGAAACATTGTGCATGATGTTGAGATGCCATTATACACAGGTTGTACTAAGTTTATGAAGCTTAGCGTTGTGTTAAGATTGTATAAGTTGAAAGCTAACAATAGATGGAGCGACAAAAGCTTCACGTCATTGTTGTCTTTGTTGAAACAAATGCTTCCTGAAGGAAACGAGCTTCCAATCTCAACATACCAGGTAAAGAAATTGTTGTGCCCAATGGGAATGGATGCCAAGAAGATACATGCATGCCCGAATAATTGTGTATTATTTCAAAAGGACTATGCGGATTTGAAAGATTGTCCAAAATGTGGTGCGTCACGGTATAAATTGACGACTTCGGGGGAGTCCAAAACCGGTTCTCCTGCCAAGGTGATGTGGTATCTACCTATAATATCACGGTTTCAACGCTTGTTTGCCAATCTGATATATGCGAAGAATTTGAGGTGGCATGCAGATGTTAAGAAAAATGATGATGGGATCCTACGACATGCGTCTGATTCCCCACAGTGGAAGAGGATTGATCTATTGTACCCTGAATTTGGTGAAGAAGTCAGGAATCTAAGACTTGGGCTTTGTACAGACGGGATGAATCCATACGGGACATTGAGCAGCCAACATAGCACTTGGCCAGTCATGCTTGTTATATACAATCTTCCTCCCTGGCTGTGTATGAAAAATAAGTATGTAATGTTGTCGTTGTTGATATCGGGCCCTAAACAACCTGGAAATGACATCGATGTTTATCTTGAACCTCTGATTGATGACTTAAAGAAACTCTGGGGTGAAGGTGTGATGACCTATGATGCTTCACGAAGAGAGACATTTCGTTTGCATGCTATGTTGTTTTGCACTATTAATGACTTTCCAGCATATGGGAATTTGTCTGGATATAGTATCAAAGGAGCTAAAGCGTGTCCTATATGTGAAGAGAACACTGATTCAACAAGACTAAAACATGGCGGTAAGAATGTATATCTCAGTCATCGAAGGTTTCTTCCAAAATTCCATCCGTATCGTAGGAAGCGCAAAGCATTCAATGGATTGAATGAGGAACGGAGTGCACCTAAACCTATACCAAGGGAGGTTGTTTATGAAAGAGTAAAAGACATTGTCAATGAATTTGGTAAGAGATCACAATGTACTACATGGAGTGACAATTCTTCATTCAAGAAGAAGTCAATATTTTGGGATCTTCCTTATTGGAGTTCTTTGACAGTCAGACATTGTATCGATGTAATGCACGTTGAGAAAAATGTCTGTGATAGCATCATTGGTACTCTGTTAAATATACCAGGTAAGACTAAAGATGGGATAAAATCCAGACTGGACCTACATGAAATGGGAATAAGGTCAGAATTAATAGAATTACGTGAAATGGGTAATAAAAGAACATACTTACCTCCCTCTTGTTACACGTTGTCTAGAAAGGAGAAGAAAGCTTTTTTTGAATGCTTGGTAAATGTTAAGGTGCCACATGGTTACTCATCCAACATCCGTCGTTTGGTATCAATGAAAGATTTGAAGTTGATAGGTCTTAAATCTCATGATTGTCACACTCTAATGCAACAAATATTGCCCGTGGCAATTCGATCTATATTGCCGAAGCATGTAAGGTTTGCAATCACCAGACTTTGTTTCTTTTTCAACAGTCTATGTAGCAAAGTTATTGACCCTGAGACTCTCGATAATTTACAAAGAGAAGTGGTTGTTACCCTATGTCAGCTTGAGATGTATTTTCCTCCTTCGTTCTTTGATATCATGGTACATCTTGTTGTCCACTTGACTAGGGAAGTGAAAATCTTGGGACCGGTTTTCTTGCATTGGATGTATCCCTTTGAACGATACATGAGCGTTTTCAAAGGTGATGTTCAAAACCACTATCGGCATGAAGGGAGTATAATTGAAGGTTATGTGGCAAGAGAGGTTATGGATTTCTGCAATGATTTTCTCAGTGGTAATGACACTCCTGATAATGACAAGAACATTGACGAGCTATTTGGCAAAGGAATTTTGGGTTCACGTGTGAAAGTAATCAGCCGTGGGCAGTTGGAACAAGGTCATTTGTATATTTTACACCACATGGACGAAGTGAACGTTTATATCGAGGAACATACCAATTTCATCAAAAGACAATATCCTCGAGCGAATACAATGTGGCTTGCTAGAGAGCATAACAAGACTTTTATTAAGTAGTTTGAAGATAAAGTCTTACATCAACTATCTCAAACACCAGATGATATTACTGAAACTATCAAATGCCTCACCTTTAAACCAAAGTTGACTATTATGTCTTATGAAGGGTATGACATTAATGGATTCACATATTACACAAAGCGCCAAGATGATAAGAGTGTCGTCCAAAACAGTGGGGTCACCCTTCAAGCATCGATTATGTTTTTTGCAAGTGCAAAGGATAAGAGTCCACGTGAAGCTAAAATGTCATATTACGGTGTCATTGAAGACATATGGGAATTTGACTACATAGATTTCAGAATTCCGCTCTTCAAATGTAATTGGGTTGATAACACCAAAGGAGTTATAGTGGATGAATTGGGTTTCACTTTAGTGAACTTTGAAAAGATTGGCGAGAAGGCTGAACCATTTATATTGGCATCACAGGCGAAACAAGTATTTTATATCGATGATCCTGCAAATGATAAATGGTCGGTTGTTCTTCATGGTAAAAGACAGTTCGTTGAAGATCCTATAGATGAAGAACAGTACTATGATAAGTATGATGACTCCAGTCCATTCTCAGTTGGGTTGCCAACACCAACAAATATTGAAGCTAATGATGACTTGTATGTGCGCGGAGATCACAATGAAGGATTGTTAATTGATAAAAAATCACAATATTAGAGGTATATATGTTTTGTTTTATACGTTTTTATTTTTTCTGAATATGTGAACTTTACAATGTGAGCTTAATTTATAATGTGAGCTTAATTTTTCTCTTTGATCATAGAATGGATACTTTACAATTTGAATTACTTTACAGTGTGAATGTGAACTTTACAATGTGAGCTTTAATGTGGATATGTACTCATTAGCCTAGAACCCCGTCCAAGATTTACTCATTAGGAGTAAATCTTGGATAGTTCCCGGTTTGGGACTGTTCTTGAACACCTAATCTCGCTTAGGATGTAAGTGTATAATGTGTATTGGGTTTTCAAGAAAATTTTGGTAGCATTTCCCCGTTTGTTCTCTAAGTACATATGTACTTGGAGAACAGCGGGGAAATGCTGCCGAAATTTTCTCGAAAACCCAATACACATTATACACTTACTAGTGAGATTAGGTGTTCAAGAATGGGATAGGTGGTACACATTTATTATATATAAGAATGACATCACATGTATTTGTTGGCCTAATATTGTCCTAATATATACTTGTTTTTCTCTTTGATCATAGAATGGATACTTTACAAATTGAATTACTTTACAATGTGAGCTTTATAATTTGAATTACTTTACAATGTGAGCTTTACACTTTGAATTACTACTTTACAATGTGAACTTTACAATTTGAATGTGAATTTGCAGATGGCTGACCATTCTCCTGATGACCGTGCTGATGACTACCGTGAGGGTGAGGACATCAATGTGCCGCCTCACAATGTAAGTTTTAAAAATATATCATATATTTATATCTATATGTCCATTTATAGTTATATCTTGTAAATGTGAATTATTTTGTCAAATTTTAGGTTGATGATGCACAGGTACCAGCTGAAGCACTTGAGGCACTTGATCAACAACACCAAAAAGTTGACAAGAGAAGGGGCATCACTATGATGAAGAAGTTAATTTCGCAAAAGGGCAATGGACCCAAACTTGTTGTGGATTTCGATAATGCAGGAAATGCATGTGGTGTGAATCGCAATTCATTTATTTCATATCTTGGGTTTGTTACTCGTAGTCATTGTGGTTGTCGCTTAGATTCTTGGCATAAAGTTTCTAAGGAGAAGAAAGATTTAATATGGAGGGATTTATGCGTGAGTTATTATTAATTTGCAATTCTATTTTGTAGATTACTAAATTTTTGGATACTAGTTAATAGCAATTCTATTTTGCTGAGTATATTTGAATTGGATGAAAAGCTGCATCGTAAATGCATGATGCAACGCTGTGGGAGAGTCCTAAGGAACTATAGGACAAATCTCACCAGAGAATACATAAAAGAAGCCGACAAGAGGAAGAAGACAGCCACTGAACAGTGGAACTTCCTAGATAAAGAAGAATGGGACGCGTTTGTCGTTTCAAGACAAACTGATGAATTCAAGGTATTAGGCGTCAATCTCATTAATTAATATATGTTGTATTCACTTATTCAAGATTAATATTTAGTGTTACTAACCAAATAATTAATTTGCATACTAACTAGGCCCTCAGTGAGGCACAAAGATCAAGGCATGCACTGAATGTGCATGACTACACAATGGGTCCAAAGGGGTATGCAGGCGTTCGCCAAAGACTACAGGCTGAGGCTACTGCTGCTCAGTCTGCTGCTACTCAGGAGTCCTCTACCATAGGTAGCACACCTCGGCCTCGCCATGATGTCTGGATAGCTGGGAGGCAAAATAAGAAGGGAGAAATACCTAAGGCCGCAACTGCTGAGGCGGCTGCAAAAATGGTAAAATACAACTCTTACAGCAATCATTCAAATATTGATTATTTGTGTTGTTTACTTAAGTACAAATTTTTGTTTTGGCGATTAGCGGGAGCTGCACGAGCTGAGGAAATAAGGAAAGTTCATCCCTGAGGGAACAAAGGATGAATTGACAGTTGCTCTGGGTAACCCAGAGCATCCTGGACATGTTAGGGCTGCAGGCGCTGGTGTGGGCATCAAATCTTTTTTTGGGTCATCCTAGCGCAAACATGTCCCAAAAGTGGGACTTTCACAAGAAGAGGTAACATATTCTTTCTTTATAATGTTACTATAAAAGAGAATTCAAAAATTAGAATTTGATGTTTCTTTTATCCATGTATAGGTGGATAAGCTATTTGACAGGAAACTCGAAGAAAAACTCGAAGAAGCAATGAAAAAGTGGCAGGCATCTCAGACTGCCACTTACCAGACAATACCTACTGCAGACTCTACTCCTACTCCTACTGTAGAGGTTGGGAGTAATCCTGTAGAACCACCACCTAGCACATCCACTGTAAGTATTTTTATGACATAGTAACTAGTTTTTTAATTCAAGATGATACGTATATATGAAATTGTAGTCGTTTAAGAAAAAGATGATATGTATATATGTATATAACATTCTTTACACAAAAATTTGTAGGGGTTGAAGCCATGCCGTCTAAAAAGTAAAGAATATGTCATGGCAGAGGCGTCATCTTACCCATCCCTACCAGGGGAAACGTGTCACGGGTCTCCAGTACCAGCTGGTTGGATTCGGGTGAGCCCGATACATATATTCCCCCAGTGGATGGATCTTCTACTTCCATATGCCCACCCCGATTGTGAAACGCTTAGTGAGGCAGTAGGCGGAGTGATATTGTGGGAAAAAGCGTATGTCTTCTTTACTAAAAAGGTGCGGTAAATTTACGTTACGTTCAATTGTTAGTGTGTGTATATGCTGGCAGTTGATCTGAAATTTTATATATATATATACAGGTTAAAAAGAAGACACCCACAACATCTAGGCCTCCACCTCCACCTCCTGCATTACCTAGTTGGGTTCCACAGGACCTACCTATCCCATTAGGTCCTAACTGTAGGGGTATGGCAGTATGGTTAGGGGAACATGATATAAACTCTCCTATAATTGTTTGTTCTGATTCAGATTCTACATGTCAGTCATACGAAACAAAACTATTTATACAAGATATTTTGGAGTTGTTTCGATATGATTGGATAAATACATCTGTGATAGAGCTATGGATAAGGTGAGATATTCTTTATACATCCATATACCTTGCGTATGATCTGGTGATATGGTTTCTTATTTATTAATGCATGCGTAATTAATACATATTTTGCAGCTACTTAGACAACATATGTGCAGATTTTGGATTCGAACATGTAGGGTTTTTGATTCCATCCTTGATTAGTCTAGTAGATAAAGACCCTACATCAGTTCAACAATACTGCTGTGAGGCTTTTTCAATTTTTGCTGTAAAAAAGAAGATGGTGATAATTGCTCCATTCAATGTAGAGTAAGTTTACTTTGCTTATTATAATTTGGACTTAATAAAATTACATTTTATTGTGGATTTTGAGTTATTAATTTTTAACTTTTTTTCCTCTAGGGGTAGGCATTGGGAGTTATTGGTTATTTCCCCCGAGACGTTCACTGTGTATTATCTAGATCCTAAGGGGGGTAAATTGAATACAAGATTTGAACACATAATGAAAATGGCAATGTTTCGGTGAGAAATATTTTATTTTTCATATCCGTTAACATATGTTATTACATTACTATTTAATTGCAATGTTCTTTGTTACATTAACATGTAGGGGTTTTGAGGAGTACAAAAAGGCTGGAGGAAAGGTCCCCACGAAAAAGAACCAGCCAATAATTTGGAAGAACGTGAAAGTAAGTTCCCGACTGCAATATATGTATATATTATTTATGTGAACAATGCTTAATTAGTTGTATTTGTTAATATTTTGTATGTTTGAATTTATAGTGTGCTACACAAGACAACGGATGGGCATGTGGATACTATGTCATGCGCTATATGCACATGATTATCAAACATGCCGCACTGAATATCGAATGTATTGCTCAGGTATTATATAGTCTTATTAGATAATATGATCGAAATATATCAATCTTATTTATAGCTCATTAATTATATATATACATCATTCTCTTTACAGGTGTTTAAAGTTGACCCCATTACAGGAAAGGACTTACCAAATGTTAATTCTCTCTATACGATGGGAGAATTAAATGAAGTAATCAAAGAATGGGCAACAACCATACAATTAGTGGGGGCTTTAAAATATAATTGGGATCCTGATAGTGAATAATGACTAAACAATGATACTTTGTAAATGAATTTCTGAATTATAATATATGTGTGAATGTTTCTACATGTCTGGATATTTCTACATGTGTCTGAGTGAAAATGAATGAAAGTGTTCGTTGCTATATGAATGTTTCTACATGTGTGAATGTGAATGAATGGAACTATAGATTGCTAGCATGTGTGAATGTTTATAAATGTGTGAATGAATGGAACTCTTTTATTGTTAGTTTTGCAGGTTTGCGGCCTGTTGTCGACTGATATCAATGGATGTCGTAAAACCTGCAGTTCATAACTGAACTGAACATGTTTCTCATCCTGCGACCAGCCACAGCAGGTCTGCAGACTGACAGAAGAAAAAAAAATAATAGGCGTCGGTTATTTGTAAATAACTGACACATAATGATATAGTGTCAGTTTTCCTACAATAAACCGACGTCTATTTCCTTAACAACACGGCCGTGCTGGACAGCACGGCCGTGGCCAAGATGACGTGGGTTTGGGCGTCCGTTATTTGTAAAAAACCGACACATAATGTTCTAGTGTCGGTTTTTTACAAATAACCGACGTCTATTTCCTAATATATGGCGTCGGTTATTTATAAATAACCGACACTGATAGTGGCCAAGATGGCGCCCTTTCTATGGCGCGAAAGTTTTGGGCGTCGGTTTCTTATCTAATAACTGACGCCTATTGTCCCCTGATGGAACGCTTCCGGTGGCGCGCGAAGAGTTTGGGCGTCAGTTTTGGAACCGACGCCTAATGGGTGGACTTTTAGTGTCGCCCACATAAGTGTCGCTTAGAAACCGACACTAAAGGCTTTAAATAACCGACACTAAAGGTAGGTTTTGTAGTAGTGATTAATGGTTAAATAACAATGTAAAAGGGTTCAAGTTATAAAACCCTCCTCCAATTGAGCTCCAAAGCTCCAAGCTCACGCCATCAATCATGGATGAAGCTCTTGCAACTCCCCTTAGGCTCGTCCTTAAGCTTTTGATTGTAAAAGTTGGCTAGGGTTGAAGAGGAGATCGAAATAAGAAGAAATCAATGATTTATTTTCGATTTCCACCATGGAATCAAGGAGAACGAAGATCAAGGGCTTACGAACAGGTAGGGAGTCATCCTCCTGCTCCTCCCTAGCTCCTTGGTCGGTTTTACAAGCAAGGGAAAGAAAGAAATCCGAAAAAGCCTTTGTTTTGGCTTGGAAAGGGCACTTTTATAAGGAAATTGATTAGAGAGAAAATGCCTTTATAAAAATCAATTAATTCCAAAAATATCACCACCTCTTCCTCCTTGGTTTGCTTGTGTAAAAAGGCAACTCAAAGCCACCGAACTCCCTTCCATTATCCATGATTTAAAGAAAAACAAATTAAGCACCTTAATGCTTATAATATTAATATCCCATATGTGAGTGGAAATTACTTTCCTTTATAATAAGGTGAGTGGAGTTTCACCTCCTTTAGATATTTTCGTTCCTTATCTTGAAAAAAGAACGTCCATCCTTATTCAAAATCAACCAATAACATTTTGGTTGAAGGCCCTTTAATTAATACATTCATTTTTGCCCTAAATTGAATTAGGGTTTCACTTAAGATTAAATCTTGACTATTTTAATACCAAGATTCTCTCTCCTCCAACTTAATTCAAATGAGGCACCCCTCTCATTTTATTTGCTTTAATTGATGCCAAGAAACATTAGGGACCTTATTGAAGTGGTAATTTGCATATTGAACCTAGGTTTTGGGTAAATTGCACATTATACCAAAACTAGGTTTTAATGCACAAGGATTGCTTTACAAGCTTAAACTTGATGCCCAAGCTTGTAAAAACCATACCACTACATCATATTCATTCTTATGATGTCTCAACATCAGAGGAATATCTTATCATGCAACATTTGCAATTTAACCCCTCAACTTGGGTAATTTGCACTTTAGTCCAAAATAAGTAATCATTGCTTCAACATTGTTCAAACTGGACCAAAATTGAAACATAAGTTTCTTATGAGCCCTAATTACTTTTCCTAAGATAAGATTAAGAATCTACTCAACATTATTAGGCAAAACACCTAGGGTTAATTCATAACCCAGGTCAGGGATGTTACAAATTATAAACCCCTAACAAGGATTTCGTCCTCGAAATCCCAGGAAAAGGAGGGACAGATTGTTCATTAATCATGCCCTCAAGTCTCCACATCTCATCTTAGTGTTATGGAGATACTATGGATCTGTGGTTCCTACAAAGTTCCTTTCATTAATTCAACCTTATCAATGTTTATTGTTTATGCAAGGCATAAACCCCTAACATATGATGTTCATTTCATTGAAAAGAAGAAGCATAAAAGAGCATACTTCTATCATCACCCAGGAACATTTATCAAAGGGGAAAAACATATATATATCTAACAAAGATAATTTACTCAGTAATCCTTTATTCATAACGTTTATTTAGTAAACTCTATGTAATTGAGAATGTTCACATAGTTCTTCCTATTAGTTGGGAATGCCACATAGCTCTTCCCTTTTTGTTGGGGATGTCACATAGCTTTCCCCTTTTGGTTGGGAATGTCACATAGCTCTTCCCTTTTTGTTGGGGATGTCACATAGCTTTCCCCTATTGGTTGGGAATGTCACATAGCTCTTCCCTTTTTGTTGGGGATGTCACATAGCTTTCCCCTATTGGTTGGGAATGTCACATAGCTCTTCCCTTTTTGTTGGGGATGTCACATAGCTTTCCCCTATTGGTTGGGAATGTCACATAGATCTTCCCTTTTTGTCTCTTTATACTCTCTAGATTGTTTCAAAATGACTACTTGATCAGAGTAATAAAAAAGATAACAATCTAAGAGTTTCATACTTGCCTTATCTTCAATAATCATATACCTGGCCAGGGTATATAAGTATTGAGATTAAGTAGTATGCACTTTATTTACTATCATATTCCTCACTTTTCATATCATTATACACACAAGATTTTCCATTCTTGAATTTTCTTCAGGCATCATTTCTATATCTCATCTTTCAACGCACAGATAAGGAAGATTATAAAACATTTTAAGGAATACTGAGTAAGATATAAGTTCTCATCTCCTTTGTGTCCTTATAGGACTAGTCAAAGGAAGTTCAAAAACAACTATTTTCATATCTTTAACACATAGAATCATAATATGAAGTATCAGGTTGAATATATTTCATTTAAGTATCACCCCTCAAGGTCACCTACCACATTAGGTTGATTTCAACACATAGTGTCTAGTTGCCTCATGTTGCTGTTTTTGCCTTCTCTTAATGGCTACTGCCCTGGTGCACTAGGCATTTATTGCACTGGTGATGCCAAAAACTTTGGCTTTTCAGAATATTTAGGCAAATGTCTCTAAAATTATAGAGACCTTACCTTAATTCTCAGCTTATTGCCCCTCCTTGGGAACTACCATCACAGATGTAATGCTTGTCCAAACTTAAGGCAGAGTCTACATTCTTGCCATATGATAATCTTTCCCACATTTCCACTGTTCTAACATGACCATGTCACTCAGGAATCCTTTCAAAGCCCAAAGTTTATGCATTAAATACTGGTAACTTAGGTTGTAATACTAGTATCCAGTCTTCTATATGCATTATTGTTGTCCTATCCTACCCTTCAAGAGTATAACATAGGATTCTCTATCCTGATTAGGTCAAGGTGGGAATTCTCAGGCACTTGTTCTCCTCTTGCCTGGTCCCATGC
Organism: Alisma plantago-aquatica; assembly: GCA_963693085.1. Taxonomy (NCBI): domain Eukaryota; kingdom Viridiplantae; phylum Streptophyta; class Magnoliopsida; order Alismatales; family Alismataceae; genus Alisma; species Alisma plantago-aquatica. Next base: position 472,052,952 of record OY856409.1, on the reverse strand, counting down.
ACCCTCTCCTGGTGCAACAACATTGCCCTTAGCAATGTGTTCCTCATGTTCTCCATTCATTTCCAAGTTCTTCTTCTCCTATGTGGGCAGAAGATACTATCAGATAAACTGGAAGACACTTAGAACAGACTATACAACCTTAGTCCTATGTCTCTGTAGACTCAGCGAACCTAGAGCTCTGATACCACTTAATTGTGACGACCATCTCGCGAAAACATAATTAACTAATGCGGAAGCGTTCATTAAGCAACAGATTACTGAAAATCACTAAAAATTAAAACTTTTTGCAAAGAGATCCACACATAGGAAATCTTTTTCTTCAAGAGACAAAGTATAACACATTTACATTCTGAATCAAAGGTACATATCATGCATCATCTCTTTCTGAGAATTACAAGCATCAACTGTCCTATCAAACTAAACACATGCAATATAAAAATCTCGAGGCACTGGGCCAAAATCTCGAAATCACTAACTACTACTCCGAGGACCTGAGAGTACAGAGATGACACATAGGACTCTATCTACATCTATACAAGGCATAACAGCCAGTATCTCCACCTGAGTCTTTACTGCTAATACTGTTGTTGTTGCTGCTGTCCTTCCCTTACTGAAGGGTTTCTATCTCCTTGTCCGCGACCACCTAAAAAATGTAGTTCCCACGGGGGTGAGACAATTATAAAAATTGCCCCAGCGAGAGATATAACTCTCCGCCAGTAACATTATTATTGCAACTTAATAAGATAAATATGAACAATGGAATCATATTTATTTGACAGCAGATATTTTAATGTCTAACATATTAGAACATTATTCTATATCAGAAGCAATGCAACTATAACTTGATAGAATCAACATGTCACTTATCCTTTAATGAATATGAAGAACATGTATAACATCTATTCAAACTACAAAATCATTACCACTGCATTAACTCTCTTCATTCTTAGATCATATATCTGAAGCCTGGCATTATCATTGTGGAATCATGGCCTGTAGCCATACTCTTTTTACAAAGTGTTGGGATCTTAATCCCTCAATTCACCACTGGGAATTTCTCATCCTTTCACAATTTCAATACCATAACCATGTGATTCTGGGTATTTAAACCCTTAGTTCATCACTTGAGCATTGTTACCACTTCCTCAGGTAACTAATACCTTTAGGTCATCTGACTAAGGTACGTATGATACTTGAGGCCCATTAACTCTCTTACTACTTCTTACTAGGAAACAAAGTATATTATGGCACACAAGGCCCAATAAACAAATTCAAATTAATAACATATCATAGCTCATACCTGGCTATGCACATCACCTCATGATACCTGCATGGTTAGCACATATGATAGAAGTACATCAATTATCTATCAACACCATGTAGAAACAAATCTACTATTAATTTAAGGGTATCACCCTTATTTCTTTACCATGATTAGGATTTCCATCACACATCTCATGTATCATTCATCCAATTATATTGGACTTATAACACAACAAGGTATACCAGTATTTGAGGTGTTGGATATGATATCTATCATATCTTGATGTATCACTTCCCTCAACACCTTAATATTACTTGAGTTCATATACTTAGCTTGTATTAGGGTATTACCCATCCTAATACTTTATGCATCAGTTCATCACATTTATCATGTAAAGTAGTGATCATTAATCACTCACTTGGAATATACAGCCATTGCCAATACTATGGATTCATCCTTAAGTTAGGAATTAACAAAAATACCATGTTAGGTCCTTTTCAAAACAACTCTAAGTCAAGCATAGAGTACCACGGCCGTGCAACCAAGAACGGCCGTGCAAAGGGAAGCCACCACGACCGTGCTACCTTGCACGGTTGTGCAAAGTGAAGCCACCTCATGAATCATATTCATATATGAATTCTATTCTTTCATCCTTTCAACTTGATTAGGTTACATCAACCCTTCAATCAAATGCATACAACTATGATTAACATAGTGTACCAAGTCATTGATCCTATAAGCAAATAGGGATTCATCCCTTAATTGGTACTTTAATCACTTAGGTACTATTAGGGTTTCAACCTTTGTACCTTCATTGATTATCATTACTAATCATAATTGGATAAATAGAACATTCATCATCTTAATTCTCAAGAATTCAATCACATTGGACCTCCATTACATAAGGTATCCAATTGAATTAGGGTTTCCAATGTTGATCCCTTCAATCATTGAATTCATGGAATCCAATCATCAATTGGATCTATACTCATACTTCAATTGAGTTTAATAGGTCAACCTTCAACTGATTTTACCCTCAATTGGTCATCAATTAGGGTTTGATTCAATTGAATTAGGGTTTGGAATCGATGATCCAACAACACTAATCAATGCACGATTGGTTACTTTGAAACTATTGAACCATCATCCAAATTGAGCATGACCTGACCCCAAACGGTCTTGAGGTCGTTTGGGTGACCTCAAAACGGTCTTGAGACCGTTTGACCATCTTATTACTCAAATCCAAGCCATCCAATTAGGGTTTGGATCATTGAAGTGCTCACCAATTCAGCAATTTATTGCAAATCAACTTGGTACCTTTAGACCTTCAAACACCTAAACATACTCAACCCTAGATCTCCAAACGGTCTTAGGTGACCACCAAACGGTCTTGAGACCATTTGGATGAGCTCCAAACGGTCTTGAGACCGTTTGGCTCATCCAACCCCTGGATTCTAGTGAAAAATCATTAGGGTTTGAGCCATTGAGTTGATCATCAAATCAGCACTTAATTGCAATATGATTTGGTACCTTTGGACCTTCAAATGGTCAACTATACTTAACCCCAGACCTCCAAACGGTCTTGGGTGATCCCCAAATGGTCTTGAAACTGTTTGGGTGATCCTCGAACGGTTTTGAAACCGTTTGGGCCAATCGACCCAAAACATCATCTCAATCACTTGCAAAATCAGCACTTAGCTGATTAGGGTTCATACCACATCTTTGGATCTTCAAAAACATATCCATACTTGACCCTAGACCTCAAAACGGTCTTGAGTGACCCCCAAACGGTCTTGAGACCGTTTGGGTGATCCCCAAACGGTTTTTAAACCGTTTGGGCTAATCAACCCAAAATCTCAAATCAACTCATTGGAATTTCAGCACTAATTCCAATTAGGGCTTGCCTAATTGATTAGCCTTCAACTCATGATTACTTGGGAATTAACCCCTCAAATTTGGTGAGTCATTAACCAACATAATTAGTAACAGTAATATCAAACGGTCAACCCTTGGTCAACCATATCAAACGGTTTTGAAACCGTTTTCCCAAAAAGTTAAATTAATCAAGCTGAAAAATCAGCACTTAATCCAATTAGGTTTACCTAATTGATTAGCCTTTAACTCACGAATCCTTGGAAGTTAACCCATCAAATTTGGTGATTTATTAACCAACATAATTAGGAACAGTAATCTCAAACGGTCAACCCTTGGTCAACCATCTCAAATGGTTTTGAAACCGTTTGCTCCTAAACGGTTTGCAAACTGTTTGGTCACCAAACGGTTTGGTGAAACCGTTTGGTCCCAACTTCCAAACCGTTTGCCCAAGATATTTGGGGAGGTGTGTGCTTATGATGATGTCATCATCATCAAGCTTCGTCCCTGAAGTTCTAACAACTTCTGATTTCATGAATTAACCATTTTCAACCAGCAATTAATCAAGATAATGAAGAAATCATTGAAATTACAAGATTAATGGTTAAATAACAATGTAAAAGGGTTCAAGTTATAAAGCCCACCTCCAATTGAGCTCCAAAGCTCCAAGATCACACCATAAATTGTGGATGAAGCTCTTGAAACTCCCCTTAAGCTCGTCCTTAAGCTTTTGATTGTAAAGTTGGCTAGGGTTGAAGAGGAGATCGAAATAAGAAGAAATCAATGATTTATTTTCAATTTCCACCATGGAATCAAGGAGAACGAAGGTCAAGGGCTTACGAACAGGTAGGGAGTCTTCCTACTGCTCCTCCCTAGCTCCTTGGTCGGTTTTGCAAGCAAGGGAAAGAAAGAAATCCGAAAAAGCCTTTGTTTTGGCTTGGAAAGGGCACTTTTATAAGGAAATTGATGAGAGAGAAAATGCCTTTATAAAAATCGATTAATTCCAAAAATAGCACCACCTCTTCCTCCTTGGTTTGCTTATGTACAAAGGCAAATCAAATCCACCGAACTCCTTTCCATTATCCATGATTTAAAGAAAAACAAATTAAGCACCTTAATGCTTATAATATTAATATCCCATATGTGAGTGGAAATTACTTTCCTTTATAATAAGGTGAGTGGAGTTTCACCTCCTTTAGATATTTTCATTCCTTATCTTGGAAAAAGAACGTCCATCCTTATTCAAAATCAACCAATAACATTTTGGTTGAAGGCCCTTTAATTAATACATTCATTTTTGCCCTAAATTGAATTAGGGTTTATACTTAAGATTAAATCTTGATTATTTTAATATCAAGATTCTCTCTCCTCCAACTTAATTCAAATGAGGCACCCCTCTCATTTTCTTTACTCTAATTGATGCCAAGAAACATTAGGGACCTTATTGAAATGGTAATTTGCATATTGAACCCTAGGTTTTGGGTAAATTGCACATTATACCAAAACTAGGTTTTAATGCACAAGGATTGCTTTACAAGCTTAAACTTGATGACCAAGCTTGTAAAAACCATACCACTACATAATATTCATTCTTATGATGTCTCAATATCATAGGAATATCTTATCATGCAACATTTGCAATTTAACCCCTCAACTTGGGTAATTTGCACTTTAGTCCAAAATAAGCAATCATTGCTTCAACATTGTTCAAACAGGACCAAAATTGAAACATAAGTTTCTTATGAGCCCTAATTACTTTTCCTAAGATAAGATTAAGAATCTACTCAACCTTATTAGGCAAAAAACCTAGGGTTAATTCATAACCCAGGTCAGGGATGTTACACATTCAATGTCAACACTTGCTGAATGGTGAAACGAGTTTAACTCGGAGCGCATATTCTTGAATATGCGGGGGTGAGGACAAATATCCCCTTACGTCCATGGTAGGTAACACAGGATTGGCTATGAGCCATACCTGGAAGAGTGCAACTTTGGACTACAGCTCCATGATATGTAACACATGATTGGCTACAAGCCATACCCTGGAAGAATACGCCTGTGGACCGTAGCTCAAGTTTCACTAGTGACGTGACCTGTACTAAGCTGGGCTAAATTTATACAGCTAGACTATATGTCATTGGAAGAAGTTGACTTATGATGTCACTACATGTTCACTCATACTGGCCGAGGAAGGTGAGATCGTGGATTCTATCTCTTCTATTAGACCTTGTATGACATCGATTTCAACTTATCAAGTGGTCGGTGGGATTTGGGTGGTACAACCCAAATCCTCATGGAATAATAAAATACATAAGCAGTGGTGTACTATACTTATGTAGGATCAAAATATGAAAATATTGGATGATTTCTTGCTTGATCTTTATACAATGTTGTTGATAGGAACTGTACACATTCTTCATATTCCTTTTAAATTATTAAGATGTTTCATAATGCAATAATAATTACTCTTCCTATTAATGATCATTACCTACTTCACGTAGCTGTAACTTCAATGTTGCTTTGTTTATCTTATATGTGATAATAATAGAGTTGGTGGAGAGTTATATCTCCCGCTGAGATATGAAATCTTATCCCGTGGGTTTCCCACACCCTTTTTAGGTAGACGAGCACAAAGAGGTAGAGATCGTGCAACAGAGGTTGAGCGGAAACAAGAGGAGCAATAGCTGACAAGGTTGGAAGTGCTGCTGGATGTCCTTTGTTGATAGAGTCCTAGAGTCTGTAGGGTTTTAGGGGAGACAGAGAAGGCAACGGAAACAAAAAAAAAATTTCTCCCCCAACCCATACCGAGGAAACGCGTCAACGTCTATATAATAGGAAAGGATGGTTTGCGGAATCATACCTTGTCCCGAGGCTTGCTCGGAGATAATACCTCGCGCAATGCGTGGTCTTCAACTCCGGACTTCGACGGCGTTTGTGCAGCTCCTGGTCACACCGGGACTGACAACTCCTACTCGAACCGGACTGTCGGATGATAGTTGTCCTCCTAAGAGGCAGTGTCCTCCCACCTCTATAGTAGTCCACACGGACCACCTGGAACTCCACTCTCCTTGTCCCACAAGGAAGTGGAAGGAGTCGCACCCTCCTGTTGACGTACTAGTCGCCAACACGCTCTCCTGCCTCCTGTTGTAACTGCAGTTGTCCTTCCCTTTTTGCATCTCCCTTTTGCGGGAAGCACTTGATCGGGCTCTCTCACGGTTGCACTGAGCTGTACTTTGAGAAGCCCCCAATACCCCCTATATATAGGAGAGTCATGGGACAGGGTTTTCCATCCCGGGCAATGCGGGACTAAAGCAGGAGTAGAAGGGTTCGGGATTTTTTTCACCAAAAGCAACCATCTCGCAACCTGAACTGATCGGTTCACTGCTGAACCGATCGGTTCAGCCATTGAGCCGATCGGTTGGACCTGAGCCGACCGTTTGGGGCACTCCAACCGATCGGTTGGTGCCCTGAACCGATCGGTTCATGGTCCTAATCCGGCTCAAAAAGACTTTCCTTGTTTCTTTCCCAATTGGTATCGAATACCAATTATATTCCCAATCGAATTGGGCAATTTGAAACGAAAGGAAAATTCTCACCAATCCTACTTTCCCAAGTTGCTCGATTGCACCAGTTGAACTGATCGGTTCAACACTTGAACCGGTCATTTCATTCTATGCATGAGCCGATCGGTTCAACAATTGAACCGACCGGTTCAGCAACCTCAGCCGACCGGTTCATCACATGAACCGATCGGTTGGGAGTGCAGGTTGTGCAGAATCAGTCAAATGCGATTTCAATCAATCCGATACTCCAATCAATGCGTCCAACACCTTGAACCATACGATATTGAGCCATCGACTGATTGAGTGTTTAATTGAACTACCAAACTCTTTTAGTAATCAATCTAAACATTGCTTTGTGGACAAAACTCCTCTTCCAGGTTAAATCCTATGTGTGTGACCCTGCAGGTCCATTTCACGTTGGCAGTGAAAGTCCATAACACTTATGACTTCACAAGCAAAGAGCGGTGCCTAGTCACACATCAGTGCTACCCAAGTGAAAGTAGAAAGTTGGAGAACAACTTTCATCCTACAATCCGTGAATGGTGTTACAGCGAATGTATAATTCCTTTGTCACTGATATCCCGAATGAACTCGAGGCATGGAACAGTCATCCTGTCAACGTTCATTCACTTCCTTGATCTCAGAGTAGATTGGAAGAGATATGTATGACATCAGTATCATATACTGATTCACACATGCGTGCACGCCTTTCTCAATCCTACTCATCAAGTGGCCATGGATATCATACTCCCTCAGGAGTGACAAATCCCATATCTATCACTCACCCCTCAAAAGCCCCATGTGTCAAAGCCACCCAATCATCACCTTTATAACAACCCATGTTTCAGGACTGCGTTTGATGATGTCAAAGTGTGCCCAACGACATGTGTTGAGTGCAGTGATTTCAGGTCTAAGAATCACACTCACCACCATCACTGTGAGTACTGACTGTGACTACCATCTCATGGTTCCATGTGTCAAACTCACTGTGGGTCTGTCCGGTACACTTGTTCTCTAACAAGTACCTATGTGTTTGGTTTGATATCTCTATATCATGACTAATGAGATTTTGTCATCAACCAACACCACAATCTAGTCTTTTGTGTCATTGTTGTCTATCTACCTTCCACAATGACATCCGACTAGGGACATAACAAGAACGTACAAACTCTTAGCATCTGTATGATCTCATCGTTCAGGTCATGAACCTGAAGGCATACATCATTGAGTACTGTCATTCTCTAGACATTCAATCTGTTCTATCACTATCTCATATGACTGAACCAGAAAGAATTGGAAGCTCGCCTTTTATGTTTATCAAATCAATCTTAATGTATCCCACCAATCATCACATGATTGGCTCTCAGGGCATACATACCAATAGACTCCCACTTGCACTGCGAGCCAATCACCCATGAATCATATTCATAGTGATCTTCAAACATGTCCCACATGTTACTGTGCTCTAGTGCCATCATAGTGAGTAATGGAAACACCTTGCCAAAGTCTGAACAAATTGCATGTCTCGCATCTCTTCGCTGTACATCATACGTATGAGATGGAGTTGCCGTAATATGCGATCTTGTATTCCTTTGCTAACCTTTAGCCACATTGCATGATCAAGGATTCCATACTTATCATCAATGAGTGGAATATAAGTTCATCTTATGAACTTCCAGATCCACATAGTATCTACTACTGTTTACTAACACATAGATACTCGACATTTCCCTTTTAAATGGCTTTATTGGAACATTTCCAATTATCAACAAACTTTCACTTTTATACATCTTATTAATTTTCTGTCCTTTCGGAAGTTCGCATCAATGTAACTCTTTACATCGAACTCTTCCTTATCTTCATAGAACTAGTACTTCACAAGCACTTATCAAGTTCTCATGGTATTCCAGTAACCCTTACTGGAAGTAGACAGACATCCACTCGTCATGTCCTACATACGAGTTATCAGAATGAGCACATCATATTGCCATGTCCTACATACAAGATGATGAATGCATTTTATTCTTGCCATGTCATACATGCAAGATAATGGGATTATTACATACATGATAGATCCATATATATTCTTAGTGTTCCCATTCTTCATAAGAATTGGACACTTGGCCTTGGGATACTAACTCCATGTAGCATGGACAAGTTTTCTCCCACTGAATCTGTGCATACTGAACACTTCAGTACAGATTGCCAATGTATGCTCTCTCTTTTCAGGTCAAGAGGTTTTTCGAGAACTATCTCTATAGATCTCTATTCCTATCATATAGGAAACATCTCTATCTTCCTTAAAGATAATTTCCACTTTTGGATTTCCATTCTAGAACAATTCCATTTCACATCAACATGTGAAATGTGAATACGCTCCCACTAAATCACAGATCCCTTCTTTATCTTTGACATGTCAGTCAAACCCTTTGACTATATCATCAAAGTAAAGATCCAATTCTGAGTTGCTTGTACTCAATCAATCACATTGATTAGTCCATTGTAACTTATAGACTTCATTTGCATTAGTGGATTCATAAACCTTATAGGTTGTGTCACGTACACATCCTTGTTTTATTCCTCATAGGAATGCAGTTTTAGTATCCATATGCCAAATGTCTTAGTCATTAAGTTGCAATCAACAAGCATCATCCTTCTCAAAATGTTATCCATGTGCCTTAACACTTAAGACTCATTTGCACTTATGGATTTCATCCAATGAGTGCTACCATCAAGGTCATACCTTATGGTTCACATGGAAATCATTTAGGATGTAATGATCATAAATCATAACTCAAAATTCGGCTCCTCATATTCATCTAGATAGTTGACTCATCACATGAACAACTCATCACATAGATAATTGAGGTGTATCTGTTAAGGATATGAGAACTCACAACCCTTGTGATTCTTAATTTCCTTTATTAGTGTGGGGTATTCTTTTATTAAGAAGAATTCAGTTATTCGATAATCATTCTCTAACTCCTTAGAGTATGATTCCTTCTTGATTTAGACATCACCATGCCTTAATCATGAGTTCACTATGATACACTATCATAATCACTCATAATGATCTCAAACATTTGGTCCAAGTATTTCATTCTTTGATCTCATCAAGAATTAATACTTTACCAAATTTGTACTTCATCTATGATAATCTTGAACACTTCAAGATATTCATATTGGTATTTCTCTAAACACCATTTGAAGTATTAGCATTTGTCCCAATAGGTATGTAAATACATCACATGTATTATACCTAATAGGATAATCATTCTCCCACTACCATTAGTGAAGATTGATTAATCATGTCCAAGATATTCATGTCTCTTACTGGTTCTCTAACCAAAAGAGTCTAGATTTATCCATCATATGGAAACTAGAAATGAATTTCTTATGATATATGCTAATTTAATTGTTTGAGTTATCAATAACTTTAGGTATCATTTTATCTTATACATACCATGTATTACAAGATAAACAAGGCATTGCCACAAAGATCATATCTTTAAGATTGAAACATCAACTTTATTAATTGCCATCATTGTCATACAATATGCAAAAATAAAGTGTTTCTATCTATTGGCAATATATGAAATAGCAGTTCTCAACTCTATTTCGTGCCCTTTAGGCTGAAATAAACTGAAAGATACTCCTATCTATGGCAGCAACACTTGCTCCAATGATGGGTATTTCTTTCTTGGTTCTTTCACAAAGGCCATCCCTTCTTTGTGGATATTGCATATCATATATGACATATCCATATCTTGGTATCATATACCTCAGATAAAGAAGCGGTTCATTTCATGATACCTTAGGTGGAGATCTCCATCCCCTCCTTCATCTTCTTTTATTCTTCCAGATATAGAGGGCAATCCCTCATACACCCTTTCCCCATGTGCCTTGAGGCTGAAGATGACTTGGATTTCTGGCTAGCATCAGAACACTTCTTAGCTTTGCCCTTGTCCTTGCCCTTAAGATTACCTTTTCTTTGATCATATCAAAGACTGTGGTTTGTCTTTCTTCATCTTTGCCTCTACTATCCTCAACATGTCCAACAACTCTGTCAACGCTTGTCAAAGTTATTCATGTTGTAGCTTATCATGAATTGTATGATTCTCACAACATTTGCAGTATCATACCAATAGCCTACTCTTGGCTCAGAGGGAATCCTTCTTAATCAGGTTTTCCACATACCCAATCACATTGAGTGTGTGAATACCTTACTGGATCTCCTTCTGTCATGAAATACTAGGACAGTATCTTGGAGACATCATATGTCTCATGTTTTCTCTGCAACTCACAGTTCAGAGAACACAACATCAAGCACTCCTCATCAATGTCATCCTTGGTATGCTTCCATAAGCATACTTTCAGCCATTGATGTGGTGGGATAGAGTTCATCTGGTTATGGTATAACTAGGACTTAGAGCTTTCACTCTTTGATTGAGAACACTTCTCATCGTCCTAACCAATCGTGGAATTATTCCCATTTAATTTGTTGGTCTCAAAGACCCATCACAAATAAAGTAATTTGTTGATTAACCATTTATTTTAACAAAAGGAAATATATGCAATTTTAGTCCAAAAACTCATTTTTGACTTGTTTGATTGATTTGAAAAGTTGACGATAAAATTAGGCCTTTAATTAATTATCGCTCCCACAATTTTAGTTCAAATTGATAGCCCTCACCATCAATTCGGAAGATTGCAGCGTACAACCTTCTAGTGGGCAAGATCCTGAAATCCTCTAAGCCATGGACCAGCTAGGGCTGTCACCCACAACATAGATCTCTCAGGTAGGCAACTTTTGCCAATTGCATCATATGCAACTCTTGATAAGATGTCATATACGACTCTTTGCAATGATCATCTCCATGCCTCAAGGTACTAGATCCCATCTAGATCACCTTGTTAAGTCTGACCCAAAGCAAACACGATGAATATGCACCCTGCTTTGGCAGACCCACACATTCATCCTTCACGCTTCCACGAGATAGACGGTGCACCACGCTTTGGCGTGCCCACACTTGGTCGATCAAGCTTTTCATGTGTGTTGCATTTGGAAGAAAACTTAATATTTTAATGAGGGATTTGGTTTTATATACATATACATATCCAATCACCACAATACATAGTACGTATCATATACATGCTATATCCCACAGAAAACATGCACAAACGATAAAAAGCGATGATTATGGCCATCCTAATGTGATTCCTCGAGCCAAGAGGAATCACGGTCATCTAGGTCTACATCACATGCAACCTGTACAAGATGAACTCTGTGCCTTGCCATCCGAGTAGATCAACTCATCACATGAACGATCTGTACTCTCCAGCCGGTCATCTGGGTGCCACCAGCCGATCGGTTGGCTCCTCCAACCGATCGGTTCGCCTGGTCGTCGTGCATCTCGTCATGTCTGCCACCCGCTCGTCTCGCTCCTAGAACCGGTCATCAACCGATCAGTTCACTCCTTGAACTAACCGTCTGGAAGGTCAACCGATCGGTTCACTCCTTGAACCGATCGTCTGAGTAGTCGTCTTGATGTCCGCCGGTCTTTGACATAACAGGAAATAAAATCCTATTCTATTTATTACATTGCTTTAAAAAGGGAAACCCCGATTTACATTCGGGGGGAGCAAAGGTAGGAAAGAATCTCGAATTATTTCGAGTTACATCAGGAATAAGAGAGGGAAGATCGGTGCGCAGACCGAGATGCAAGCAACCACACACAACCAATCACAGATAGGGGTTTATAGGCCATAATCACGCTACACACATCCACCACAAAACTCGTTTAAGGGTGACGCATATCGAGTGCATTAATAATACATATCATATATGTAATTAGGGATTTGTGAATTTAGGATTGTACATGCATAAAGCCGATATTATTCACATCGTATGCAATAAATAAAGGCGACAAACCAAAATCGATCATATCGATATTCCTAAAATATAGAGCAGTTGACGTGGCTCTGATACCACTGTAGGGTTTTAGGGGAGACAGAGAAGGCAGCGGAAACAAAAAAAAATTTCTCCCCCAACCCATACCGAGGAAACGCGTCAACGTCTATATAATAGGAAAGGATGGTTTGCGGAATCATGCCTTGTCCCGAGGCTTGCTCGGCGACAATACCTCGCGCAATGCGCGATCTTCAACTCCGGACTTTGACGGCGTCTGTGCAGCTCCTGGTCACACCGGGACTGACAACTCCTACTCGAACCGGACTGTCAGATGACAGTTGTCCTCCTAAGCGGCAATGTCCTCCCGCCTCTGTAGTAGTCCACATGGACCACCTGGAACTCCACTCTCCTTGTCCCACAAGGAAGTGGAAGGAGTCGCACCCTCCTGTTGACGTACTAGTCGCCAACACGCTCTCCTGCCTCCTGTTGTAACTGCAGTTGTCCTTCCCTTGCTGCACCTCCCTTTTACGGGAAGCACTTGCTCGGGATCTCTCACGGTTACCAAAACCAGAGAGAACGACAACTTGCAGAGCAACTGGTTGCACTAAGCTGTACTTTGAGAAGCCCCCAATACCCCCTATATATAGGAGAGTCATGGGATAGGGTTCTCCATCCCGGGCAATGCGTGACTAAACCAGGAGTAGAAGGGTTCGGGATTTTTTTCACCAAAAGCAACCATCTCGCAACCTGAACTGATCGGTTCACTGCTGAACCGATCAGTTCAGCCATTGAGCCGATCGGTTGGACCTGAGCTGACCGTTTGGGGCACTCCAACCGATCGGTTGGTGCCCTGAACCGATCGGTTCATGGTCCTAATCCGGCTCAAAAAGACTTTCCTTGTTTCTTTCCCAATTGGTATCGAATACCAATTATATTCCCAATCGAATTGGGCAATTTGAAATGAAAGGAAAATTCTCACCAATCCTACTTTCCCAAGTTGCTCGATTGCACCAGTTGAACCGATCAGTTCAACACTTGAACCGGTCATTTCACTCTGTGCATGAGCCGATCGGTTCAACAATTGAACCGACCGGTTCAGCAACCTCAGCCGACCGGTTCAACACATGAACCGATCGGTTGGGAGTGTAGGTTGTGCAAAATCAGTCAAATGCAATTTCAATCAATCCGATACTCCAATCAATGCGTCCAACACCTTGAACCATACGATATTGAGCCATCGACTGATTGAGTGTTTAATTGAACTACCAAACTCTTTTAGTAATCAATCTAAACATTGCTTTGTGGACAAAACTCCTCTTCCAGGTTAAATCCTATGTGTGTGACCCTGCAGGTCCATTTCACGTTGGCAGTGAAAGTCCATAACACTTATGACTTCACAAGCAAAGAGCGGTGCCTAGTCACACATCAGTGCTACCCAAGTGAAAGTAGAAAGTTGGAGAACAACTTTCATCCTACAATCCGTGAATGGTGTTATAGCGAATGTATAATTCCTTTGTCACTGATATCTCAGAGTAGACTGGAAGAGATATGTATGACATCAGTATCATATACTGATTCACATATGCGTGCACGCCTTTCTCAATCTTACTCATCAAGTGGCCATGGATATCATACTCCCTCAGGAGGGACAAATCCCATATCTATCACTCACCCCTCAAAAGCCCCATGTGTCAAAGCCACCCAATCATCACCTTTATAACAACCCATGTTTTAGGACTGCGTTTGATGATGTCAAAGTGTGCCCAACGACATGTGTTGAGTGCAGTGATTTCAGGTCTAAGAATCACACTCACCACCATCATTGTGAGTACTGACTGTGACTACCATCTCATGGTTCCATGTGTCAAACTCACGGTGGGTCTGTCCGGTACACTTGTTCTCTAACAAGTACCTATGTGTTTGGTTTGATATCTCTATATCATGACTAATGAGATTCTGTCATCAACCAACACCACAATCTAGTCTTTTGTGTCATTGTTGTCTATCTACCTTCCACAATGACATCCGACTAGGGACATAACAAGAACGTACAAACTCTTAGCATCCGTATGATCTCATCGTTCAGGTCATGAACCTGAAGGCATACGTCATTGAGTACTGTCATTCTCTAGACATTCAATCTGTTCTATCACTATCTCATATGACTGAACCAGAAAGAATTGGAAGCTCGCCTTTTATGTTTATCAAATCAATCTTAATGTATCCCACCAATCATCACATGATTGGCTCTCAGGACATACATACCAACAGAGTCATCCATTTACACTTGGGTCCTTGGGTATGTTTTGTAGACGTTTGTGGATGTGCTTTCGATACGTGTTTGGCTTGTGTGTCTTTTTTGTATACAGTTGTAATGGATATATGTATATATATGTTCTGGAAACAGTTTTAATTTTTAGTATTTTCCAGTTATTTGTTCATTAATCTTTCTTTCACGGTTATGTTTTGAATAATATTGCTTTGTGTGGCAATAGATGTCAAACTTTTCACCATCCATAACACGGCAATCCACATATATGAGTGTCAATAGAAAGGTCTTGTTAACGTACATGACAATTCTATAATATTACAACAATTCCTTTATTCTTACATACAAACTAGGCTTTTAATAGGTTTCCAAACCCATCAATACGTCAAGAAGAAAGAAGACATGACAAATCATGTGCATTTTCATTAAAACTGTTTGTGAATCGATGATTAAATCAATCAGTACGTGAAAAAAGAACATCTGGTGATATGAAACATGCTGCCTTAATTATTACTATATACATATAAATAATTTGCGTATTTTAAAGATTAAATTCATTAATATTGATATCATATATAATTATTTTATAATATTCAAGAAAGGATAATGACATATTGTCATCTTCTTCGATCCAACTGCCTCCCATCTAGATTTTGGTCTTATAAATTTTTAGTCGAGACCATATCAGGTACTATCGTGCCTGATTCCAGTATTTCTTTATTCGGTCTTCGGTCCGCGATACAGTTTTGGACCTAAGTAATCCCTGGAGTGTAGATTGCTGAGCTAATGAACTTTGAACTGAGAGTGTACGTTGATACTTTCCTTGAGTTATTGAATTATATGACAATGGTGTGTTAACAATAGTATTCAAGCGGCATCACCTAGTAAAATATGTTACTTGTAATTTCATCAAAGAAGAATATCAAAGATGAGGTTAAGCTTGAACAGGTCGCCTGATCACTATGAGAATTTTATACGTCCTTATAAAGGAAAGCAGAAAACTAATTCTCCACACCAACGGTGCGCCGCTTCCTTAAAATAATAAAGTATAGACTACCAGTCAACCATAATGCTGCATCCATGTTTATCTAGCATTTATTGATACTCTAGAAAGTATTGTACTATTAGTCCTGTAAAGATTGTAAATTGATACCGTAAATCATAACCGGACAATTTTTTTGTTTTTACCCTTCGTCATCCTATTTCTACCCACCCCGGTGCACAGGAGGATCGAACCCCCGTAAATCATAACCGGACAATATGGCTTACTTATTTCTTATGCTTTAATAACTGTAACTAGCAAGGTGACGAAAGGAAAGCAAGACGACAAATGAAGTTTGTGCAGCAGTGAATATATATTTAAGTTGTCAGTTGTCACATTGTTTGTCCCGGTCTAGTGCAGAGGAGATGCTTTAGCTTTTTTGTTTGTTCATTGTGCTCCACTTCTTTGACAGTGTGTGGTTGTGGTTGTACTACACTTCCACAGGTGCAAATGTCTACATTCACCTTTCATATATATAGAAAGGGAGAGGGGGGTTTTATAAAGTTGTTGGAGTGCATGGCTTGATCTTTTCTAGCTTCTCCGTTCTTTCGCTTGCATCTGCCCTTTCGGTGCCGATACCAGTCCCCTGGAACAGCCGTAAGAGGAGTCGAGGAGAACTCGGTGATGGGGTGGCGGGCGTCGAACGAAATGTATGCAGAGGCCGGACTTCTCTTCCCTTATCTGCAGGGATTGGACCTCCCGCAACCACAAGTTTGCCCTCATCAGTTCCCATTTCCGGAAGATGATTTCCTCTACGGTCTTTGTAACAATTACCTCTTTGATGACAATAACAGCAGCAACAGCCACTGCCCCTTGCCCATCACAAGTGACTCCTCGGTAATCTCCGATTTACCAACTTGCTTTTCTAGCTCAATCTGCTATTTTTGGTAAAGAGAGCACTCAAATTTCTTCCTTTTCTTGGCCCAGTCATTTATTGCCCTTGAATCTCCTCACTGTTATGATTGTACTCACAAAGCCACGGTGGGTTGGGGCCAATTTTAGCGACAGGTTCTTCGAGGTAGGCGGGGATATTTGTATAGCAGTCTGGAACAGGGCAGTCTAATTGGAATAGGGCTCTTTAACCTCCTGAACCGAAAACATAGAATTTTCCAATCTTTAAGAGACTAAAATTTCCCTGATAGATCACTGTAGCCAACTTCCTTGAGTGAAAACTAAACCGGTATTGACTATGTTTTAAATTGCTGAGATCCATCTTTGTAGACTGGGGATAATCTGGTAAAGGGAACCTCATGAAGAAACCCCTAAGTGGGAATACAATTAATCATTTTCATTTTCTGCATTTCAATAATCAGTCATAAGGAATGTAATGGGTATTAAAGCATACGCTTTCAGGTTGTACATTGGCCATACTTCTTTGGCACATGCGTTTTAAGATTTTTTAACAGCTAGTATACTGGAAAACAAATCTTAGTTTTGCTATTGACAATCTGCTTAGGCTACATCAGCATTTTTCTACATGGTAACTGTAAGGTTATATACCCATTTAAATGCACACTACATCCACTTTTTTTCTCTAGAAATAATTTCCCTCCAAAACCAAGAACAGGGAAGCTTATCAACAAAGCAGGCTGTTGATTTATGTACTTGAAAGATTTTTGATGAATTTTCTCTCTTTATTGAGGACTAGTTCTGAGTCCTTACAATATCACACTATAAAGTGATGCGCTGAAAAATGTTTGGGGGTGGGATGCCCCCTACTTTTGTTCAAATAAGGATTCCATTATTATTAGCATAAGCATTTGTAAATGGAAAATTCTTCCTTAAGCCCTATTTCTTCACTTTATGGCGGTCAAGCTTGTTCATTCTGTCTTGGACGCATGGGCTTGCTCCCTCTTCATTGGTATCAAATCCTTGTTCACCTGCA
The DNA here is from genome assembly GCA_963693085.1 of Alisma plantago-aquatica. NCBI lineage: Eukaryota > Viridiplantae > Streptophyta > Magnoliopsida > Alismatales > Alismataceae > Alisma > Alisma plantago-aquatica. The sequence goes on along the minus strand of OY856409.1, from coordinate 472,035,146 downwards.
GCCTCCCTTGGTTTGTGTATATTGCCACACTAGGTAGGAGGATAATTCATGTACCTTATCACAAGGATGTAGGCCTCGACCTGCAAGACCAGTTAGTTTTTATGTTGGATTTGAATATCATCAATAACATGCATAACTTGTAAGATGACAGTGTATTTTTCACTCCAACCATATCCAACTTGTAGTATGACGGAAAGAAATAAGGGCATCTTCAGCAGACCAAAGTTTCATTTGTGTGTTATTCGGTTATTTTCAACTCATTTGCCTCTTAGCTTCTGTGCCAAATGCATAATTAGTACGTATTTTGTTTCATGCAGAAAAAAGTAAATCAAAGTCAACTACAGACTTGGTTTCAAATAAAATTTGCCAAAACCAAACGGCTACCCGTATTTTCCACTCACAGTGCCTGCTATAATCCATCACTAATTTTACAGACAACCAAAGTGCGCATACATATGTCCGTTGGTTCACTTTTTAGAGTAGTGAAGAGGCTATTTTGTTCATTCCACCCTTCTGGTGCGAGCAAATATGAACGACTAATCTCTAATATTAGAACAAATGATACCACTCTTAACTATTTTGATTTCAATATTTATACATTGTTGAAAAATACTATGTGGTATATGTTTCATCTGTACACAGTTGTCAATATAATTTGAATTCATTGTTTGCCCACCATAATTGACCTGCATGTTGTCAGCTTCTTTTTGAATTAGGAACAGTTTTATGCAAAAGGAGTAAACGGTTTTTTCTTGTTTGTTTATTTATGTATTCAAATCGAAAGACTTATTCATTTGGCGTCTTTGGACAAGCTTTCCTGCATAAACTTGGGGTACATTGGCTTGCCAGCGTAACTGTTTTTTGCTTGTTTTTTCAGAGTAATTTGGTCAGAACCTCCTCTTTAGACGACTATGATCTTGCAGAGGAAGGAGATCTCTTCAAAGCACCTGAACCTATTATAGAAGAACCAGAGCTTCTGCCTGATCCTGTTACTGCTGCCATTTCCATGATATCTACAGGACAGGATATTATACCAACCGAGGCACTAGAGGTCGCAGATTTTGTTACAGACCAATTTCTTAGCGATGCTTTCTATGAGTGTAGGAAAGATCTCTTGGAACAATCTCCTACTAAGGAACCATATGGTGAGTTATCTGGAATTAAATTTGAGGAACCACAAATGGTTGAAGAGCGAAGCACACTGCAAGATCACTCGGCAACAGAGGCCACACTACAGAAATGTGTGAGTACTGGGTGCCTGACCTCCACAGAGTGGATAAACGATGGGCCTTCAAGGCCAACTTTCCTTGAATTTCAAAACATAAGTTTCGAAGCCGATTTAGGGATGAGGAGAGCTTACAGCGAAGGAGATATAAAGGTCAGTGTTAGTAACGTTTATGAGTAGCTAGCACACCTTTCCTTTGACATTGTGGTTTTCTAGCATGTAACTTAAATCTATATTGTAGCACTTTTAGATGCGAAATCTGTTTATACTAGTAGCTGATAGGGTTCTAAAGAAATATATTCACTGTTAATACATAAAATATAGCAAACAAAAGAAAATTTTACTCAGCTGTTATGCATAGGAGTCTGTTCCAGCTAATAGCCAATAAAATGAATTGCTGCCAGGTAAACTATATATCTGCTAAAGAAGATAATACAAAGGTTTCAAGTATGCTTATATAGACATTTAAGACACTAGTTGTTCCTTCGAAAGAATACAGTTTGCACGGTTTATAATCTTACTTTTCCTTATGAATATCAGACTCTGAGTGGCGGAAACATCAGCGTTGCCAATGGGTCTGTCGCTCCACATCCACTGCGATTGTTAAGCATGGACAGCTATAAGATTGAAGAACGAAAAGAGAAACTTTCAAGATACAGGAAAAAGAAGTCAAAAAGGAATTTTGGAAGAAAAATTAAGGTGACCAAAAGTCTATGTAACTTACTAATTCTTTATGCTAGCTCATTCTTTTGTTATTTCTGTACTCAGCTACCATCAACATTGGAGGCATAGAATTAAATGTCCGATTTCGATGTCGTGTCCGATGGCCTAGAAACAGAAATTTTTCGAAATTTCGCACGAAATTTCAATATTTACGGCCCTAACGATTTTGACGACCAAATAAGCGAATTAAATTATGAAAATTTACCAGGACGATCTAAACGCCAAGATCTACTCAAATATGCAATAATATTTCATATTGGATATGTGGGGTGGGGGGTCTCCCACATTTGTAAGTGAAGGAAGCTGAACAATTTTGACAGAATTTCGATGGCAATTTCGATGACAAAATGAAGGAATTAGATTATGAAATTTTGCATACACAATGTTTAGACAAAGATACACTAGATTATATATTAAAGTTATATGTTTAGAGGTTAGGGTGGGATCCATGTCTTGATGAGTGACTGCACAAATGATCAGAAATGGCAAGTCTGCTAGACAGTTAGACTGTTAAAAACTTCAAGTTACAACTTAGAATGTATAACTTACAATTACGAGTTACAAAGTTACAAACTACAAGTTGTATAAGTCTAGTGTTCGCATTTAACTAGTTTACACGGGACATTTATACATAGATCCAAGAAAGAACTTTGTTATTTTCGAAGTATTTCTCCATATCTCTATAGAAGTGTAGAAATTGATGAAGGTAATGTATAGATGGTCTAGAGATAGCGGAAACATGCCTTAGAATTAAGGAAAATAGGCTTTAGATGCAAGAGATTCAAAAACAGTTGCCAAAATACCCATGAAGTAGTATTAGCAGCCTTAGGAACAAATTTCTCGAAATTTAAGTTGTGTTTCTGTACCATTTCGCAAAATTACGGCCCAAACTGGCCTTTTTGCTGCAAAATTTCACCCTATTTTGCGAAATTTTGCACCTAGGGTCAAAATTTTTGTGAAATTACGTCCCATTCCCTGCATTTTGTGTCCGATCATAGGTTTCGATGTCTGATTGAAAAAAAAACGAAATTTCGAGCGAAATTTTGCAATTTCGATCGAAATTTTATTCCATGATTGGAAGCTTTGAATGATTCAGGGCTGCACATCACTTATTATGTTTAAAATATAAGTTTGTATTTTATGCTTTTAATTGATATAGTGTCATGTTCACCGCAGTGGCGGAGCCAGACTTTCTAAATAGGTGAGGTGCAAATATAAGATAATAATTTTGTTGAAACAACAATCTCTTGCACTAATTGATAATTCAATTGAGTATTTTTTTTCTTAGTTAATAAATATCCATTTTTTATTGATTCCAATTCAAATGAACATAGATATTATAAGATGTGGAGGCATAAATCAAATAAAAAATAATTAACAAAATCGTGCTTGTGGAGATTAATAATTGTAACTTATTAGAAAATTATGTGCCTTTCGATGTCCCTAGTAAGAGTTGCTGAATAAGAAAGAATATTAGAACAATTTGTAGCACTACTCATATCTGCATTATGCGGACACAAACTTGTTTTGGTTTTCAATATAAAAATACAACTCCTCACAGGTAGTTGTTCTCAAATTCTAATCTACTTAAACGGAAGAAAAACAACTAGGTCAATACAAAATGAATCTTAATTGACTAAATCAATAATAAAAGAAGAAGATAAGTTTTCCATATCGGATGCGTGAAAGATAAAAGTAAAAGTAGATAAAGAAGTAAGTAAAGAGGCGAATCATGCTTGAGCGGTAGGAAAAAGAAACAGTGATGCATGATTGAACAGCAGATTTCTTAATGTCTTGTTTGGTATGGGATCTAATTGGGACCGTGCTCTGTCCTTTTGAGCGATGTAGGTGCAAATCCTGACCAACATAATCCCACTCTGATCCTATTTTGTTTGGCTAAAACTGCACTAACAGGGTCCCTTTTGGAATCCGTAAACCTTTTATCCAGACCAAGTCATCCTGCTTTTAGCAGGATTACAAAATCCCAATCAGAATTTAGCTCTGTCTTATGTGTTGTTATGTTTTAATACAACAATGAAAAACACAAAAAATGAGGTCAGTAATAGGACTGAATCCGGATAAAGACTAATCGGAATTTCTTGACTAACCCGGGCTGGACTTTATAATCCCGGTCCCTAACCAAATAGGGCTTCGAAACGCAAACAAAGGACCAAGGAAAAACTGTACGAGGAGAAGGTTAGAAGCAAATAAGTATGTTGTAGGGACCAACACTAGTGATAAATGTGCCCGAAAGATCTCAGACAACGAGTCAAGTAAGAGTCAAGTAACGTGTTAGTAGGAATATACGCGCCACTAGTAGCAAATATGACCCACACTAATCACCCAGTGTGGCGGTCTCTACTGTGGTTCAGAGTCTTCAGACCTTTCTTATGGTTAAGGACGGAGGCCTGAGCTGCAGGACCTTCGATTTTGGAAACCGTCAATATTGTGAATGGGTGAGGCACTTTGTTTAAAATTTTTAAGCTCGCCACTGCAGCAATTAGTTCTTCATTATATTTGTTTTGGTAAATAGGTGAGGCACATGCCTCATGCCTCTGAGTGGCTCCGCCACTGGTTCACCGCCTATAGTCACTAATTTGAGCTCATTCATATATACAAAACATGCAAACAAAATTGTCAAGGCTGTAACTTTTTTACATATACCTGATCTTAAGATCAAAGGGTAGCAAATGCCGAAATTAACACAAATCAGTGTAGATACTTTATGTGACCGGAATGGATATCCTTTGGCGATACTTTTAAAAATGAAGTAACACGAAAAAAATGGTCTACCATGGATAGATAGTAGCTTAAATTTGCATATATAGAGAGAGTGGTACTAGTGTAGGCACATGTCTAAGGTCAATACATGTCTATATGCTGGCAATTTTATTGTCATATTTAACCAATGGATGTTTCTTTCCATTAAGTTAATAGTCGAAATTCCTCCTTTGAGCTACCCAAAGAGTGTAACTTATTTTTCACATACATCTAAGAATTATTTCTATATGGAATTATCAGATTTCTCACAATATTATCTCAATTCTCAATTTATCCTTTTCAATATGAAGCTTCTCTTACAAGTCATCGAGTAGGGTTCGGTGTCGTCTGTTTTATAAGTTCTTGTCATACTTTTGTCTTTGGCATAACAATTTGCATATATAGAGAGAGTGGTATTAGTGTAGGCACATGTCTAAGGTCATTACATGTCTATATGTTGGGAATTTTATTGTCATATTTAACCAATGGATGTTTCTTTCCATTAAGTTAATAGTCGAAATTCCTCCTTTGAGCTACCCAAAGAGTATAACTTATTTTTCACATACATCTAAGAATTATTTTTATATGGAATTATCAGATTTCTCACAATATTATCTCAATTCTCAATTTATCCTTTTCAATATGAAGCTTCTCTTACAAGTCATCGAGTAGGGTTTGGTGTCGTCTGTTTTATAAGTTCTTGTCATACTTTTGTCTTTGGCATAACAAGAAGGTCGACCTTGATTCCGAGAAATGTTTCGTCTAGGCAGCTTAATTATCTTTTCTGAGTATAACTTCATGCTTGTTGCCAGTGAACTTACTCCTCAGTATATATTATAAATCATCTTAAATTCTTGGCTGCACATTTTCATCTAAAGGCTAGTTCCACTATTCTTTGAATTAAAAGATTTTTTAAATTGTTGTATTATCATAAATTAAAATCTAGGAAGCATGGACACGGACACGGGACACGGGACACGTCAATTTCCAAAAATATAGGACACGGACACGGCAAGTATATATATATATATTTGTATTTGTATAACATATTATGACATATAATGTGTAATATGCCATGTGTATTAACACAAAATGATCTAGATAAATTATCCGCATGGGCAATCACCATGAAATCCAACAAGCAATCAACATGTAACATTATATTTACAAGTCACAATATGGATTAGTTCACAACAAACATTACAATGCTTGATTATATGATATTGTTGTAATATGAATTTGTAAAAATTAAGAGCAGTAGAATTTTGGGGACAATAGTTCCAATGGAAGTAATGATTCACAACATGTACTATCAAGAGGAGGTGAATCCAATTGTTTTCCTCCTCATGGTTGATGTGGCAGTCCCCGGATGTTGCAATAGCTGGTGGAGATGATAAGAAGGGTGTCAACGACTTGCATGTAGCACCTGAAGCTTAATTAACTAATGGTAGTAGGGCGAGTAGTGGAGGACAGGAGGCAAAGATTTGGAGAAGGCTTGGGTTTTTTCATATGCCTAGGCTTAAGTGGGTCGGAGTGGTGTATCCTGGAGGTGTCCATGGAGTGTCCAAGCCGTGTCCAACACTTCAATATAAAAAAATTCAAAGTGGACACGCCGGAGGCGTGTCCGCTACGCGTCCAGGCGTGTCCGCTACGCGTCCAGGCGTGTCCAAAATGTGTCCATGTTGGACACGCGTTGGACACGGCCACGGCAGCCTTCGAGAAGTGTCCGTGCTTCCTAGATTAAAATGTATACCACACTCCCTATGTTCCCTATTCCCAATTTTAAAGCAAAAAATGGAACCATTCCAGTTTACACACTTCTTCATTTTCATTTTTTTTTGCTATCATCAGACTCACAAAACATCAATATGACTAACATTAATTAGTGTTCATAATCATCTAACTGTATATTCACTTTCCCTCCCTTTGTATGCATTAAATGTGATTTTATTCTTTAAAAAAAATATGCAAGTATATAAGTAAAATATCTATGTTGACCCCCCCCCCCTAAAAAAAAAAGTTTTAATTACTATTTTATCAAATATGGTTTTGAATAGATCTAGTGGGGCATGGGGTTTCTTGCCATGGATGAATATTTGGCAAATAGGAAGGTCAATTAGTTTAGATTCAAAGAGATGTTTCTTCCTGATGGCATAGATGCCAAATTTTGTGTCGATAAGCTCATGCTCACTATAGGAGATACACATATGAACTCTTTTAAATCATGAGTGTATATTTTTTTCTAAGGATAGTATCAGTTGTCTATAAATTTTAAAAATTACTGCATGTTATGTGTGTTTTTCCTAGAATGCATATTACATCTAACATGCTCCCTATTCCTAGATTTTATAAAATAATAAAAAAAAGCATCATGTATCTATCTTATTTTATGCATTTTCCTAGATTTCTCCCAACCTTTTGCTACCATCAACTCATCAAACATCAATATGCCTATATTTGCAGTCAATGCTTTTAATCAGCTATCCATGTTTCCAATTTCACTTACTACATATGAGTTAAAATCGAAATACATATTTTCACACAAAGATATGCACGTATATAATTTAAATCTCTCAAGACTTTTTTTCTATTTAACATTTAAAATTATCTTTTTTTTTTCTAATGATAATTTTTAACAATCATCTTCTAGATCTTGGGCTTGCTGATTTTGCATTTCTTGTCATGGCTTATCCCATAGTTTTAAAAAGCGGTATGCGTTGTGCGTGCGGAGAGGCCACCTTATAGAGTATATGCGGTATGCGGGAGTATATACTATATACGGAAGTATATGCGGTTTTGAATTTTTTTTAATAATTAATTTGTATATATAAAGTAATTACAAAATTGCATATTTAATTTGTACATTACAGATTTAGACCCTAAAATTTGAGATAGATTCAAATATGAAGTTTCAATGAAAAGTCAGCAACATTTAGAATGCATTCTAGAATTATTTAAACATAAACTCCAATGAAGCACGCACAAAATGGTTTGGCACAAGTACATAACAATCAATACTAACCAAATCATACAAAAAATGGCTGCATGTCCTTAAGGTAAAAACAAACAAACATTAAGTAAGCATGTTTCTCGTGTACAAAACATACAACAAATAGTACATCGAAGAGAATGTTATTAATAAATATATAATCTAGTTTAAGACGAGATAACGAATGTCTATCTAAAAATTGCCGACTAATCGGCCTTATAAGCGGCTAAGTATATGCGGACCGCTTATGCGGCCCGTGCGGCCTTTTTTTGAAACACTGGCTTATCCTATGCACAATAGGAAGGTCAATCAGCATAGTCCATTACAAACTTCTCTCCACAACTTATTTGATGAATATTTTTTGACTAGAAGTTTATGCTTTCTATTTAAGACCTTATTCCTTGGTTAATATTTGAAGTTCTCTGAATTCATTGAAGCATACTTTTCTTCCGACGCTAGTCTTAAATTTTAATATTGTAAATTTTCTAAATTCTCATATGTTGTGTAATTTTGTAAAATGCTTGTTACAACAATATGTTCCCCATTTTAACTTTTTTTGGAAATTTTCATATATCAATCTCATTTTGTACACTTTTCTCAATTTCACAATTGTTTTCCATCATTATCTCACCAAGCGTCCGCGGAGCTAATTTTGTAATCAATGGTCTAAAGTATCTAACTATTCTGTTAGATGTTAGATATATAATTAGTTAATAGGTTCATGGGCCTAATTGTCTTGGCACATTAGGGTTATGTCTACTTCCTTGTACATGCCTCCTCTCCTATATATAGGAGGAGAGTTTACCGTCTATCAATAAGACATACAACACACATCTTATTTTACACATTGATTCAATTTCCCTCCCTAAATATGCGCTAAATGGAGAGCTTTAGGAAATGGTTCACACACTTACATGGGCACAGATGCACACTTAGACATGTTCATCAATTTGTAAAAGAAGATGGGCAGTTGCAAAAAGACAAGATAATCAAATGTATATGGTGGACCTTGGTTACGAAGAGTAATAGATGGATTTGTAGTATTTATCTTTTGTTTAAATGTTCAATTTTAAATATTTTATAAGTCTTTGATTCATCAATCTTGTTACTATGTCCTATTATGTTTCTAGCTAATGTCCAACCCTTCATTATAATCAATCGAAACTATTTGAACAAAAAGGCTTACAAGTAACGGTTCACACAACAAATAAAAATACATAATTATACCATTGGAATATTTTTCATATTTGACAAATGCCCCTTTGTACTATGTCTTCACCATGACATTAGTCAAGCAATTCTTTCAAATTTGAATTGTTGTACCTCCCAAACCTTACAAACGATTAAGAGAAAATACGAATCAAAAGACTTGCAAGAAGGATCAACATGTTGTTCACCTTTTCCCATTTTCCACAATAGCGGGACATGCCTATACCTCAATAGGACATAACTAGGTGTGTGCAATAGGTTTCAAGACATATCATAGACATGAGCTCCACAGGAGTGTATATCCTCCGCAAATTGACAAATTTGACATTCAACAATTGTTCAGGTTTCTAGAAGAAACTCGTAAGTCAAGATAACCAGAAACAATGAAGAAAAAATCTATAATATTCAGTCAAAGTTAGGCCAGCTGTTGGGGAAAAATCTAGAATAAACTTGACATATACAATGTGTGTGTTTGTATGTACATAAGGTTATACACATATATGTATGTACATATGCTTACACACATATGTATGTATATTTGTACACATGTATATGCACACACATATTCAAATGTAAATGTGTGCATAACATGGAAGATTCCATAACTGTGGAAGAAAGCATTGGTTTGCAAGATGGAGAGAGGAAGCCTTTATAGTTGTAGTGTAGGAGGGAGAGGGGGATGTGCAATGTGGGATTCAGTTAGACCACATCATAAGCGGGACACCAAAATTGTTAAAAAAACGTGACATGGAATTTAACCTAAAAATATATAGTCTTGGTAAATAGAGATAAAGAAAGTTTGTGAAAAATCATAAAAGTTTGTTAAAATCATGGAACTAAATGTCGTCGACATGGGGCGAAATTTCGCCGATGATGTCGATGTCGATGGTCGTCGACGTCGAATCCATGTAAACATCCTCATTCCACAATATCCTCGACATTTCGTCGAAGTTGTCGACATTTCCCCATATGTCGACGAAGTTGACCCAAGTCTATACAAAAATTCCACAATGTCCTCGACATCTGTCGAAGTTGGCGACATTCTTCTGGTATTTTGTGGAGTTTGCTGTGTGAGGGGGAAAAAGTGTTGGAGCTTGAGGTAAGATGATTTTAATGTTATTTTTTTACTATTCTAAGATAATAGTAATAGACTGACCCCCTCTCTGCTAAATCAACCACATATTTACACTATTTTTATGTAGTTTGTTTATTGTCACAAACTTTATATATGGAAGAACTTCGTAGTTCGGAGACGACTACATGTAATCGTGTATTTATCTACATATGTAAACCTATATGAATGGCTATATGTAAACGTATATTGTGTTTTTTAGCTATATTTGATGAAATCTGTCAATTTTCATCACAAAATGACTATTTTTAGCTTAATTTTTTTCGAAGTTGCATCGAAGTTTGGTTGTAAAAATCCTCAACATTTCCTCGACATTTCCACAAACTTCCATGTCCACACCTGTCGAAGTCGGCTCGAAGTCCTGTTCCATGGTTAAAATTGTGAAAAGTTGGGAAAAGTCCTCAACCTCAGTTTTATTCAGTAAGAATATTTGGCTGACAAAAAAATCATGAAAAATGTGACTTTTTGCTTCTTCAAAATGTCAGATATTATTGTTACTAAGACGGTTTCTACTAATTCTTTCACACAAACATAGGCAACTATATTAGTAGAAGATTAATCTGGAGTTTATTCATATTGTTAGAAAATTGTTTCCTTATTTATGTATCTCTTTACTATTTCCTTTTCCTATTGGGTCTATTATGTAAAAGTTCTCTCTCTATATAATAAAGGAGACCCCACTCTAACCGGGTATTGCTTTTGACCCAAATCCATTCTTTGTATCAGAGCATTTCTGGCTGCTGCAACCCTAGCCGCCGCCCCCCCTCCGCCCACTCTCCTCCCCCCTCTCTCTTCTCCCTCTCCGATTGCATCTTCCTTCACTGCCGCCGCAGATAACCGTCGGCGGTATTCCTCACCGGGCAACCGGTCTTCCTCTGATCCGTCAAGGTACAATGGCCTCTTGAAGGAGAGGAGGAGAAACCCTCGTTCTATCCCGAAGAGAGGAGTACCTTTCTTTTCATATTCTTTCCTTTCCACGTAGTCCCCGTACGTGGATGAGTGCCTACATCTTTAGGAGCTGTTGATGGGTCAGATTCACATCATAAATTGACTAGTGATGGTGCTAATTTTTGTCACCCCCCGGTGCGTCTTCCCGGGGTCATCCTCTCTCCGGTGCGTCTTCCCGGAGTTCTTTTTTGCCCTTTGACGGAGCCGATTCCCGTCAAAGGTTTACGTCTGCCGCCACTGCACACGGTGTGTATCTCAGGCAACACATCTGCCGCCGCTGCACACGGTGTGTATCCCAGGCAACACAATGTGTTGTCGTCCAGGTGTCTCTGCTCTGACGGCCTTGTTTGCAAACTACACGGCGTGTCACAGTTGTTGAAGGTTACACCTCCGAAATTGGACACAGTGTGTCTCTTATCTACACGGTGTATGCAAATTAGTCAGGAGTCATGCATCATCCATCGATATGGCGTGTGCTGAATTTGACACGGCGTGTCACTATTAGTCAAGAGAGCCTGGTTTTTGTCTTTGGCGACTCACACGACGTGTTTAATATTTCATACGCCATGTAGTTCCCAGACATGACGTGTTACATCCTCGACATAGCGTGTTCTTTATTCTATCTGCTGTTGTTATCTTAATCTCTTAATATGGGAGATGCAAAGCTAGCTGTTTCTGCTATAGTCGTCTACAATGACCAATCTCAGATAACTTCGGTGAAGCTTAACTCACAGAATTATCTTCTTTGGATGAATGCTATCTACACTGTGCTTGAATCTCGTGAGAAGGTGGAAATTATTGAGTCAGAACCCCCTGATGAAGGTAGCAAAGACTATCCCACTTGGCGGAAAAATAATGGGCTGGTGAAATCCTGGCTTTGGAATAACATGGAGCCCCAGATTGCTTCCAGATTTATGTTCTGCTCTACAACTAAACAAATCTAGGAAGATGCAAAGAAACATTTTTCTCACGAGAACAATGCTCTCCGTCTCTACACTGTTTATGACCGTCTATTTGCAGAAAAACAAAATTGTCGCTCTCTTGTAGATTATTTTGGCACTATCCAGTTTATTTCTCAAGAACTCAGTTTCTATCAGTCACTAAAGACTGATGATCGGATGAAAGATCGAGATGATCTAGTAACAACAAGGTTTCTATCCAGCTTAAATCCTGTATATGTTTTAGTCAGTAGTATTATTGTGGCCACAAACAAACTACCTATCCTTGAAGAAGCCTTTATACGGATTCAACAGTCATCATTTGAGTCTTTTTCTGCTATTCTAGGAGAACACCACACTAAGAATCATGCTTCTCTTGCTGCTGCCAGAGGAATAGGACGGGGTGTTGGTCGAGGACAAGGTGCTGGAAATCGTCCAAAATGTACTTTCTGTGGGAAACTTGGACATAAGGAAGACAAATGCTATTCTAAGAATGCTCCACCTCCAATTGGTGCTGCACATTATGCTTCCAATTCATCAGAAACATCTGCATCAGAAGCTTCTAAACATGTACAATCAGATGTTACAATATCTAAGGAGGAGTATGACTGTCTTCTGCAGGCTACTCAACAAGCTTCCCTTGGGCTTCGGTCAATCTAGTTTCAAATGCAGGTAACCATGGGACTTAACTTGTTGCCTCTCACCCATCCTCTACATGGGTGGTGGACTTCGGGGCCTCCTAGCATATGGCGGGTATACAATCTATGCTTCTTTCTTCTGACTCGTATATCTGCATTCTTCTGTGACACTTGTTGATGGTTTTGTCAGACGAGTCCAAACGTGTGGCATCGTACAAACATCATCCACATCATGTACTGGACTTTCCATTTAACTTAATGTCTGTTGCTAAGCTGGTTCATCATCATCATCATCTAAGCCTCAGTCTCAACTATGTTGGGGTCGGCTACATGGATCCTTTGTTTCCATTCAGCTCTGTCATGGGCCATATTCTGATTGAGATGTAGAGATTCAAAATCTCTCTTTATAAGATCATCCCATGTTAATTTAGGCATTCCTCTTCTTCTATTTATAGTGTTTGTCTCAATAGCATTGCTTCGTATAGGCGTACTAATAGGTCTGCGTTGCACATGTCCGTACCATCTGAGTCGGCCCTCGCGCAACTTGTCCTCAATTCTCACCACTTCCACTTTATTCCTGATATAGTCATTTCTCAAGCGATCTTTTCTTGTCTTCCCACACATCCATCTCAGCATACGCAAGCTGGTTGATTCTTTCACATGATTGGTAATTTTTGGAGACTCATTCTTTGTGTTACAGGATCCCAGGATCTGGAAGACGATTGGTGGGGGATCTAGGAAGGTGATCTCTACTTCTTTGAAGGTGGTCGCTGATAACACCCAAATTAGTGTATATTCTCTATGCATTTTATCTATAGTTTTGTGCCACTTTAATCTTAATATGCCCAATAATGCTCATGTTTTGTGCTTTCTGTCTCTCATTAGATAATATAGCTAAAATAGCCAATAATGTAGCTAATTAGCCAATTTTTGACTTGCAGGCACCGAAACTAGCCAATTTTGGGACTCTCAAGTACCGAACCTGAAAATACAAGAATTCCAGCAGCTGCCCGATACGGCATACCCGATACGGCTGCCCGATACGGCCTGGCCGATACGGCCTGCCCGATACAGCTGCCCGACACTCCCCCTGCCCGACACGGTCGTCGGGCGATAGTCATATTGGCTCACCTGATGCCTCAAGATCAAAGCCACGGATGAAGGACACGTGGACCAATAAAAGCTACAACTCCCATCAACTCGCTGCCTATAAATAGCAGCTGCCAACCTACAAAGAGGGGGGGAGTCGGAGGGAGGACCTTGCAAGAGCTAGTGCCTAGATCAAGGAGCTAGTGTGTCGAGTTCCCCAAAAGTCTACTGCCCGATACGGATGCCCGATACGGTCTGCCCGATATGGTCTGCCCGATACGGCCTGCCTGATACGGCCTAGAGAGAGAGAGCCGAGGAGTCCAGAGGGACGAAGAGAAGACCCAAGTGGCGAGATACGGCCTGCACAGAGGCCGAGGAGCGAGAGCCACCTCTCCTCTACGGGCTATATCTCTTACCTCTTCTCTTTAATTCTACTGCATTCTTTTGTTTCTTGTACAAACGATATTCATCCATCTTTGTTCGGTGCCAGCTATGCTTGCCTATGGTTAGTTAGCTCCTTGGCTATGTAGCCCGATCTGGGCATGTATATGTACTTTTGCCTTAAGCAAGTAGATTCATATCAGATATAGTATGTTGCATGTTCTATTTTCTCTTTCCAATTTATGATTGCTAGTTTGGTTGATCTCTTACTCGCTTGAACTGCTGTTTCTGCCTGTATCAAGAGATCCGTTGTAGGAATAGCTAAGAGACGATAGTTTGGATCTGGACCCGAGAGGAGGACGATCCAATGTATTCTGTTCCTAACACCCCGGAATATCCTAAGACCCGAGAGGGAACTTAGTGTATTCCGAGGTGTTGATATGTCATTCCTCGAGAGAGGGTCATTGAGATATTATTGATGGTTTTAGTCACGCATCGCGAGAGCGAGTGAGACGACCCCACATGACAGATGCCACCGTGCATACTAGATGCTTGCTTGGATGTTCAAAGGTTGTCTACGCCCGAGAACGAGTGCATAGACTGCCCCGTTTGTAGTTACATAGCCAGGAACTCTCTTTCTCTGATTAGTAGAATCACGAGCTCTGTTTTGTTTTCTTTGTTTTGTTTTATATCGTGACAACCCGCTAGACTAGTTCTAGCAATTACTTTTATCGACTATCATCTTGGCTTATCTGACTAAAGAACAAGATCTGTCGCGTCCTAAACGTCACCACGTCCCTGTGTTCGACCCCGTAATAAAGTTGCGGGGGCCTAGAAGGTTTCGGGTTATAAATTTAAAGCTTGATTCCTTCCTTTATCCCGCGTTCATTTCCGGACGCGAGAAAAAGGCCGGTCAACTTTTGGCGCCGTTGCCGGGGACGTGGTTTTCCACGTTTACACGCCTGGTAGATTTTTGTTCTGTCACTATAAGTCTGTATATACATGCATAGTTTTCCTCTTACTTTACACATACTTGTTCATATATACTAAATCACTTTTCTTTTTCTCATACCTTTTTCAGCCATGGATCTTGCTTCCGCAAGACAAGTCATCTTGTCCACCTGTCCTCCCGAGTTTTTCTGCAGTTCCGACTGCTGGCAAATATTTGAAGGTCGAGCTCTGCAACTAGTCGAGTTATACTCACCTCCACCGTCGTCATATGTTGAAATTCCAACAAAGGAGACTGCCAGTCAACCATCGACTCATGTGCTATCATGGGATCAAGAACTGATTAAGGCAGTAGAATTAGCTGGAGAAAGTGTCAAGGCACTCACCTCCCTAGTTCCTCATCTCCAAGAAAACATCGATCCGCTCCAGCAACTATTAGACAAGCAGGAGCATCATCTCAAAGTAGCCACCGAGGCTACAGACCGCAGTAGTAGTATGCTTAAAAAAACTATTGAACAAGGATTCATCCTAAAGCATCAGTTTGATACAGCGGGTTCCCCTTATATGTGCATGGCAGAATCGACGGATCTCGAAAGCATTGCTGCTCAAGTACAACAACTTCATGATAAAGATGTTGAACAAGGCAGGAGGCTCCAAGAGCTCATCGATTTGGTTACAATTCGGTTACAACTGCCATCACAAGACAATAAAGACGTTAGTCATCAAGACCATTCCATTGGGTCTGAAGTGGAGTATGCACCATCATCCTATTCAGACCATCAACTGGATTCACCAGGATTTTTCTGTGAAGACCAACCCACTTGGGGAAGCCCTTCATTCTATCCAGATGACCCAATTGATGAACCAATGGAAGAAATGAGTCATAGACATGAATGGGTCTATGATGACGATGATGAAGACTCGAAAAGCCAATCGACCTCACAACCAGAAGGTTGGTTTGAGGAACCAGAGTCAGATATTGAACCAGACCAGAGTGACATTTCTCATATTGAGACTTGTCATTTCGCTTTGAGCAGTACGCCAACCATGGTTTGGAACAATTTGTTCGACGACGACGACAGCTGCTCGACATGGAGCAGTGAGTATAGTAACGAAGACGAGTTGGAGCAGCACGAGCGATCATTCGCCACCATCCCTTTACAAGGCTTGGTGGACGTCAAGGGGGTAGGGTGGACGGTTCACTACAACATGGCTGCTGAGCATGAAGACACCCCTGACTCCACGCCAGGTGATAAGCTTGGGGTGGTAGAACCACAAGCAGATTCTTCAGGGCATACTTTTTGCTCAGAAGATGATTGGATGACTCAGACGGTACATGAAGATTTATCTGAGCATCTAACATCAAGTGTAGAGATTGAGAGAGAAGATATGAGTCCTCAAGATGACGTCCAACCTATCACCTCTATCTCATCCTGTGTCGACATCCCAGGACTTTCATATGCAGACTCATATAATGAAAGGTACCCTGAGGATGATATGCCAAAGAATTCGTCCTAGTGCAGTTCAAGCCACTTCTAGCACAAAGATGACTTCCCTGAGTCGCCGATTTTCACTTCGCTTCTTCAGACTCGGCATGGCCAACACATCCGCCTATTATACTCATATTATGTGGCGGAACCCGTTGGCAAGACACAGGTGACATTGGTCCCAAAACTTAGGATTTGGGATCCCAGTGTCGGTTTCGTGGGGCAGCCACCCCCTTTTCTATTACCCACCCTCCCGCCCTTTTATTACAATCAATTTTGCTTTTCATGTTCTTATTAGTTAGCTTCTTTCTTCTAACTGTTTTTATATCCTTGCACCCATGCATCATCTTTAGAACTTCAATAACTGCCGTTAAAATCATGCATTCCTGCCTCACTATCTCAAGTTTAAGTCTTGCTCGAGGACGAGCAAATTTTTTAAGCTTGGGGTGGTAGGCTTCACCCTTCTTTCTCTTCACCCTTTTTGCATTCATGTTCACTTCCCGCGTTTAGTTTTAAATTAAAAAAAAATTCAGCTTTTTAGCTTTGCAATTATGGCTATGTGGTGCGAATCTAATAGATAAATTCTTGACTTTATGCCTAATTGCACAGTTTTCATCTTAAAAATTGCTTGACCTTTTGCTGGGCCTGCTCTTTGACTCTTTCCTTGAGCTTGGTAATAAATCTAAGGTTATGTCCCTTTTTCATAGCTTAAAGCTAAATTCCCTTGATCTATGTCGTGAATGGCAAATCCATGGTAAACGACCGTTGGAATGAGCTAAATCACGATTAAAGTCTCCTAGCTGCAAATTTCACAAGCTTGCCTCTATTCTAAGGATTCTTGAATCATAATTGCAACTTTTCACACATGTGTCAAGACTCAAGCGGATCATGATGAGTTTTGAGCTATAATCAAGATAAAATATTTTTCCTTGATGGACTACATGCCTTCTCACATTAGGTTGAGTCAAAAAGATAAAAAATATAAAAATGTGCAAAAGAGGCTTGGCCGCCCACAAATCCCAAAATATCTATATAGTTCTCACCCAAGCCTACAAATAGAATGCAGATGATAAAAGCCTGAGTGTGAACAATAAATGAGTATTGTTTTCTCTTTTAGGAGAGTTGAGGATGGTGCCCAGCCGGTGTATGACTGCGCTCATGAACGCGTATATGTCGTGCCTGGTAGTACCACTCTAAAAGCTCATTAGAGAGTCACTAGGAACCCCTAGGTGACCTATGAGATCATCTCAGTAGCATGGTTGGTTCGAGCGCAGTACGAGGAGTTCGTCTCACTGCTCTGGGCCAACTGGCTCGGACTGCAGGGACTGTTGCTTGTTAAATGGACCAACCTGACGCAGATCGGGATTCTCAGAAGTCATTAGAGTCTTTTGGCTTTGTTTCTTAGGACATGAATAAGTGAGAGGCGTGTTGTTCCTGATTGGTATGCATGGATTTGTGGTGATGGCTCATTGCTCATCACCCGCGTGATTACCTATGTGACAATTCTTTCATGTCCAATAATTATGGTTCAAACCCTCATGAGTATCAACAAGTTGTAGTGAATTTGCTTAATCTTGCCTGGAAACTCTTTGATCTTGCTTTGGCAGGATTGTGTCTGACAGGTGGGGGTTTGTTCTGAAACGACATGGATCAGGAGAATTGATGTTTTAAACTGTTTTTCTTAACCTTATAATTTATTGCCAAGCTTAATTTGGATGTTATCTTTTTGTTCTTTGAGCACAGTCTTGCTTGAGGACAAACAAGTTTTAAGCTTGGGGTAGTTGATAACACCCAAATTAGTGCATATTCTCTATGCATTTTATCTATAGTATTGTGCCACTTTAGTCTTAATATGCCCAATAATGCTCATGTTTTATGCTTTCTGTCTCTCATTAGATAATATAGCTAGAATAGCCAATAATGTAGCTAATTAGCCAATTTTTTACTTGCAGGCACCGAAACTAGCCAATTTTGGAACTCTCAAGTACCGAACCTGAAAAGACAAGAATTCCAACAGCTGCCCGATACGGCATGCCCGATACGCCCGATACGACCTGCCCGATACAGCTGCCCGATACTCCCCCTGCCCGACACGGTCGTCGGTCGACAGTCATATTGGCCCACCTGATGCCTCAAGATCGAAGCCACGGATGAAGGACACGTGGACCAATCAAAGCTACAACTCCCATCAACTCACTGCCTATAAATAGCAGCTGCCAACCTACAAAGAGGGAGAGGAGCCGGAGGGAGGACCATGCAAGTGCTAGTGCCTAGACCAAGGAGCTAGTGTGTCGAGTTCCCCAAAAGTCTACTGCCCGATACGACTGCCCGATACGGCTGCCCGATACGGCCTAGAGAGAGAGAGAGAGATCCGAGGAGTCCAGAGGGACGAAGAGAAGACCCAAGGGGCGAGATACAGCCTGCACAGAGGCCGAGGAGCGAGAGCCACCTCTCCTCTACGGGCTATATCTCTTACCTCTTCTCTTTCATTCTACTGCATTCCTTTGTTTCTTGTACAAACGATGTTCATCCATCTTTGTTCGGTGTCAGCTATGCTTGCCTATTGCTAGTTAGCTCCTTCTTGGCTATGTAGCCCGATCTGGGCATGTATATGTACTTTTGCCTTAAGCAAGTAGATTCATATCAGATATAGTATGTTGCATGTTCTATTTTCTCTTTCCAAGTTATGATTGCTAGTTTGGTTGATCTCTTACTCGCTTGAACTGCTGTTTCTGCCTGTATCGAGAGATCTGTTGTAGGAATAGCTAAGAGACGATAGTTTGGATCTGAACCCGAGAGGAGGACGATCCAAGGTATTCTGTTCCTTACACCCCGGAATATTCTAATACCCGAGAAATAACTTAGTGTATTCCGAGGTGATATGTCATTCCTCGAGAGAGGGTCATGGACATATTGTTGATGGTTTAAGTCACGCATCGTGAGAGCGAGTGGGATGACCCCACAGGATAGATGTCACCGTGCGTACTAGATGCTTGCTTGGGTGTTTAAGGGTTGTCTACGCCCGAGAACGAGTGCATAGACTGCCCCGTTTGTGGTTACATAGCCAGGAACTCTCTTTCTCTGATTAGTAGAATCACGAGCTCTGTTTTGTTTTCTTTATTTTGTTTTATATCGTGACAACCCGTTAGACTAGTTCTAGCAATTACTTTTATCGACTATCATCTTGGCTTATCTGACTAAAGAACAAGATCTGTGGCATCCTAAACGTCACCACGTCCCTGTGTTCGACCCCGTAATAAAGTTGCGGGGGCCTAGAAGGTTTCGGGTTATAAATTTAAAGCTTGATTCCTTCCTTTATCCCGCGTTCATTTCCGGACGCGAGAAAAAGGCCGGTCAACTTTTGGCGCCGTTGCCGGGGACGTGGTTTTCCACGTTTACACACCTAGTAGATTTTTGTTATGTCACTATAAGTCTGTATATACATGCATAGTTTTCCTCTTGCTTTACACATACTTGTTCATATATACTAAATCACTTTTCTTTTTCTCATACATTTTTCAGCCATGGATCTTGCTTCCGCAAGACAAGTCATCTTGTCCACCTGTCCTCCCGAGTTTTTCTGCAGTTCTGACTGTTGGCAAATAATTGAAGGTCGTGCTCTGCAACTAGTCGAGTTATACTCACCTCCACCGTCGTCATATGTTGAAATTCCAACAAAGGATACTGCCAGTCAACCATCGACTCCTGTGCTATCATGGGATCAAGAACTGATTAAGGCAGTAGAATTAGCTGGAGAAAGTGTCAAGGCACTCACCTCCCTAGTTCCTCATCTCCAAGAAAACATCGATCCGCTCCAGCAACTGTTAGACAAGCAGGAGCATCATCTCAAAGTAGCCACCGAGGCTACAGACTGCAGTAGTAGTATGCTTAAAACTATTGAACAAGGATTCATCCTAAAGCATCCGTTTGATACAGCGGGTTCCCCTTATATGTGCATGGTAGAATCGACGGATCTCGAAAGCATTGCTGCTCAAGTACAACAACTTCATGATAAAGATGTTGAACAAGGCAGGAGGCTCCAAGAGCTCATCGATTTGGTTACAATTCGGTTACAACTGCCATCACAAGACAATAAAGACGTTAGTCATCAAGACCATTCCATTGGGTATGAAGTGGAGTATGCACCATCATCCTATTCAGACCATCAACTGGATTCACCAGGATTTTTCTATGAAGACCAACCCACTTGGGGAAGCCCTTCATTCTATCCAGATGACCTAGTTGATGAACCAATGGAAGAAATGAGTCATAGACATGAATGGGTCTATGATGACGATGATGAAGACTCGAAAAGTCAATCGACCTCACAACCAGAAGGTTGGTTTGAGGAACCAGAGTCAGATATTGAACCAGACCAGAGTGACATTTCTCATACTGAGACTTGTCATTTCGCTTTGAGCAGTACGCCAACCATGGTTTGGAACAATTTGTTCGACGACGACGATAACTGCTCGACATGGTGCAGTGAGTATAGTAACGAAGATGAGTTGGAGCAGCACGAGGCATCATTCGCCACCATCCCTTTACAAAGCTTGGTGGACGTCAAGGGGGTAGGATGGTCGGTTCACTACAACATGGCTGCTGAGCATGAAGACACCCCTGACTCCACGCCAGGTGATAAGCTTGGGGTGGTAGAACCACAAACATATTCTTCAGGGGGTACTTTTTGCTCAGAAGATGATTGGATAACTCAGACGGTACATGAAGATTTATCTGAGCATCCAACCTCAAGTGTAGAGATGGAGAGAGAAGATATGAGTCCTCAAGATGACGTCCAACCTATCACCTCCATCTCATCCTGTGTCGACATCCCAGGACCTTCATATGCAGACTCATATAATGAAAGGTACCCTGAGGATGATATGCCAAAGAATTCGTCCCAGTGCAGTTCAAGCCACTTCCAGCACAAAGATGACTTCACTGAGTCGCCGATTTTCACTTCGCTTCTTCAGACTCGGCATGGCCAACACATCCGCCTAATCTACTCATATTATGTGGCGGAACCCGTTGGCAAGACACAGGTGACACTGGTCCCAAAACTTAGGATTTAGGATCCCAATGTCGGTATCGTGGGGCAGCCACCCCCTTTTCTATTACCCACCCTCCCGCCCTTTTATTACAATAAATTTTGCTTTTCATGTTCTTATTAGTTAGCTTCTTTCTTCTAACTGTTTTTATATCCTTGCACCCATGCATCATCTTTAGAACTTCAATAACTGCCGTTAAAATCATGCATTCCTGCCTCACTATCTCAAGTTTAAGTTTTGCTCGAGGACGAGCAAATTTTTTAAGCTTGGGGTGGTAGGCTTCGCCCTTCTTTCTCTTCACCCTTCTTGCATTCATGTTCACTTCCTGCGTTTAGTTTTAAATTTTCAAAAAAAAAATTCAGCTTTTTAGCTTTACAATTATGGCTATGTGGTGCGAATCTAATAGATAAATTCTTGACTTTATGCCTAATTGCACATTTTTCATCTTAAAAATTGCTTGACCTTTTGCTTGGCCTGCTCTTTGACTCTTTCCTTGAGTTTGGTAATAAATCTAAGGTTATGTCCCTTTTTCATAGCTTAAAGCTAAATTCCCTTGATCTATGTCGTGAATGGAAAATCCATGGTAAAGGACCGTTGGAATGAGCTAAATCACGATTAAAGTCTCCTAGCTGCGAATTTCACAAGCTTACCTCTATTCTAAGGATTCTTGAATCATAATTGCAACTTTTCACACAGGTGTCAAGCGGATCATGATGAGTTTTGAGCTATAATCAAGATAAAATGTTTTTCCTTGATGGACTACGTGCCTTCTCACATTAGGTTGAGTTAAAAAGATGAAAAATATAAAAATGTGCAAAAGAGGCTTGGCCGCCCACAAAATCCCAAAATATCTATATAGTTCTCACCCAAGCCTACAAATAGAATGCAGATGATAAAAGCCTGAGTGTGAACAATAAATGAGTGTTGTTTTCTCTTTTAGGGGAGTTGAGGATGGTGCCCAGCCGGTGTATGACTGCGCTCATGAACGGGGATATGTCGTGCCTGGTAGTACCCCTCTAAAAGCTCATTAGAGAGTCACTAGGAACCCCTAGGTGACCTATGAGATCATCTCAGTAGCAGGGTTGGTTCGAGCGCAGTACGAGGAGTTCGTCTCACTGCTCTGGGCCAACTGGCTCGGACTGCAGGGACTGTTGCTTGTTACATGGACCAACCTGACGCAGATCGGGATTCTCAGAAGTCATTAGAGTCTTTTGGCTTTGTTTCTTAGGACATGAATAAGTGAGAGGCGTGTTGTTCCTGATTGGTATGCATGGATTCGTGGTGATGGCTCATTGCTCATCACCCGCGTGATTACCTATGTGACAATTCTTTCATGTCCAATAATTATGGTTCAAACCCTCATGATCGACAGGTTGTAGTGAATTTGCTTAATCTTGCCTGGAAACTCTTTGATCTTGCTTTGGCAGGATTGTGCCTGACAGGTGGGGGTTTGTTCTGAAATGACATGGATCAGGAGAATTGATGTTTTAAACTGTTTTTCTTAACCTTAGCATTTATTGCCAAGCTTAATTTGGATGTTATCTTTTTGTTCTTTGAGCACAGTCTTGCTTGAGGACAATCAAGTTTTAACCTTGGGGTAGTTGATAACACCCAAATTAGTTCATATTCTCTATGCATTTTATCTATAGTTTTGTGCCACTTTAGTCTTAATATGCCCAATAATACTCATGTTTTATGCTTTCTGTCTCTCATTAGATAATATAGCTAGAATAGCCAATAATGTAGCTAATTAGCCAATTTTTGACTTGCAGGCACCGAAACTAGCCAATTTTGGGACTCTCAAGTACCGAATCTAAAAAGACAAGAATTCCAGCAGCTGCTCGATATGGCTGCCCGATACGACATGCCCGATACGGCCGCCCGATATGGCTGCCCGATACGGCCTGGCCGATACGGCCTGCCCGATACAGCTGCCTGACACTCCCCCTGCCCGACACGGTCATCAGGCGACAGTCATATTGGCCCACCTGATGCCTCAAGATCGAAGCCACGGATGAAGGACACGTGGACCAATAAAAGCTACAACTCCCATCAACTCGCTGCCTATAAATAGAAGCTGCCAACCTACAAAGAGGGGGAGGAGCCGGAGGGAGGACCCTGCAAGAGCTGGTGCCTAGACTAAGGAGCTAGTGTGTCGAGTTCCCCAAAAGTCTACTGCCCGATATGGTCTGCCTGATACGGTTGCCCGATACGGTCTGCCTGATACGGTCTGCCCGATACGGCTGCCTGATACGGCCTAGAGAGAGAGAGCCGAAGGGACCAGAGGGACGAAGAGAAGACCCAAGGGGCGAGATACGGCCTGCACAGAGGTCGAGGAGCGAGAGCCACCTCTCCTCTACGGGCTATATCTCTTACCTCTTCTCTTTCATTCTACTGCAAATCTTTGTTTCTTGTACAAACGATGTTCATCCATCTTTGTTCGGTGCCGGCTATGCTTGTCTATTGCTAGCTAGCTCCTTCTTGGCTATGTAGCCTGATCTGGGCATTGCCTTAAGCAAGTAGATTCATATCAGATATAGTATGTTGCATGTTCTATTTTCTCTTTCCAAGTTATGATTGCTAGTTTGGTTGATCTTTTACTCGCTTGAACTGCTGTATCTGCCTGTATCGAGAGATCCGTTGTAGGAATAGCTAAGGGACGATAGTTTGGATCTGAACCCGAGAGGAGGACGATCCAAGGTATTCTGTTCCTAACACCCCGAAATATCCTAAGACCCGAGAGGGAACTTAGTGTATTCCGAGGTGTTGATATATCATTCCTCGAGAGAGGGTCATTGACATATTGTTGATGGTTTTAGTCACGCATCGCAAGAGCGAGTGGGACGACCCCACAGGACAGATGCCACCGTGCGTACTAGATGCTTGCTTGGGTGTTCAAGGGTTGTCTACGCCCGAGAATGAGTGCAGAGACTGCCCCGTTTGTGGTTACATAGCCAGGAACTCTCTTTCTCTGATTAGTAGAATCACGAGCTCTGTTTTGTTTTGTTTTGTTTTCTTTGTTTTGTTTTATATCGTGACAACCCGCTAGACTAGTTCTAGCAATTACTTTTATCGACTATCATCTTGGCTTATCTGACTAAAGAACAAGATCTGTGACGTCCTAAACGTCACCACGTCCCTGTGTTCGACCCCGTATATCTATTTCGACCTCGTAATAAAGTTGCGGGGGCCTAGAAGGTTTCGGGTTATAAATTTAAAGCTTGATTCCTTCTTTTATCCCGCGTTCATTTCCGGACGCGAGAAAAAGGCCGGTCAGTCGCCCAGCTCGCCGGATTCCGTCCATCGCATCCATTGTGTTTAGCTGCTCTACCTTGCAATGGCATTGTCGCTATGGACATCCATCCCTACAGAGTCTTCAGAAACTTATCCCAGGCTTAGCCTCAATAAACTCGTTAAGAGTGTCAGTCATGTCAATTAGGCAAGCATCATCACATTTCTTTTCCAAGTCGCACTGTGAAACACTCTAAGCGTCCTTTTGATCTTATTCATAGTAATGTCTGGGGTCCTGTTAAAGAGCCAAGTTATAATGGCTTTCGATATTTTTTGTCTTTCATTGCTGATTTCTCCCGCATGACTTGGGTTTACTTAAGTCTCGCGATGAAGTCTTGTCTGTTATTCAAACTTTTTATTAGTTAATAAAAATCCAGCTTGATGCTCATATTAAGATTCTTTGTACTGATAATGCCCCACACTATGTTCAAAAGGCTGTTTCTACGTACTGTAATTCTATTGGCGTGATTCACGAGACGACTTGTCCTCATACACCCCAACAAAATGGGGTTGATGAACGCAAAAACCACTACTTGATGTAGCATGTACGCTACTGTTTCAAATGTCTGTGTCCAAGAAATATTGATCTAATTCTCTTCTCACTACATATTTTTTTATTAACTGTTAGACATCTTCTGTCTTACAAGGGGCTACCCCCTTCTCTGTTTTATGACGTGACGAGCAACCTTTTCCTGTTCCTCTTCTTGTGTTTGGATGCCCTGTGTTTGTTCACGTCTTTGATCCACGAGCTGACAAGCTGTCTCCTCGCGTAGTTCGCACCGTCTTTTTGGGATACTCTCCCACACAGAAGGGATACATGTGTTATTGCCCTCGTCTTCGTCGTCTTTTTGTGTCGGCTGACGTTACGTTTCATGAGTCTACCCCGTTCTTTAGTGACTATTCAGAGTCAGGGGCAACACAATCCTGAGAGTGACTACATCTTTGAGCATGAGAGAGAGCCACCACTTCAAGTGCCATGTGATGAGAGTGTAATAGATACCACCCCACCACCACCACTACCACCGCCTCAACCTTTTCCACTGATTTACACTAGGCGAGCAGGGCGTCACCAAGAGGATGTAGCGTCACCAATCCAGCAGAATGCCTCCTCATCGTCCAACACTCCTGAGGTACATGTTTCTACTGAGAGTTCTCTTGATGCTTCAGTTTTAGATTTACATCTTTCAGATGCAGTTAGGAAAGGTGTCCGGTCCCGCACTATGCGTCATCCATTGGCGAATGTTTGTTGCTTGTCTCATCTGTCACCCGCAGCCAATTGTGGGTGGAGTTTCCCCTATATTTATGTTTTGTTGTTTATTGATCTTTGGTTTGATGCGTCTCTCACTCTTCTTATCAGTTTAGCCAATAGTTTCACATTTACTATGGTCTTCCTTGTCCCTCGGTATGGGACTAGGAGCAACTATAGCTGTGTCACCCCAACTGTTAGTTTAGTGTTTACTGAAAGCGATTAAAAGCAGTGACTTCTGAAGCTGATCAGAAGTTGAAGGAATAGATGACGCAGTTAAAAACACATGGGATAGTTCAGAATCTTCGTCTCTGCAACAGTAGAGATGATTCCTTTAAGAAAAAAAAAGATATGCATATGGAAGTAATATTGACTGAAAGGGTTCTGTCTAGCACTACAGGCAGAATACTGGTCTTCCATAACTATGAAATAATTTCCTTCATCATATCTTCCCTTACAGTCCACTTACTATGTCTTCTGAGTTTTTAAGCTTTGTTGGTTGGCATTAGCACGAACCGATGCCTATGCTCTAACTGTATGTCTGGTAAACTGTGAGGAAATTCTCAGCATTTTTGTGGTAATAGCTTATACACAAAATTTAGTTGCTCTTCCTATGAGATCGATCTTGCCAAGTATGCCAGGGTGCTTGACCTTGGTGGGGGCACTCAGCCTTGGAAGTAATGTGTACGAAGTGGTGATTCTCAATCAAATAATTTGGCTATCGTATGTATATAGTGGGTTAAGGGTATATTATCATTGGGTTACTCTCATCCAATGAAATATCTATGGAAAATGTGCTTAAGATTTGTTTATGGGAAAGTACCCTCTCAATTCCAAAACTAACCTATCCTTCCAACCAACAAGAAAGTAAAGTAAGAACTAAATAAAATTCAACAAAGACTAGCCACTGCATTCTCTCAAGGTGGATAACTACACTCAATTTTCCATTTTTTTGTTTAGTTGTTGTTCCTCTCATTTGAAAGAGCTTGTCGAAGGCATGAAATTATTTAGAACATTAATATAAGAAATGAAAGCATCTTGTTGCATGGACCACAGAACTAGTATAATTTCTGCATCCACTTACTCTTTTTGGGAACTTGATTCACTGAATATTTGGAGTATGAAACCCGGGTTATAAACTGAAGCACCAAATATCTGAACTCTTACAATGTAGTTGAGATTACCACCTTACAATGTACTTGCGGAGGTTATAGTACAAGTGTGTGCGAGGGTTTAAAAGTTCTTCGAAAATATCATGGACTGCGAGGGCCTTTTGCAAAGCACCAAGGGGGTGTATCAGTAGTATTATGAGCACAATGGGATTGAGGTCTCTAGATTCCACATCACATGATGGAAATCCATTAAAATCACCATCAACATAGTTCCAGCGAGCACAACTTAGGGAAACTTTAAAGCAACCATTGATGGAAAAAGAGGTCAGGGAGAATGTCAATTTGAGGATGTTGATGAGGATTAGTGCAACTATTCTGGAGCAAATAGTGAAAAAGTGGGCGTGTTGGCTAATAATTGCAGCTACAGGCATAAAAGGGTGGGTGGGTTGGGTTTGGGTAGGGCCACTGAGGATGAAAACCCTGTGAGTACAGGCCTCAGTTTCATACAGGTGGAAGAAAAGGCCACCTATACCTGATCCAGAGGGGGTAGCAGGTTCACCCGCAGGTGAAATGTATGGATGCCACATAACAGTTATATAACCTGTTGGAACAAAATGCATAATAGCTCGTTAATGTTCATTTAGTAGCAGAAACAAAAAAATAGTTCTTGCTTGTCAGTGTGGGTTATGTTCACGAGCTGGCAATTACAAAATTAATAAAGGTTAAGCACAACTGTTTTCAACGCTTATTAAGCAAAAACAAAAGTCTGAATTATTTTTGCATCAAAACCATGCCATCACTGTTGTTATGCAGAATAATAACAGACAACAGATTTGCTCGTATCAAATTAATAGAATTCTGCTTTTATTTAACTAACATCAGGAACAACTAACTATAAAATGTAACACCACCCACCAATAAAGCAGTAATAACTATATGACTTGGATGTATTTTCTCTGGTCACCCACGGGTCCACCCATGAGCCCCGTATATTCAAAAGGTGGGTTTTGTTTCTGGGTCAAATCTGGCAGTGGGTGGCAAAATCTCCCAAATTAATGAAATATTCAATACCGCATCCAAGCAGAGCAAGGTAGAGAATCAGACAAATGAAATTCTTGAAGGTTCTGGTCCTTCTGGACACTATTTCATATAGCTTTTTGCTAAGTTGCCGTTTACAGAATTCACTTCTTTGTGTCATTATTGGAAAAGCTTCTTATTTTCGTTGTAACTTGACTGCCACCATGTAAACGTCTCATTGATGACATCTTTTTTCTCTCGGTGCAGTATGCATGCAGAAAGGCTTTGGCTGACAGTCAACCAAGGGTGCGTGGGAGGTTTGCCAAGACCGATGAATGTGAGGCCGTTAAGCCAAATGTAGCAGTGTAAATAGATGTTAGTAGGTGTCTGGTTCAGTAAGTACTAGCTCGCAGTTCTGGGGTCTAGAAATTATGAGGCCACCTAGGTTAGAGTAGCAGCTTGTATATGGTTCTTTTATGTAGCAATAATAAGGCCATGTTTCTTGAAGACTGCCAACTGCTCTACTGTAAAAAGGAATAAGCAAAAGAGGATAATGCCCTATGATGCATATAATTATGGAGTAATTGATAGGAGCATGAACACAACACTTTGATGGTTGGTGAAGTAGAGGGCAGTGAGTATATGGTTACAGATCACATATTATAGAACTATTTGCAGTTACTTTTTTCCTTTGACAAATATCACATACTACATCGTATTAAATAAAATTCTGTAAATAAAAAAATATAGCTCAAAAGCAAAACAGCAACTGAAATGGAACTAGGATGCATGAACTTACAAATTTTGATTAATAGATGTGCCAGGAAGATGCTTGAAACGAATTCATGTGAGGTTGAGGAAAACATTGAATATATTCAATGTGAAATGTGATTTATATAAAAAAGGATACACGCATTAACCCAATTCAAACTGAAAATAAACATCATATGAGCCTACAATCCCACCGAATTTTGGGATCAGCTATATGGATTTGCCTTTTTCATTCAGATCTCTTCCAGCCCATATTCTTATTAAGAAGTAAATAATCCAGATGGTGTGTGTATTTGTCTTCATCATACACGTTCATATCGTCTAAGGTGCCCCTCGTTGTTTATCCTCGGTACAAGCCGTTTCTACTTGATTTCTTATTTAAGCTTTGCTAACATGAATTTTCCTCGTCTTTTTGCACAATCACTTTTTTGATATCATCAATGTCGCAAATATCTTGTAATTGCCTTATTTCCTTATAGCCAAACGTTCATAACCATACAAAATGGTCTAGTATATAAGCTTGTAATCTAAGTAGATTTGTGATTGTACAATGCTTGAGTCGTTTTCTATCACTTAACTATCCTCCATTGATCCTATATGAAACAACGTCTTGTACATCCACTTCCACATGAACAATAAAACCATGTGATGAAACTTAATGCATTTTTGGTAGCCATGGGTCTATTTGTCCCATCAAACAGTTTGAAGGTTGGATGACCACGTTAGTGTAAAATAAAAAAATGATGATGACATGAATTGAAAGCACATTTCTTTAAATTCATTTATGGTCACCGTCTCTTTCTCGAGCTAGATACTTGAGTAATTATCTCCAAAACAACCTTTTTAGTATTTTTTTGCATCTAAGATAGAGATAA
Source organism: Alisma plantago-aquatica (assembly GCA_963693085.1). NCBI lineage: Eukaryota > Viridiplantae > Streptophyta > Magnoliopsida > Alismatales > Alismataceae > Alisma > Alisma plantago-aquatica. Next base: position 472,005,319 of record OY856409.1, on the reverse strand, counting down.
GTCAACCTGAAACAAGATATATGATTATAAAAGTCAAGGGAGAAAACATAGAGAAAAGACAACATAGAGAATACACAAAAGTTTAGTTATGATCCTGATTGTGCTTAGCCTTTATTATGCGAGTTAGTGAACCTTGATCTAACTTTATTGAGGTTTTTAGACAAACTATGTTTAGATGACGACCTAAAGATGTTTGATGTCTATCAAACTTAATGTGAATACCCTAATCCTTAGTAGCTACCATGTAAATTGAATGATGAAAAAAGACATTTGGTATCAAATATGTAGTATATAAGGGTGCTAATGGAAAACAGTAGGCAATGAATCCTAAATAAACTATAAAAGAGAAAGTAAGCTTCAAAAGTGTTTAGAAATCAAACACAATGATAAAATTATGCTAAACACATGAATGCACTTAGGATAACCCTTGGTTTGTGTGAGAGTGGACTCATACACATAAATGTATTTAAAGTTTTTTGGTCGGGAATGGGTCGACATCGACCTAGGTAGTTGATGGTGAGTCAGTCACCCATGGTGATGACACCTGGTGGTTATACCAAAATTGACTAGAGAGTTGGTCAATGCGGGTCTTGGTCTAGTTTGGCAATGCTAATGGTTAATCAACAATGAGAAATTGACCAAAACCATTGTTTGCTTATATAGTAACCAACAAGACATTGATTGATGCCAATCCACAGAGGGGTCACTGACAAGGTTGGAGATTATTGGCGATTAGGAAAGATCGACATAAATCCAGTCAGTCGTGACACATTAGAGGGGCTGACATTGACTTGAGGAGGTTGTGCAAGTGGTCGTTAGTCAACATTAGGTCTGTTGTGTGAGAGTAAAATTGGTATAAAATATTAAGCTCATTCAACCTAACCTATATAATGAGTTGTAGCTCACTCCCATTCTTATTCACCTTTTCCAAGCTCTCGTTTGCAGTAGAGAGGCAATTTGAAGGTGATTTGGAGAGTTTGGGGATAAAGGGAAGCACTTTAGTAAGTACCATTAATTCTTGTTAGCCCTAGTTAAGGTTAATTATTGAATAAGTTTCTCTTCCATTTTGTGCACATTCAGTGTCTGAATCGTATATAAAACCCTTTCTTAACTTTTTGTCCCTTCGCCCTTTCTTCTTCTGATCATAGTAGGAGCATGTACCAACAGATTGTTGGTTGTAGATTGTTATTAGTGAGGAGAACATTGGATTTTCAACAAATTAGAACCTAGAATCTATGATTTTGTTTTCTGTTGGGTATTTTTAGCTTTAAATGCGTGTTAATTTCACTGTTCTACCATATCAAAACATATCTAATCTCAAATGTAGAATTTTATAAATGCATGTTGTTTTGACCACTTTTTAATGAGAATGTTTGGATGTTATGATAACTTTTTGATTTTTCATGTTGTCGCCATCAGTGAATGTGAATGACTTTGATATTGGAATTACTATTTTCCGTATTCAACAAGTCTATTTCTTTTACTGATTATTTATCAACAATTTTTTTGTGTATATTAAGATTTTATAGATTTTACATATTCATATCTAATTTGAGATATGTGGTTCATGCTAAATGATTTATCAATTGGTGAGACATTCATGTTTTGTTAGGGAATTCAACAAGATGATATAGTTGTCAGGATTCCCTGATTGACCATGAGTAGGTCTTTATTATAAGTCAAATCATTGTCAAAGTCTATGTATATATAGTAAATCATATTAAACAACCCCATTAGAGTTTTAGATGACCTAAATATCATATATATCATCTTGAGGGTCCAAGTTGTGATTGTTAGAATGTTCCTATTGACTGATAAAGATTAGAATGAAGTAGCTCCAATCACACTAAGAGAAGTATTGAGACTAGCACAAGTGGAAAGTTTCTTATTTATTTAGTGTTGCACACCCTACATTGTTGAAGATCTCGTGGTATCAAACGTGCAATTTCATATGCGCTTCAATAAGGACAAAAAAAACTTAAAATAACATTAGGATTATAAAAAGCTTAGAAAGATAATAAAGTAACAAAAATGACAATTGCATGTTGTATGTTACAATAGCTGTGAGCCATGGCCGATCCAAATGGATGGAAATGTACTTAGATAAAAAAAAGACTATTGCACATTTATCTAATGGTGTAATGTTAGGGTATATCGTCCTATTTGTTACTAGGTAGCTAGGTGGGTTTCAAAATCGTTGGATATGAATTAGCAACAAAGAATAATAATAAAAAAGTGTAAGAAACTAGACATACGATGGAGTTATGGGTTCAAGCAATGATGACACTTACAAGTATAAGGTAGCACCAAGCAATATGATGGATTAGGACACCTAATTAACTATGTTCATTACTTCTAGTGATCATGCAATTAGCAAAGGGAATACAACTGTACAAAGTAAGACACTTTCACTAACCAATCAATACCACACATGAAACATAGGTTAGAGAGCATCCAATATGTAGAGAATCGACTCTATCAAGGTGTAAGTAATCACACATCATTACAACTCAAAAGCCATAACAAGCGTGTAAGATGAACATTAGCCAAATAACTGAGTTTCTACACATGCAAATAGAAGTATGCTCATGAAAATGATCGAAGCAATGTACATACATTTTCCAATTGAAAGCTCTAGAGAGGGAAGGAGTGAATAGAATAGATATGATTTTATGCAATTGAAATACACAAAAAGTTTAGTTGCAACTTGTTTAAAGAATATGTTGGTGAAAAGTAAAACAAGTAACAACAGAGGAACAACCAGAATAGATAGAAGATGTGTAGTGGCGCTGAATTCAAACAACATAGCTCTACTACCTAGTTGTTGCCAATCATGATTTATTAACCTAAAATTTTATTCATCTTTGTATATCTATATAAATTATAAATATTGGTGTCTTTTGTAGATCAAGAACAATCTCCTTACTAAAGGATAGTTGTTGGCTTCTTTTCAGGATGATGAAAAATTACCCTCATTAGAGAACTGAAAGATCTAGAGGGGGATGAATAAAGCTTTTGGAAATTTAAAATTCAATTGAAAACTTAAAGCAAAGGATGAGGAAATAAGGAATACACTTCGATTTAGGGTGGTTCCAACATTTGAATCAAAGGTTGTCAGTCCACTACCCAATTATCTCCAAATTGGAATTTTGAAAGTGATTTATTTTATTTACCTTGCAAGGATGTTACAACAAAATACAATTACCTTCTCCTTGAAGTAGCCTCAACCTCCTTGAAGTAGCCTTCTTAAAGTAACCTCAAGCAACCTTGAAGTAGCCCTCACCACCTTGAAGTAGCTCCACCACCTTGAGATAACCTTCACCTAGAAGTCGCTCCAACCTCCTTTGAAGCAACCTTCTTAAAGTAACCTCAAACAACCTTGGAGCATCCTTCACCACCTTGAAGTAGCTCCACCACTTTGAGATGGCCTTCACGTAGAAGTAGCTTTAACCTCCTTTGAAGCAACATTCTTAAAGTAACCTCAAGCACATCTTGGAGCAACCTTCACCTCCTTGAAGTAGCTCCAAGAAACCTCCTTTCAACAACCTCCAACCCTAGGAGTAGTTAAGGAGAACAAAGTACAATACAAATGAAATAGATTGAAAGAAGGAAATACTTAACCAATGAAGTACAACACCTTGATTCCTATATCAAGCATTTAGACCTCCTATCCACTTAAGATGGATGTTGTTATGTGGTGGCTAGGAGATAGTAGCTATAGGACACTACTTTGGAGCACAAGGAAGAAGATAGCAAGTGATTCTCAATTTTTTTGCTCTCTTGAATGATTTCTCAAGTGTAACTTGTGTGTTTTGGGTGTCCTAAGACCTCTCTTATTTATAGGAATGGTTTGCAAGTGATTAGAGACGTTTTAGGGAGTCTCTAGATTATTCTTAGTGCTTAAGTAGATGTTAGATAGAAAGTAGTTGGTTAGCAATAACTAAATTATTCGAGTTTAGAAGAACAATTCAAAACCCAGTCCGGTCGAAAAATTAGTCGACCGACTATGTCTCGGTCGAGCATTTCTTCGATCGAGCCTGGGTTGAATGCAAGTGTATACCAACGTCTATTTCCAACTCTCAACTCTCAATTACTTGGTCTAACAGTCATATTGTTTTGGACCGAGGTTGAGTCGGTCGACCATATGCTCGACCGAAAAAGACTTTAGAGAACAAATGTGTAAGTTTTTGACCAGTGCTCTAAATGCTCAACTGAGGTGGCTCTCGGTCGACAATAACTTTAATTGAGGGTGTCTCGGTTGACTTGTTTCTCGAGCGGGAGTTTTACTATTTTAGGTTTTTGGACCACCTATCAAATGTATGTTCTAATGGAGGATAATGAATCTAATGTCTATGGGGATCCTAACTGAGGGTTATGAGTGGATAAAGAAGATGTAATGCTTGATTTACATGATGTCTAAATACTTGTACATTATATAATTGTACAACTTTTTACATTGAGTACAATTATGAAAATATTAAGCACATAACCACATTGATCTTCAATTACCCACATGGTATGTTCTCCCCATCTTCCTAAAATACTCAAGTAGCACGTTAGATCCACAAGAATGAAATATTTGTCATCATCAAAACAAAGGGTATGTTAATGTCCAATTTAGCCAACAATCTCCATCTTTTTAAAGATGACAAACATTCCTAAAATATAAGTAAAATATTTGAAATGAAATGAGTTTCATGCCTGTGATATACCTGAGATGAATATGTTCTTTGTTCTCATAGGATGTATGCTAATATACCCAAAGAGATATGGAATATGATATCCATCTCTTAAGGCAATTTAGTATCGGTTAATGTTAAGTCGAGAGATCATGAAACTCATGAAGATATTTGATATTTTACTTTATTTTATTTCTCCCTCTTTATCAATTCAAAAAGATTATCATATGTGTAAATCAATGAGACCCCCCTTAATTGCCTACCCCCCTAATTATTTACTTCAAAAAGAATGCCAAACTTAGCCACAATTCAAGACCATATATTAATTTGTCAACCATTTACAAGGGATGTTAAGACCTAAAATGATATGAGATTCCTTTAGGCTCATAGTGGGATCAATAAATATATCTTTATCCAAATATCATGGATGTTAAGCTACCCAAATATCCAATTAAGAGCAAGATAAAAAAGATATGCACATTATATCCAAGAATTTTGTGAGCTCCCCCTTAATCTCATAACAAAAGTGACCTAAAAAATGTTATAGTATTTCAAATCATAACAGTCTTTTTAAAATCAATTAAGTAAGACTATGAGTTAATTGTTATGATCTTTAAGCAATCTTGTTTGTTGCACTATTTTGATTTAGAAATTTCTCTCATTCTAAGTAGTTAACATGATGAGAAAATTACATATTTAATATACCAATGTTGGGTGCAAGTGAATAATTTGATTTACAAATAAGCATTTTTTATCAGGTTTATTTTTGTTCGACCATGACTTTGATCGGGGCACCCCTTAGTCGAACTGTTTATCGACCAAGAGGCAGTTCTGTAGATTTCCAATTTATGCAGTTTATCCAAAATGATCTAAGATATATCATTTTCTTCATAAGTGACCAATCAACTTTCTTTTTGAATGTGTATTCAATCTTATTTAAAGTTATATCAAAGTCTATCTCCTCTAGCTTTATTTAGTTCATTTCATCATGCCTAATTGGTTCTAATGAATGGTTTGCTTTTAGGTCTAGGAACTGAATCTTATAAATTATTCTTGGTAAACTCATATATCATTTGTCAAATAATCAAATCCTTTAGGAGATATGACTAACTATGGAATTTTATTCTTCAACTCTCTTAGATGTAGACTTATAAATCCTAGATGCTTTTCTATATATTGATTATTCCAAAATAAAGCATGTTTTGTGACTTAAGATCGAATTTGTTTCTACCATCTTTTGCAACGTCCTTTATCACAAATAGATAAAATTCACATAGCACCAAATAAAAATATGTGAATTAGTTCTAATGATCTAGTAAGAAAATTTTTAGTTTTGAAAAGAGATCTTAATTTGCTTGCAATAAATATTTATATTTATGAAAAGAAAGTTCAAGTAATGATCATATTCTAAACAACTTTCTTGCATGGACAATCTTTCTATGCCACAAACAATTCAAAATTTGTAATAAGTCATGATAATACACATAGAGTTAAGAGGTTTACAATTTCCTTTATCAACAACCTTGATATTTTCTTATGAATCATAACCATTGTCATACCACTTATGATGCAATTCTTTGACAAATAACACAGTTAAAACTTTGTACCAACATTACCTATGCCAATAGTTTTACCTTTGTAATTTTCTTCAACCGTGACCAATATTTTTACCTTTTCTCCAAGAAAAAGATTTCCTTGTCTCCAATCATATGTTTTTAGAGCAACTTCTATAAACTATCGGAACTTGCAAAGTATGAAAATTTTGGTACCCATATAGTGATCCTTTTGGTTATGAATGATTTTCATTATTTTCAATATTTTATCATTTCAAGTAATTAAAACAATTTAATATGAAGAACTCATTACAGATTCAAGTCATCAAAGTTAATTGCAAATGAATGATTTTATTTTCAATAAACAGTTCAGACAGAACTACTTTCGGTCAAACTTTATTTCAATCGGAAGACTGCTCAATCGAACTCTTTGTCGATCGAGATGAAGTTATGTAGATTTTTCAATGAATATAGCATTTTTAATATAAATAAATCATACCATAGTTTTATTTTAGATAACACAAATAAATAGTATAAAAATACAAAGATATACAAGTTCAATCTTATTTTAGTTGAGATAAGACATTATCAATTTCAAAATGAAGTTTAGGTAAAATCTCAACTAATATGTCCAACATTTCTAATTTGGAGGTTTTGAACCGAAACCAAGTCAACATCCTTCATTTTTCTTGTATGGACAAGAAAATAAATATTGACCAAAACGTAAACAATAATGACAACAAATAAAATCAATTTCATTTCTCTTCTTAGCATTATGGTCATGAGCTAGATTGTCTTTAGGCACATACATGATCTTGGTCTTAGGCACTTTTATCTTTCTAACTCTAGGCTTTTGATAAGATTTACCTTTAGGTACATAGCCTAAAACTCTTCTCCCAACTTGTCCAGAGGAGTTTTCCAAGACCTCATCAAGAATATTATTACTCTTTAGACTATCAACATGTTTTTGTAACTTAGCAATTTCATCAATTTTCTTTGCAATGTCTGGTTTTGCTTGATCTAAAATTGAAAGCAAAGAATCTCTTTCTCTAACAATGATATCATTATTTGAATGTGAACATAGAATAGGTTGTATGTGATAATTATCTATCTTAGCAAGAAATTCAACCTTTTCTTGAGAAAGAAGATTATTGTTGATTTCTAGAGCAAGCAACTTGATATTCTAATCATTAAGAAATGATTTTAAGATTTTTTTTTCATACATACAATTTTCATTTTCAAAAGTAAGATCATACAATTTAGCATGTAAATCATCATTAGTTTTTGTAAGCTTCTTCAATTTCCTTTTACAATCAATATATTTATCATGTAATTTTTCAAGACTAGCGACTAGATCTTCTTTAGATAAATGAAGAAGGCTTACTTCATTTTCTTCTTCATCGGTTGTTTCTATGAAACAACTTACCTTTTATTCTTTAGCCATGAGACACACTAATTTTTCTTCTCCACTCTCATTATCGTCGCTTGACTCATCCCAAGCCACTTTGTAGGCTTTTTCTTTGTTCTTGAAAGAGGGTTTCTTGCCCTTCTTGACTTTAGGACACTCATTCTTTAAATGTCCCTTCTTACCGAATTCAAAGCATCTAAGGGAAGAAGAGGAAGAAACACTAGAATTTTTGTTAGATTTAAATCTTCTATATTGTTTACCATTTACAATGAGTGCATTCTCTTATCCTTCACTTGACTCATCAATTTCTTGAGTTTTGATTGTAGCCTTCAATGCTATGTCCTTCCTTCTTTCTTTTTGAAGTTCAACTCCAATCTTTTCTTCTTCGAGAGTAACTTCATGAGTATCTAGATTGCCGATGAGTTGCTCCATATTCAATGTGGTAAGGTCATTGGCTTCTTCAATTGCCTTCACTTTGGCTTGTACTTTGGAGGCAAGGATCTAAGAATCTTGGACACTTGATCTTCCTCACTTGTATACTTACCCAAGATACTCAAGTTGTTAACAGTAGAAGAAAACTTTTCATACATTTCACTAATAAACTCATTAGGTTGCATGCAAAATTGTTCAAAATTTTGTCTAAGCATATTAATTTTACTATTATTAACTTGAGTTGTACCTTCATGTGTAACTGAAAGTTTATGCCATATTTCATAAGTAGTTTCACATGAAGATATCCTATTAGACTCACTAACGGAAAGAGAACAATATAAAATACTTACTGCTTTTGCATTCATTGAATTTGTTTTATCGTTTTGGGATTCCATGTGCATACTCCATGTTAAGAAGCACATAGGGCAAGGACACAATTCTCCAAAGCTCCAGACTAATCCTTTGGAAGTAGAATTGCATCCTTCTTTTCTAATAATTGTAGTTGCTTCCATCAAAGGGTGGTGTACGACTCACATAAGTTCCTTTGAGGTTGAGGTTGTGTAGAACACTGTTCCCCATTCAAGACCGGTTAAGGCTCCTTGAATACCCTCTCTCATACCAATTGAAAAATCTAGAGGGGGGTGAATATAGATTTTGGTAATTTAAAATTCAATTGAAAACTTAAAGCAAAGAAGGAGGAAACAAGGAAGACACTTCGATTTAGAGTGGTTCCAACCTTTGAATCAAAGGTTGTAAGTCCACTACCCAATTGTCTCCAATTGAGATTTTAAAAGTGAGTTATTTTATTTACCTCACAAGGATGTTACAAAAAAATACAATCACCTTCTCCTTGAAGTAGCCTTCACTTAGAAGTAGCCTCAACCTCCTTGAAGCAGCCTTCTTGAAGTAATATCAAGCAACCTTCACCATCTTAAAGTAGCTCCACCACCTTGAGATAGACTTCACCTAGAAGTAGCTCCAACCTCCTTTGACGCAGCCTTCTTGAAGTAACCTCAAGCAACCTTGGAGCAGTCTTCACCACCTTGAAGTAGCTCCACCACCTTGATATGGCCTTCACCTAGAAGTATCTTCAACCTCATTTGAAGAAGCCTTCTTGAATGGAGAAGCCTTCACCTCCTTGGAGTAGCTCCAAGAAACCTCCTTTCAACAACCTCCAACCCTAGGAGTAGTTAAGGAGAACAAAGTAGAATACAAAAGAAATAGATTGGAAGAAAGAAATACTTAACCAATAAAGTACATCACCTTGATTCCTATATCAAGCGTTTAGACCTCCTATCCACTTAATATGGATGTTGTTATGTGGTGGCTAGGAGATAGTAGCTATATGACACTACTTTGGAGCACAAGGAAGAAGATAGAAAGTGGTTCTCATCTTTGTTGCTCTCTAGAATGATTCTTCAAGTGTAACTTGTGTGTTTTGGGTGTCCTAAGACCTCTCCTATTTATAGGAATGGTTTGAAAGTGATTAGGGACGTTTTAGGGAGTCTCTAGAGTGTTATTAATTCTTAACTAGCCGTTAGGTAGAAAGTAGTTGGTAGCAATGGCTAAATTGTTTGAGTTTAGAAGAACAATCCATAACCCAGTTCGGTTGAAAAATTAGTCGACCGAACATGTCTAGGTCGAGCATTTCTTTGACTGAGCCTGGGTTGAATGCAAGTGCATACTAACATCTATTTCCAACTCTTAACTCTCAACTACTTGGTCTTATGGTCATATTGCTTTGGACCGAGGTTGAGTTGGTCGACCATATGCTTGACTGAAAAATACTTTAGAGCACAAATATGTAAATTTTCGACTAATTCTCTAAATGCTCGACCGAGATAGTTCTCAGTCAATAATAACTTTGAATGAGGGTGTCTTGATCGACTAGTTTCTTGACCGAGAGTGTTACTGTTTTAGGTTTTCGAACCACGTATCAAATGTATGTTCTAATGGAGGATAACGACTCGAATCTCTAGGGGGATCCTAATTGAGGGTTATGAGTGGATAGAGAAGATCTAACACTTGCTTTACATGATATCTAAGTACTTGTACGTTATATACTTGTACAAGTTTTTACATTGAGTACAATCATGAAAATATTAAGCATTTAAACACATTGATCTTCAATTATCCACATGGTATGATCTCCTCACATTCCTAAAATACTCAAGTAGTATGTTAGATCCATAGGAATGAAATATTTGTCATTATCAAAACAAAGGGTATGCTAATGTCCATTTTTTTTGTCGCCAACAAGAACATCATAATCTATCTCCACCACTTTAGGATGCAACCTTCTTACAAGAAGTAGCTGTAAAACACTCCTTGTAAGATTTAGCTATGTTGTACAGAACCAAACACCAAATAAGAAGGATGAAAGAAGTAAAACACAATTATAGTAAGATATACAATTGAATCACAAGTGATGATTAATTCCAAAAGGTTTAAAAAAGGCTATAATTGGTGGAGTAAGACACTATATCTAGGCTTAAGCTTACTAACTAAAAAGTTTGCATATTTGGAGTCAGTCAAATTGTAATTCAATCGAGTTGTATCTCAGACAAACTACAACCTAATCAAAAAACAAACTTTAACTCCATTGGTCTAACATATTGCATTTTGGTTGAATTAGAATTCGATCGAAGAATAGTACGCCCTAAAATCTTAAATTTTGAAAAAAAATCTCAAATAGCTTGGAAAAATATTTACCTATCCTAATGGATGTATACAAGTATAAAATTTGGTTTAAGATGATGTTGGGTCGTTTATCACTTGTCCTTACATTATTTTTATCACACTGTACAAATGCACATGCACAATCTTGGTACTCCTTTGATTTATAAGCATCAAATCACACACATATGTAAAAACATTTTTTATGTTGGATCTTGTTTAAAATTCTTGACCACCTAAAACACTTAATGTACACTTCAGTAATGCAAATAAAAAATATTTGTATCATTGAAATTAGAAAGTGTATATAAAAAGTAAACAATATCTCTTTTTAATGATGACAAATATTTTAATAGATAATATTAAAATATCCAAAGTTGGAACATCATCATACCTTTGATTTTCTACATATAGCATATTTATCTCATGGTTTTTTTTCTGCTTCTTTGAGGAAGTAAAAAGGATGTTAAGAATAGAAACTCCCCCACAAATATATTATTAATATGGGGAGGGGAGCACACACAAGCAACAAAAACATACCAATTAAAACTAAAAATTTGAATGGAGGGCATGAAATACAAAAAGCCATGATAAGATCAAGGAACAATTGTGAAACATGCCCCAATATTGATGAAAGGAATGTTTATTCCTTCATGACAAAGAAATCTCATAAATTAACAAAAGCGACAAAGAAAGAATATTACAAGCCAATGATAATGAATGTTAACTCCAACATTATTGGGGAGATCCTTGAAAAGTAAAAAAAAGTAAATATATATACAATATCAATATAACGAATGTTGTGCCCCCATGATAGAGAGATACCAATAAATATAACAAGAAATAATAAAGAATCTCTAAGTCAACAAAAGGGATGTTATGCCCACATTTGACAAAGAGAAGTCATTATAAACAAAATCTATAAAAGATAGAAATATATAGCATAATATTGAGTTCCCTATTGGTATGTATGCCCATAGAGCCAGTCATATGATGATTGTAATGGAATACTTTGTAAATGATTTGAATAATAATAAAGGCAATTTTTATCTATGTGTTTAATCTGTTTTGAGATAATGATATAACATGTTAGATGTCTAAAGAATCGTATTCCTCAATGACGTATGTATTCATGTTGAGGACCTGAATAATGAGATCATATGGATGTTAAGAGTATACATTCTTGTTATGTCCCTAGTCAGTTGTTATTGTGAAAATAACCATAGACATTAATAACACAAAAGACCAGAGTGTGTGTTGGTTGATGACAGAATCTCATCAGTCATGATATGTGATATCAAACCAAGCACATAGATACATGTTAGAGAATAGTGTATCGGACAGACCCACCATAAGAGTGATGCATGGAAACCACACTTGGTTAGTCAGGATCATCTCTTATAGTATTGGTGGTAACTATGGTTCTTTGACCTAAACACTACACTCATCACATGTTGTTGGGTGCACTTTGACATCATCAAATACAGTCTTGAAACATGGGTTGTTATAACGGTGATGATTGGGTGACTTTGACACATGGGGACTTGACTGTGAGTGATAGATATGGAATTTATCCCTCCTAAGGGAGTGTGATATCCTGCCCACTTGAGGAATGAGACTGAGAAATGCATGGCCATGCACATGTAAGTCAATATATGATATTGAGCTTACATATATCTCAGATAGTCTACTCTGAATCAAGAAACATGGATTGAATGGTTGTAGAGGATAACAAGTCCTTTCCTCGAGTACAATCCGGATATCAATGATAAAGGAACTATACATTCATTGTAACACCAATAGCAGATTGTAGGTTGAAAGTTGTTCTCTAACTTTTCTTTTCACTTGGGTAGCACTGATGTGCTACTAGGCACCACTCTTTACTTGTGATGTCATAAGTTAGTTATGGACATTCACTGCCAACGTGAAATGGAACCTATAGGGTCACACACATAGGATTAACCTGGAAGAGGAGTTTTTCCATCAATGATGTTTAGATTGATTACTAAAGTATTTAGGTACTCAAATAAACATTCAATCAATAGACTTGACTCAGAATCATTAAGTTCAAGTGTTGAACCAACTGATTAGAGTGTCAGATTGATTGAGAACCGCATTGACTGAGTTCTGCACAACCTGGACCACCAACTGACCAATTCGCTGGGTGAACAGATCGGCTCATGGTTAGTGAGATGACAGGTTCATATTGGTGAACCGATCAGTTCACTTGGACCAAACGAGCAAGTGTTGGGTTTTCTGGTTCGTGATAAAAGATCTTCGTTTCACTTGTTCAATTTGATTGGGACAAGAATTAATCTTTGTATTAATTAGAAACGAATAAGGAAAGTCAAATGTAGACATGTCTGGGAAGTGAAACAATCAGTTCATTGCCCAAATGACCGGTTCAGTTGTGAACCGATCAGTTCGCTTGCTGTAGCACAATTAGTTCGTGGAAAATATGGACCCTTATACCCCCCACACAAATTGGGAACCCTGCCCTCTACTATAAACCGAGGGATATAGGAGGCTTCTTAGAACAGACAACTCAGAACATCAGTTGCTCTGCAAAGTTATTGTCCTCTCTGGTTTTGGTAATCGAGAGATCCCAAGCAAGTTCTACCCGTCCAGGGAGGAACAGTGAGGGAAAGACAAATGTAGAAAAGCAACTGGTGGTTGGAGAGTGTGTCGGTGACTAGTTCACCGACAGAAGGGTATGGATCCTTCTAGTATGTCCTTCAAGATGACTAGAGTTCATGGTGGTCCGTGTGGACTATCTATATAGGCAGGAGATTTCTGCCGCTCAGGAGGACAACTGTCAACCACAATTCGGGTCAAGACCAGGAGCTACACATACACCATCGAAGACTAGGTGGTTAAAGACTGCACTAGTTGTGAGGTATTATCACTGAGTAAGCCTTAGGACCAGGTATATCTCACTAAACTATCTTTCCTATTGCATAGTTGTTGATGCGATCTGCTGGTTATGGGTTTGTGGTTAGATAAATGTCTGTTCTGTCCCACAAAGCCCAACAGTGGTATTAGAGCCCCGTCAACATACTATGTTTTAGGATTAATCGATATGATCATATTTTGGTTTTTCACCATTTATTTATTGCATACGATGTGAATACTTTAACTGGCTAATATGCACATCCAATTAAAACATTATGATCCCTATATACATATATGATATGGTATATATATGCAATCAATACACGTCACCCTAAAATAGTTTTGATGGTGGATGCATAGCGTGGTTATGGCCTATAAATCCCTATGTGTGTGCTTGGTTGGTTGTGATTGTTTGCATTTCGGTCTGCGTACCGAGTCATTTCTTGTATTCTAGATGTAACTTGAGATAACTCGAGCCTTCTCTTCTACCTTTGCTCCCCCCGAATATAACTCGGGGTTTCCCAAAGAGATATGTAAAAGTAGAATAGTTTTATTTTCTATTATGTCAAAGAATGATGGGTGCCCAGACGAGTGATTGGAGGACTGAGACGACCGATTAATTGCATAAGACGAGCAGCTGGTGGCCTAACAAGGAGTACAACAACCCGACGAACCGACCGTCTGGAGGAGCCATACGATCGGTTGGTGGCAACTAACTGACCAGCAAAGAGGCGAGCCGATCATTCATAGGATGAGCTGATCAACTCGGAATGACCCAAGCACAGATCTTCATCAACTATAGGTTGCTTCATGTGATGTAGACCTAGATGACCGTAATTTCTTATGGCTAAAGGAGTTATAATATGATGGCCATAATCATTTCTTTATCACTTCACATGTTTTCTTGTGGGATATAACATGTATATGATACATACTATGTATGTGTGGTGATTGGATATATATATATACATATATATATATATATATATATATATATATATATATATATATATATATATATCAAACCCCTCAAATTTATATATTAAGTTTAAGATGCCTTCCAGAAGCAATACATACGAAAAGCTTGATCGACTAAGTGTGGGCACACCTTCGCGTGGTGCACCATCTATCTCGTAGAAGTGTGATAGTGGGTCTTCCTTCGTAGGGTGCATACCCATTGTGTTAACTTCTGGGAATGAACCTAACAAGGAGATCTTATTAGGATTAAGCACCTTGAGGCATGCATATGTTCATGACAAAGAGTTGTGCATAACATCTATCAAGAGCTGCATATGATACAATTGGCAAAAGTTGCCTACCTGAAAGAATCTAGTTGTGGGTGACAACGTTTGTTGGTCCATAACTTAGAGGAAGTCAGGATCTTGCTCACTAGAAGGTTGTACGCTGCAATCTTCTAAATTGATACATGAGGGTTATCAATTTGATCAAAATAGTAGGAGCGATAATTAATTAAAGGCCTAATTAATATCGTCAATTTTATTCAAATCAAAAGGAGTTTTGACAAAATGCAAATGTTTTCTCTTGTAGAATCAAATGGTAAAGAAATCATCATTGAAATTGGACAATTAAATTGAGATAAATTTCCATAATTGGTTAAGGACTATGAGAAGTGTTATGCATATTCCTAAGATACCAGTGGCTGTAGAATCCACTCTATGTATGCCTAAGGCACTGTTTGAATGAAAACTAATAGAGGGAGATCCAGTTAGACCCCATATGCTTAATATGATTGGGCATATAGAGCTTCTAGAGAAACTGAGATTTCCTTTGGATCAAGAGTTGGCCACGAATATGATTTTGCAATCTTTGCCTAAATCATATAACATGTTTATCAAGTATTACTACTTTTGTAACATGGCTAAACCATTGTCAAAGTTGTTTGACATTTTTAAAAATGTTGAGGCATAAATGAAGAAGGATAGTTCCATGATAGTGATCATTGGAATGGAGTCCAAGGACATTGGCAAGGCAGAGAAGCATTCTCCCGCCAGGCTGAAGTCCAGATCTTCTGCACTCAAAATACTGAGAGGATTAAGGGAATCAAGGAAGATGAAGCAAGGGATAGAGATCTCTACTTCCAGTGTATACGTAATTGAAATTAACTTTAATACTTCTTCATCATGGGTACTTGATACTAGATGTGGATCACACATTTGTTCAAATGTATAGGATCTGAAAAGAAGTAGGCCTTTAACAAAAGCTGAGGTTGAACTACGTGTTGCTAATGGAGCAAGAGTTGCTGCCAGTGCAGTAAGAACCTACGAGTTATCTCTGCCAAGTGGGCTGATAATAGAGTTACAAAACTGGTATTGTGTACCTGCCATTAATAGGAATATAATTTCTTTATCTTGTTTGGACAAGGATGGATTTGAATTTCTTATTAAGAATGGAAAATGTTTCATTTCTAAAAATGGGATATTTTATGGCAGTGCCCCGATGTATTATGGTCTATATTTGATAGATCTATAGACAAGTGTATATAATGTAAACACCAAGAGATAAAAACTCAATGACTCAAACAAAATATACCTTTGGCATTGTCATCTAGGGCACATAAATGAGAATCACATATATAGACTCCATAAAGATGGTTATCTGGACTCTTTTGATCTTGAATCATTTTTTTTGATGACGAGGGAACCACTCCTGCACGAGCGCCACTTTGTGACCCACGCAGGCAGCGTAAACCCCCGGGCGGACCCCCAGCCCATCAGGGCTGCCCACCAAGCAGTCGCATCGTTGGCCGGCCGACGCTACATGCAATTCACTTCGGGGGATAGCTGGGAGTCGAACCCGTGCCCCCTTGCAAGGGGCTTGCGAGCCGCACCACCCGACCTAGTTCTCCCCGACGATCTTGAATCATTAGAGACATGTGAATCTTATTTATTGGGCAAGATGACCAGGCTCCCTTTTTAGGAAAATGTGAGAGAGCAAGTGATCTATTAGGACTCATACATACTGATGTATGTGGGCCTTTTAGAACAAGTGCTAGAGGTGGGTATCAATACTTCATTACCTTTACTGATGACTTCAGTAGGTATGGCTATGTTTACTTGATGAAACATAAGTCAGAGACCTTTGAAAGGTTCAAAGAATTCATGAATGAAGTATAACCAACTTGGAAAAAGTATTAAGGCACTTCAATCCGATCGAGGTGGAGAATACTTAAGCTAAGAGTTTGAGAACCTTTTGAGATCCCGTGGTATTATATCACAATGGACTCCACCTGGAAAACCACAACATAATGGTGTGTTAAAAAGAAGGAATCGTACATTACTTGACATGGTGTGATCTATGATGAGTTTTGTCGATCTTCCAACTTCCTTCTGGGGTTATGCTCTTGAAACCGCCACATATACACTTAACCGCATACCATCTAAATTAGTTCAAAAGACACCATATGAGATATATGGCACGACAAGTGTCCCGATATGTCTTTTATGAGGAGTTGGGGATGCGAAGCTTATGTCAAGAAAATGTTTCCTAAAAATCTTGGACCCAAATCAGATAAGTGTTACCTTGTTGGATATCCCAAGGAAACTAGGATATATTACTTTTTCACTCCATCTGACAACAAATTATTTGTTGCTGGAACTAGTGTATTCCTAGAAAAGGAATGTACTTCTAAAGGAAGAGCTCGAAGAGGTTTGAGACCAACAAGAAAATATTGATCAAATAGATGTATAAGAGGAACATAGAGAATCACAAGTTGTTATGGAATCTCAAATTCCTCAGGTAATACATGAACCTCGTAGTTCTAGTAGGACACACCTTGAGCCTGAAAATTTTGGATATCTTGTGACTCAAGAAGGAAGTGAGTTGGTCATAGATGATGAGTCAACTACTTATCTAGAATCTATGTAGGGACCATATTTTGAGAAATGGCTTGAGGCCATGAGATCTGAGATGGAATCAATGTATACCAACAAGGTATGGACCTTGGTGGATCCACCTGAAGGGGTAAAACCCATAGAGTGCAAGTGGGTCTTCAAGAATAAGACCGACATGGATGACAATGTGCAAACTTATAAAGGCAGATTGGTTGCAAAGGGTTTCAGAAAAGTTCAACGTGTTGACTATGACGAAACCTTTTCGCTAGTTGCTATGATTAAGTCTATCAGGATCATCCTTGCTATTGCAGCCTACTATGACTATGAGATTTGGAAGATGGATGTTAAAACTACATCCCTTTACGTGAATCTTGTCGAGGATGTGTACATGACACAACTTGAAGGTTTTAAAATCCAAAGGATGCAAATAAAGTCTGTAAGCTACAAAGGTCATTCTATGGATTGAAGCAAGCATCTCAGAGCTGGAATCTTTGATTTAATGAAGCAGTCAAAGAGTTTGTGTAACATCCCTGACCTGGGTTATGCTTTAACCCTAGGTGTTTTGTTTAAGAAAGATAATAATATGCTTGCTCTTATCTTTTGAAAAGTAATTAAGGTTCAAGAGGAACTTATATTTCAATTTTAGTATTTTTGAACAATGTTGAAATAATGTTTTACCTGTTTTGGACTAAAGTGTAAATTACTCAAGTTGAGGGGTTAAATTGCAAATGTTACATGATAAGACGTTCCTCAAGTGTTGAAGCATCATAAGTATGAAAATGATACAGTAGTATGGCTTGTGATAGCCTGAGTACTAAGAAAGAGCTGATAAAGCAATGTTTGTGCATTAAAACCTAGTTTTGGTGTAATGTGCAATTTACCCAAAACCTAGGGTTCAATATGCAAAATATCAATCTTAGAGGGTCCCTAATTATTCTTGGCATCATGTAGAGGCAAGAAAATGAGAGGGGCACCTCATTTGAATCACTTTGGAGGAGAGAGAATCTTGATATTAAAATAATCAAGATTTAAGCATAATTGGAACTTTATTTCAATTTAATGCAAAAATAAATATATTAATTGAGGAGCCCTTCAATCAAAAGGTGAGGGATGATTTTTCAAAAGAATGGACGACCATGTGCCTTGCAAAGGCATGAAAATATCCAAAGGAAGTGGATAACTCACTCACATTATTAAAAGAAAAAGAAATATCCACTCACTTATGGATATTATTATAATATGATTTAAGGTGCTTAATTTGCTTTTCTTTAAATCATGGATAATGATAGGAATAAGAGGCAAGGAAGATAGCCTCGTATATAAGGAAGAGAAGGGGGCAAATGACAAGGATATGGAGGAGTTATCCCCTACTTTCTCTCTCTTGAAATGAATTTAATAAAAATGAATATAAGCTCATTTATCCATAGCTTGAAAGGGGAATTTCGAACTCACTTTCATTCTTTGCTTGCAAAACGACCAAGGGGGATAAGGAGCAACAAGAGGACGAGTTCCAACTTGTAGGTAAGCTTCTTGATCACTTTCAACCATGATTTCATGGTGGAAATTGAAAATAAATTATGGATTTCTTCTTTTCTCCATTCAATCTTCAACCCTAGCCTTTCTTTTCACTCAAAGACTTGAGGACGAGCTTGGGAATAGTTGAAGGAGTTGCATCCACCATTGAAGATGTGGATATTGAAGCTTTTAAGCTCCTTTGGAGGCGGGTTTTATAACTTGAACCCTTAATATTGTTATTGCATTCAATTCCTTATCAATTGTTGATCATTTCTTCATTCTTGAAATTTTATTTGGTTGATTGATGCAATCACCATGAAAATCACAGCAAGTTTCATGGGTTTAGAGCTTGATGATGCTGACATCATCATAAACACACACACCTCCCCAAATATCTATTGCAAATGGTTTCAACAATATGGTCCAATCGGTTTCACCAAACCGTTTGGTGACCAAACGATTTGCAAACCGTTTAGAGGTTTGGATCCCAAACCATTTGGATGGGTTGACCGTTTGGATGGGTTGACCATTTTATGTCAGGACCCTAGTACATGTTGGATGATGATCCAATGGATCTAATTGATTAATTCAATATATGGACAATCCTCCAATTAGAAACCCTAATCGGGTTAAGTGCTGAAATTTTAATTGATTGATTTAAAATTTTGGGTTGATTAACCCAAACGGTCTCAAGAACATTTGGAGGTCACCCAAACGGTCTCAAGACCGTTTGGAGGTCAAACAAGACCGTTTGGAGGATTAGGGTTGAGTATGGTTGAGTAATTGAAGGACCAGCGATGGTAAATTGAAATGCAATCAATTGTTCAATTGATGATCAATCTAATGACCTAAACCCTAATTGAATCTCACAAAATTTCAGTGATGGATGGGGAAAACAGTCTCAAGATCGTTTGGAGTTTATCCAAACAACCTCAAGACCGTTTGAGGTCATGTCATATCATAATTTGATGACGATTCATTGATTTCAATAGAATCAGTTTCACAATGTAAATCATTGAAGGTTCCTCGATTTCAAAACCCTAAGTGATGGTTTCTTGATTATAAATCCTAGTTCAATTGGGTTCAAAATACTAATTGATGGTCTAATTGAAGGGTGATTCAATAGTTCAAATTGATGAATGAATCAAAGACTCAATTGATAGTCGGTTCATTGATTGAAACCTAGAATTGATTAAATGTTGAAAGACCTTTTTGGTCCATTCAGTTGAGAGGGTTTGGACCAAACAGTCTCAAGACCATTTGAGTCCAAATGGTCTTAATACCATTTGGGTCCAAACGATCTCAAACCATTTGGAGACCCAAGTCCATTCAGTTTCAAACCGTTTGGAGCATCAATGGTCAAGAACGTTTGGATGTTTCAATGTGATTAAATTAATTGGGAACCTAAGGTGATGAAAGGTTAAATGATCCTATGGTTGTTACTGATGTATCTCAAAGATAATCACTAGGGTTGTACCTTTAAGGTACTAAGTAATTGGTAACCCTAGATGAGTTAATCCCTGAAGCTTAAGTAAGTAATATTTCAATACACTATGTCAACCCTAATTGAATGTATTTAATTAAAGGGCTGGTTGTCCTAAATTATCCAAGTTTGACATAGTTAACATCCTAGAGAGGATGAGAGAGAGAGGAATCTATACATGTAGGATAATCATGTAATGGATAGGCCTCAAACACCTTCAATATGAATAAACTAAGATTTTAGGGTATGATCTTTGATGAAGTGATCATGAAACCCTAATTAAAAAGATTGATGAACCTTAACCCTAATCTAGGGCAATGCTAGGTGTAACCCTAATATAGGGTAATGATTTAATCCTAATGAAGGGTGATTCCATGAGAAACCCTAATTAAGGGTGATGCCATGAGAAAACCCAATTGAGGGTGATGCCATGTGAAACCCTAATTGAGGGTGATGCCATGTGAAACCCCAATTGAGGGTGATGCCATGTGAAACCCTATGCAATGGTATGATGAGGAGCCCTAATACAGGGTGAAGGTATGTGAAACACTAATTTTGAGTTATAATACATGAAGCCCTAATCTTGGGCAATATGATCATAAACCAAAACCCTAATTACTAGGTAATGATATGAAAGAACCCCAATGCTAAAATAGTGGGTAATGCCTTATAAAGGTGAAATATCCCAAATGGTTGATTATAGGTAACCTTATAGCAAGCAATGCCTTAACCTGAAATGAGTCCATATCACTAAAGATAGTTGGACCATTCTTGTGTGTGACGTATGCACTTCATGGTAAAAGTGATAGGTTAGTGGATGGAAGTATTAAGATGGGAAATACCTTAATACAAGATAAGTTGATAACTCAAGTAAATGGAAGTGATGAGGAAAGTGATACATCAAAATATGATAGATATCACTTTTAGCATTCCAGGGTTGATATACCTTGATGCACCTCAAATCCAATATTCTTGGATAAGAAACACATGAAGAGTGTTATGTAAATTGTTACAATGAAATATAATGAGTTTAATATACTTTGATAAGTATAGACTAATATACCTAGAGAATGGGATTAAGCCAAACTAATGAGTATGATGTAATCATACCATGATAAGGATGAGAAATGAACTCATACCTTGTATTGATAATCATTTAATGATAAATGTTAAGAATAATAAACATGATTGAATACTCGAGATGTTAATGAATGCTCCTAGAGGTGTGGAGCAATATATTAAGGTTGAAATCCTAATTAATGTGAGATGGGAAACCCTAACCCTAAATTGGGTAAAGGGACATGAGAAACCCTAATGTGACGTGAATAGTAAGCCCTAACTTTATTGAGGGAATAGTGGTGTTACTATTGTATTACATGAGGTAATATGTTATTGTTGCCTAGTGAGGGGTGACAAGATGAGTAATGGCCTAGTGAGCCATATGATTAGATGTTACCTAATGAGAGGTGACAAGATGAGTAATGGCCCTGTGAACCATATGTTTAGATGTTGCCTAATGAGAGGTGACAAGATGCTTTATGGGCCTTATGAGCCATGAGAACAAATTTGGCATAGTGAAAGGTACCAAGATGTTTATAAAAGTTTATTGTAAGAAATGATAATGTTTTAATAAACTTAATAAAAGAAACTATTGCATTCAATAAAGAATGTGAAAAGCTATGAAAGCTAACCTCAGGGTTGGTTAAAGTCCAATGCATGGCTGTGTAATCAGGGTTGGTTAAAGTCCAATGTCTGGCTGTGTAATCAGGGTTGGTTAAAGTCCAATGACTAGTTGTGTAATCAGGGTCGGTTAAAGTCCAATGACTGGTTGTGAAATCAGGATTGGTTAAAGTCCAATGCCTGGATGTGAAATTAGGATTGGTAGTGTCTAATGCCTGGCAGTGTAATCAGGTTTAGAAGAGTCCAATACCTAGCAGAGGCTCAATGCCTGTAATGATGACACATGATTGGTAATAATCCAATGCCTGTATTAATGATATATGAGTACATGGTAGATATAATCCCATATATGTTTAGCAGATTGGCTAAGGCCAACAGATTGAAACAAGAATGTCACATGGGTGACATATCAAGAGAATGAGTGTCACAAGAGAAGTTTGACATGGTGGTATAATGTGATAGACAAATGATATATATGTTCTTCCTATTCCTTATTAAGAGAATAGATGATCTATTGTTCTATCATAAATAGTTACAATGCTTTAAAAGATGAGAATGCTTTAAAATGCTTATCCTCTGCCCAGTTTTATAACATTAAACTGCAATAATAATGTTTTTGGTGGAGAGTTATATCTCCCGCTGAGGCAATTATAATTGTCTCACCCCCGTGGGATCCAACATTTTTTTTAGGTTGACAAGCACGGAGGAGACTGAGAATATCTTGCAGAGGAAGAACATCTGCAGCAGCAGTAACAACAGTGACAAATCAGGTTGAGTGTACTGTCTTTCATGTCTTATAGATAGAAGTCCTACGTGTCGTCTTTGTACTCTCAGGTCCTCGGAGTTAGTAACTAGTGTTTTTAATAAATCAATCTGAATTTTTGGCTTGATGCCTTGAGGTTCTTATACTATCTGTGTTTAGCTTTTAACAAGGCAGTTGATGTTGTAAACCTCGAGAAGAGATGGTACAAGATATGTACTTATGAACCAGGATGTAAATGTAATACATTAGTTCTCATTGAAAGAGTTTTCCTATGATTGGATCTATTTGAAAAAGGTTTTAATTTTTAGTGATTTTCAGTAATCCGCTGCAAATGATCGCTTCCGCTTAAGTAAATCTTATTTTTGTGAGTTGTTCGTGACAGTTTGGCTTTAGTCAAAATGAAGATGAACCTTGTGTGTATAAGAAGGTTAGTGGCAACATGACTGCATTCCTTATATTGTATGTAGATGGCATATTGTTGATGGGGAATGACATCCCTACTTTATAAAAGGTAAAGACATGGCTTGAAAATACATTTTGAGTGAAAGACTTAGGAGAAACATCCTATATCTTAGGAATCAAGATCTATAGAGATAGATCTAGAAAGCTTCTTGGACTAAGTCAAAGCACATACATTGACAAAGTGTTGAAGAGGTTCAACATGGATAACTCAAAGAGAGGAAACATACCCATGAGGCATGGAGTTCCCGTCTCTAGAGCTCAATGTCCCAAATCTTATGAAGATAGGGAACACATAAATGGGATTCCATATGCATCAACAATTGGATCCATTATGTACGCAATGTTGTGCACACGTCACGATGTCTCATATGCACTCAACATGATGAGCAGATACCAGTCAGATCTTAGATATGCTCACCAGACAGCTATGAAGAACATCCTAAAGTACTTGAGAAGGACTAAAGATCAGTTCCTCATCTACGATAGTAAGGAATAGTTTGTGGTAAAGGGTTACACTGATGTAAGCCTCCAAATCGATATAGATGATTATAGATCGTAGTTAGGATTTGTGTTTTGCCTAAATAATGGAGCTATGAGCTGGAAGAGTTCCAAGCAAGAGACAGTTGCAGATTCTATGATAGAGGACGTGTATAATGATGCATCCCATATAGAAAAGGAGGTTGTGTGGATCAAGAAGTTCATCTCTGAACTTGGGGTGGTTCCTAGCATTTGTGATGCAATTGAGATTTATTGTGACAACAATAGAACTATTGCACAAGCTAAAGAACCCAGATCACATCAACGGTCCAAGAACATACATCATCACTTCCATCTCATACGAGAGATCGTACAACAAGGAGATGTGAAGATTTGCAAAGTACCAACTAAAGACAATATTGTTGATCCCTTGACTAAGGCACTTTCATAGAAGAAACATGATGGTCATGCTAGATCACAAGGATTGAGAATCATGGATGATTGGATCTAATTGCAAGTGGGATTATGTTGGTATGTATGCCCATAGAGTCAGTCATATGATGATTGTAATGGCATACTTTGTAAATGATTTGAATAATAACAAAGACAATTTCTATCTATATGTTTAATCTATTTTGAGATAATGATATAACATGTTAGATGTCTAAAGAATCGTATTACTCAATGACGTATGTCTTCATGTTGAGGACCTGAACAATGAGATCATATGGATGTTAAGAGTATACATTCTTGTTATGTCCCTAGTCAGTTGTTATTGTAGAAATAACCATAGACATCAATATCACAAAAGACTAGAGTGTGTGTTGGTTGATGACAAAATCTCATTAGTCATGATATGTGATATCAAACCAAGCACATAGATACATGTTAGAGAATAGTGTATCAGACAGACCCACCATAAGAGTGATGCATGAAAACCACACTTGGTTAGTCAGGATCATCTCTTATAGTATTGGTGGTGACTATGGTTCTTTGACCTAAAATTACTACACTCATTACATGTCGTTGGGTACACTTTGACATTATCAAACGCAGTCCTGAAATATGGGTTGTTATAACGGTGATGATTGGGTGACTTTGACAAATGGAGACTTGACTGTGAGTGATAGATATGGAATTTGTCCCTCCTAAGGGAGTGTGATATCCCGGCCACTTGAGGAGTGAGACTGAGAAATGCATGACCATGCACATGTTAGTCAATATATGATATTGAGCTTACATATATCTCAGGAAATCTACTCTGAATCAAGAAATATGGATTGAACGTTTGTAGAGGATGTCAAGTCCATGCCTTGAGTTCAATCCGGATATCAGTGACAAAGGAACTATACATTCACTGTAACACCTATAATAGATTGTAGGTTGAAAGTTATTCTCCAACTTTCCTTTTCACTTGGGTAGCAATGATGTGCGACTAGGCACCACTCTTTGCTTCTGATGTCATAAGTTAGTTATGGACATTCACTGCCAACGTGAAATGGAACCAATAGGGTCACACACATAGGATTAACATGGAAGAGGAGTTTTTTCATGAATGATGTTTAGATTGATTACTAAAGTGTTTAGGTACTCAATTAAACATTCAATCAATAGAATTGACTGAGAATCATCAAGTTCAAGTGTTGAGCCAATTGATTAGAGTGTCAGATTGATTGAGAATTGCATTGACTGAGTTCTGCACAACCTGGACCACCAATCGACCAGTTCACTGGGTGAACCGATTGACTCATGGTCAGTGAGACGACCGGTTCACACTGGTGAACTGATCGGTTCACTGGGTGAACTGATCGGCTCATGGTCAGTGAGACGACCGGTTCACACTAGTGAACTGACCGGTTCACTTGGACCAAACGAGCAAGTGTTGGGTTTCCTAGTTTGTGAGAAAAGATCCTCGTTTTACTTGTTCAATTTGATTGGGACAAGAACTAATCTTTGCATTAATTAGAAACGAATAAGGAAATTCAATTGCATGCATGTCTGGTAAGTGAAATGATCAATTCACTGGGTGAACTGATCGGCTCAGCTGCCCAAACGACCGCTTCAGTTGTGAATCGATCGGTTCGCCTGCCGCAACACAATCAGTTTGTAGAAAATCTGAACCCTTCTACTCCCGCATAGATTGGGAACCCTAACCCTTCCCACTACTATAAATAGAGGGGTATAGGGGGCTTCTCAAAACACACAACTCAGAACATCAGTTGCTCTGCAAAGTTGTTGTCCTCTCTAATTTTGGTAACCGATAGATCCCAAGCAAGTTCTACCCGTCTAGGGAGGAACAATGAGAAAAAGACAACTACAGAATAGTGACCAGTGGTGGGTGAGTGTGTCGGTGACTAGTATGCTGATAGAAGGGAACGAATCCTTATAGTCTATCCTTCAGGACGACTAGAGTTCCCAGTGGTCCGTGTGGACTATCTATAGAGGTGGGAGATTTCTGCCGCTTAGGAGGATGACTGTCAACCGCAGTCCGGGTCAAGACTAGGAGCTGCACAGACACCGTCGAAGACTAGGTGGTTGAAGACCGCACTAGGTGTGAGGTATTGTCACTGAGCAAGCCTCAGGACCAGGTATATCTCGCTAAACTATCTTTCTTATTGCATAGTTGTTGATGCAATTTGCTGGTTATGGGTTTGTGGTTAGATAAATTTTTTTGTTTCCGCTGCCTGTTCTGTCCCACAAAACCCAACACTCCCCTCTAAATCAAATACACCAAGATAGTAGGAGCTCAAACCAAAGAGCATGCACCGATAGCATGATATTCAATAAAACACTAGAGACTCATATAGAACATGTTAGATAAATAATTTTAAACCTACGAGATCAAATAAATATGTAAAAAAAGACTACAAACTAAGTGAAATATAGCCAAAATAAGACACCACATAAAATATATTGATGGAGCTGTAATTCAAAATAGCTTCCCCTTGGTGGAAGTGTATTTTGGCCGAGGAGCAATGTTCTAGAAAATGTTATATTACCTAAAACAAATCACATAGATAAACCAAAAGAGCAAGAACAAACTTAATGTGAGATGCACCAAATTGAAAATGAAGTATAATTTTAAGATCAATTTGGTATCCAATGTAGCTCGTGATCACACACAACCTCATCTAGAGAGAGGATCTTAGAACCCAAACCATGTCTATCACTTTTCATTTTGGAAGGATAGGAAAATGCATAGTGACTGAATCTCCCACAAGAGAAGCAAGTAACATGTTTTTTTGGAAAGATGTAGACCTTTATTAAACCTACTCTAGAAGAGAAGGGAACAAAATATTACATCAATGTCAAAGGGTACTTACATACGTACCATGTAACTAAGCAAAACAAATACAATACAACTTTTCATTTGAACAAAAACCAAAAGCTTAATTGCTGATACACTACCATAATAGCTGGCTCTACAGAAAGTTTCATACAAACTAAACCTACTTGCTTGCTTAAACAAGGATACATTTACTATCATTCAAAAGGTCTGGTTATAACAAATATATGCACCACAATCAAACCAATTAGGTTTAATGGAAATATCACTTGCACTCCTCAAACTTGAAACTTACTCAACTTGTTTCCTAATTGGCTTCTTATTTGGTAAGGACTAACCTTCATTCAACTAACACGACTTCTTATTTCACATACTATCTTTCCCAACAAACTATGGGACAATTCTTGATGATCTACTTCATGATACCGATCTTGAGTAGAATGTATCATTTCCTTTATTTTCATATTGGGATCATTACCTACTTCCTCTAGCATCGGATGAAAAATAACTTCATCTAATTCCAGGTTTATTTCTATGTGGTAATCCTTTATATTCATGAAGGTATCATTGTCACTCTTCCCAGTAAAAATCTTCTTACTATCACCTGATATGTTCTCCCTTGAACCTGCATCGTCTTCCTGTTCTTGTATGTCTGGCAAGGTCTGATTATCGACTTCTATTCTTGGCTTAAGTTTGCGTGTCCTCACCTTGTGCGTAACTATAATAGTCTTTGAACTGGTTGCTGTAGCAACAATATGTATATCTTCATCTGTATCTAATTCATCATTATCTTAAAGAACATCAAAGCAATTACTTCTTTTAGGCTTATGGATGCATGCACTAGTACCCGCTTTGTTCTTTTTTACTCTACAGGCGTGGGTCTTCCTGCCATAGTATGTATACCACCATTTCTTCTCTAGATCGCATTTGACTCCGCAGTTGTCAACACATATATTTGTTTCCTCTGCCAAAATCATCTTTACAGACAAACTACGACTGCTGCAGTGTGCCCCATTATTCCACAAGAATGATAGATCATTGTCAATGTTTCATATTCGACTTTGAATTCAATAATGTTATTCATCACTGCCGGTTGAACAAGAACCGATGTATCTATTTCAACTTACAGGCGTGTAAAATGGCTCCTAGTACATTGTACATTATGGTTATCGATTTTAGTAAGTCTTACTAACACTGAACCAATCCTCTCGGGAATAAATCTAATTGTAGAAGTGAAGGGGTATATTAAGAACACGAGCCCAGGTTATAATCTTTGATGAAAGTCATGAAGACGGAATAAACTTCTCATGCCATCTCCACACCATGAGAGAGGATCCAAAAATAGTCCATTTCCCCCCTATGGGTGCGTTTATACAATCATGTTTGCAAGTTAACAAAATCAGAAATATTTGAGAGACAAATTGTATACTTTCCAACGTGCCAATGGTTTCCACATCAATCTAATCCATTAAGTATCTAATTAGTTTACAAATACATTTAACCATAACCGTATACATATAAGGTTTGTGCAATCTGGTATACACCTTTGAAACAATTGAAATTTTATAGGAAACCTCAGTCATTAACAAGATAAATATCTTCAGGATTGATAATTTCTAGTTCATCCTTTACGATAAGTGTGAGTACCTTGAGCCAATGATGCACCAACAACATCTTTGAAACTCTTAAAGCAAATGACATGTTTAATTGAGAACGAAGAACAAACATTGGTTTTACAAGAATATTTCTATTTGTTTATGTTCTATTCTCATTCCTTGGAACATAAGCAATACATTTTGTACCTACATGACCATTGTGAGAATGTAAGATATTGTTCAACATGATTCTACTATTACTAAATTTATTTGAAGAACTCGTGTGTTTTTCTTTTTCCTTGTAAAGCATGTGTATCATCCCAGGACTTGAGGCCTGGATAAAAACATCTTAAATGGAATTATCATACTACCCATATAACCAAGGTGCACCTCCTTTTCAGGGAGGCCGTCACTAAAGAGCTCTATGGTTAAGCGTGCTCAATCCAGAGTAGTACTAGGATAAGTGACCAACTAGTGGTGATCTATGGGGCCCGTCCTCATTCCTGAAACTCTACTAGAGCGTTGGGAAGTGGGCTTGGGTGTTAAAGCATGAATCTTTAGTAGTAGAGATCAAACATTTTCTAGTACTAGAAATATTGCTTCAAACATGAATTTTACCATTGTATTGGACATTCACTTGAAGAATTATATCACAGTCAACATGAGAGTGTAGAATAGTCTATTTCACCTTATCAATCATATTATCTAAATGAGTAGAAACTTGAGTTTTCAAATAAAGTATTTTGAGAAACAAGGTCATCCATTCTTTTGTTTTCACTAGCAAATTCATCATTCAACTCGCTAAGCCCATCATCTAAGAATCAACAATAGTAACCAATTTCTTTCTCTTTTTCTTGTCTTTCTTAACCTTTTTCACAGTAAGTTCAACAAGTTCAATAAGCTATTTTTTTGTAAAAAGTTGATCAAGATACATCGATATCAAAACTTTGTGCACCTTCTTTCTACTCATCATTTTCATCATGTTCATCTATGAGACATTTAAACACATGATGGCATATTTCTTCCTCATTATTTGACCCCAGATTGAAGAAGAATCACAAGAAGCACGATTAGTAGGCCAACATACAGGGGGTTGGGGGAGGGTAGACTGAGAAAGTGCAAGAAATTGGCCTCACTCCTCTTTAGGGTCAATTTTTGTTTTTTTCGATGACATCGACATGCTTTCTCATTTTCTTGGATTTATTATTATTACTACTACTACTATTATTATTCCTTTGGAATAGTGGGCATTCATACTTCCAATATTCCATTTATCTACAAGCATGAAATATAATAGAGAAAGATCTATACTTTTTTGGTAAGATAAGAATTTGATTTCTTACATTTGGACTTTTTTTCTTCCTTGGTACTATATTAGACACTGGATAAGGAAGAACAGTTTTTGAAACCCTTACTTTTAGGTTCTACTTTTTATTCCCAAATTTTATTCATCATCTCGCATCTCCTAGTCTTGTAGCATGGCTTCATAAGTCTCTACATTACCTATAAGTTTCTAAAGTTGAAAAGTAAAAAGATCTGAAGATTCTTCAATGATAGTAACTTTATTGTAACACTTATAAGTTATATAACAAATTATAACAAGCTATTTGTTCTAAATATTTTTTTTCAATAGATTTTATGACATTTATAATCGTAGGAAATCTAGGGTACATTTTGAAATTTGTTTCATATTTTTTAATGTGAAACCACTCTAGTTTATGAAAAGTATATTTATTTTAGTATCCTTGACTTACTCAGTTACTTCAAGAGTTATAGAAAGTTTATATATCATAACCGACTCACTAGGATATATAAAAGTATATAAAATGATAATATACACACATTCAATGTAGCAATTTTTGTTGTAGTTACATCCCATTGCTCAAGTTTCATCATTGGAGGCTCATATGATTGGATGATCATCTTTATAAAGTCAAATATAATACATAGAAAGAATAAATGTATGACCTTCTTCCAATACATGTAGTTGGAGCTATCTCAGAGTGTTGGCCAGTACATATGTAATCCTTTTAAGTTGAACTGGCCATATATGTTTTCCCCCATTCCACAAGACTCGTTAAAACTCCTTGAAGCCTCAATTCGGATACCAACTAAAAGCTCCAGGCAGAGGGATGAATATAAAAAAGACAATATTGTGCAACTAAAAAACAAAAAGGTTGATTAAACTTGCCTAAAATAACATTACAATAGAAAATAAAGTAAGTAACGGCAAGAGGATCAACCACAAAAGGGAAATGATGTATAATGGTCATGTTTGAAATTCGATAGACTTACTACCTAGTTGTTACCACCAAGGGTTTCTTAACATGTAGTTTTATTTACTTTTTCCTAGACGAATACAAATTACAATTACTATGTCTTTTCTAGATCAAGACCAACATCCTTTTAATATCAAGGGTAATTGTCACCTTCTAATGAGATTTCATAAGACCAATCTCTTTGAAGAAGATCACAATCTAATGCCACCACTTTTGAACACAATCTTTTCTTCAAATGTAGTTCAAAAGTGCTTTGTCATGACCTTCTCACAAAAAGTATCTCCAAATTAAAGAATCAAACAAGGAGAAAGAAGAAATAAAGGAAGTACACCATAATTATTAGAATATATACAATTGTGGCACTGGTAAAGAAGTAATTATCAACACTACTACAATATATAGACAAGGCTACATTTGGTAGAGTAGGACATCAAAGATAGGTTTAAGCTTAGAGTAACTTAGAAGTACCTGCATGTAGCAAATTAGAGTTCTAAGTTTGAGAGAGGTAGCAAGAAAAGGAAGATCTCAATTGTACTTTGGATATCCATATGACACTTCTATATATAGGAAATAGTTAGGAATAATTAAGAGAGATTCTAGAGAATATACGCCAAATTTAGTGGAAAAATATTCATGACAAGAGAGACAGTGGAAATAAAATGGCTAATGGCACACTATACAAAATATATGTAAAACTATAGTTATTCAAATTATCATTCGATCGAGTTGATCTTGGGTCAAACTAAAATTTGAACAAAACACAACATTGATTTCTATTGGTCTAATGTCTATGTCTCAATCGGATTAAAGTTCAACAGGCATACATTTTGATGGAGTTAAATGGAAAAACACTATGTCCCAAAAGTCTTAAATTTTGGAAAACATCTCTAACAATTTGAAAAAATACCAACCTATCCTATAGGGTGTATATAGTATAAAAATTAATTTCACAAAATTTTGGGTTGTTCATTACTTGTTATTACATCATTGCTATCAAGTTGTACACATGCACCCATACAACTTGATATATGAGCATTTGAATACATTTATAAAAGCATATTCATTGATCTTGGATCTTGTCTAAGTTTTTGATCATTGAAAACACTTAAGACACATATTAGTTACATAAATGGAAAATATTTATTTCATTGAAATTAGAGTTTGGCATATATAAAAAACCTACAAGTATGCCTTGAATCATTAATTTTCATTAGTAAAAGAAATTACGTAGAAGTTTTGACCTAAACTAGAGAGTCTTTAGTGCCTTAAGAGGAAGAATCATCTATCTATATTCAACATAGAACAAAGTAACATTGATATAAGGGAAACAAATGGGGGAGGTGATGAGTGATAATGATATAAGATGATGGACATGGTTGCTCCTCACTCTCCTTGGTCTTAGTTCCTTACTTAAATATGCTCCGTGATACTCAACGATCTTATCAAGATCGATTGGTGGTAAAAATAACATTGGAAGTGGCAATGAGTGAGGAAATTTAAAAGTGAGAAAATTCACTCAAAACTAGACAAAGATGGCGGAAAATGGTGAAAACCTTAACATAAAGTTATAGATGCATGAACAAAAACGATGCACACTAGGGAGAAAAATTCACAAAACACTAGGAGATTCAAGATTCACTTATTTACCTCCATAAATGCATATGATAATATCAAATTTGAAGCTATGATATCCATACTCTAGTTCTATAGATTCATTGAATCTAACACTCTCTCAAGTATTCTCATTTTTCTTAGTAAAGTGATTACTCTCACCTATTTCCACCCAATGGAAGGAAACTATGAGTAGCTAAAGGATATGAAAATGGAAATATAATTACATCAGATCACTCCTTCTGAACTAGACTAGGTTTCACCCATGGGTAGACACACGATTAAATCCCATGAAAATAATCACTCACACCCCGGTCCAAATCTCTACACATTGAGATTCACCATAATGCATACCTTTAAATCAAATGTCTATTGAGACCTTAATGTTTTAATAAAATAGAGGTGTTTGAGACTCACTGGTGGAGATATGAAGTAGCTATGTGAATCACTATGACGTACATTTAATCTAGGATTCTAGTACTAGGTCATGGATATTGTATTTCCCACTTTTGAGGTTTAAAGATTGGAAAATTAAATTTCTTTTGAGGATGGAATTCAGGGAATATGTTAGTAAAGGTCAAGGTGCTACATGGCTCTCAACCTCTACTTTAAAGGGATAAATAGATATTGTAGATAACTATTGTATTAAGGAACCCATTATTGGTAACTTTTACTTAATATGAGTATGAGTAGTGAAACACTTTCACACATGTTTGGTAAATTCATGTATATATATACACTGATAAAATAAATTATGTTTGGTTTGGATACCTAAAATGTAGAATGATTGAAGTCTTGGATGTCAATTAATTTCAAAGGGTCTCAGTTGACTTGAGATTATACATTGCCCATATTTTTATAATGAGTTAACCATTTCATTCCTATGTATCTAATGTGTTTGTTCAAGATTGATTTCAGGCTTTAGGTACATGAAATGGATCAAATTACACAAGCCCTAGCTTGTTCAAGTTCAAGTTAAAAGCAATACAAAAGTGCCTTTTGGGAAATCACTCCAAATGGCCTTAGATGATTTTTGTAATGACTTGTATTGATGATATGACTTGTAACTAAGATGAGAAAAAATCAGGGACACTTAATTCCAATGTTTGATCACTCAAAAGTCAATTTATAAAATTTGTCACAGGTTGTTTATTGGTCAAGTTGGAAAATCGACCAATCTAGTGATGAATTTTCTAAAGATGACCAATCGATCGAGTTGCACACTTATAGAACTTGACCGATCGATCAACTAAGCAAAACTAATTTTGACTCATCAGTCGAGTTTCTGAGGACAAACTTGACTGATAGTTTGAAAATTGGCTTTGTCACTTAGTGGATTAGTCGAGTTATCTTTATTAAAACTTGACCGAATGTACTACATGGAAAATGCAGAAAAAGTGATTATAACCGTTGAAGAGTTGTTTTAAGTGAGAGTAGACCAGTTGTAACTTGGAAAATGGATATATTTCTCTCTTAAGTGATCCCACACTGAAGGGAACACCCCTACATATATATAGGACCCCTTGGAGTTCATTTCAAGTTTTCTCATTCATGTTATTCTAAGTCCTTGCTATAGTTGAGTGTGTTGCAACTCCTTGAGCCCCTTTTTCTCTCTCATTTACAAAGCATTTTGTGATTATGAGTGAGTTAGGCCAGTTGTAAGAGATCTACCTTCATGTGATTGTAAATCTCTCATTCCGTTACATCTTCCCTACCCCCATTCTCAAAGAAGAAAACATTGAAGCAAGATACTCTGAGTGAAGGTGAAGCTATTGCTGTTTTTCTTCAAGGTTGAAGAAGAGGTGAAGAAGAAGGGCAAGGCTAAGATTCAAGAAGAGTGGGTGAATTCCTTCAAGTCCAAAGACTCGATGCAAGTGTGGGTAAGTCCTTATTGAAGGATGAAGACATCTTGATCAAGTGGGTAAGTCCTTGTGTAGGTGGAAGACTCTTGTCTTGAATAGGTAAGTCCTTGGATGTATGGTGGTATCCATGTATCTCTTATGAATTAATATAAGTATACACAGATTGCAAAGTCCTAGAGGTTGACCTCTCTAGGTAGTGGATTGACTCTCTTCTAGTTCGGAGAGTGAAACCTCTCTAGACCACCTTGTCCAAGTGAATGTTTCAATTTCTATCATCCTTGCTACGCTTGCTTAGTTAGGACTTCAAATTTATCTTAAGCTATTGGTTTTGATTGATATAATTTGAAGGACTAACTTATCTTGTGAGAATTTTGAAGCTCTATTCACCCCCTCTAGAGCCCTAGATCCAACAGTTTCTTCATATATAGCAAAAAACCAATTTTTTGAGGTTTTTCATAATAAATTGCTAATAAAAACTAATGAATTTATACAAACAAAAAATCATGCTTGTGTTGAAAAGCTTATGAAAACTGCTAACCCAAATGAAATATTACATTGCCTTTAACAAGATGGTGATTGTGGTCTTAATATCAAAACATAAAATCCTCATGTATCGAGACAACTCAAATCTCTTGAAAGAGAAATGTGATAAAATGGAATTTCTCTCACCTCCTTGTATGCAATTCCCCATACACAAGATTCTCAATTTCACCCAATTATGTCATTGGCCACTCATTGGATGATTCTATATCATATGTTTCTCAATTTTTGATTTGTGGTTGAAGGAATGTAGATTTGAACCCAATTATATAATGTAGAATGCATCCATTAATTTTTTAAAACATGTGAATTATTGAGACCCTTTAAACTCGTCACATTTAACCCATATTTTTATATGAGAAGAAGAGAAAATTTGTAGTCTAACAATGAAAATTGCGCCGCAATCAGATTTATTGTTTGTGAGTTATGATTTTTGCAAGTTATATGTAAAAAACCAGATTATCCATTTTTCTAGATTTTTGGCCATATCATCACTCTGCTTGATCTTAGCTTGGCCAATGGAAGGACTTGGATCATGGGGCCATGAATTTCACCCTCAATCCAACATTCTGGAAGCTTCATCCTTCTTTCCTCTCATGTTTTGTACAACAACATGGTGCACAGTCGGTCAGCCTTTCTGCTCCTGTTGAAGCCATGTACGCCAACCTCATTGACCTCTATGTTGCCTTTCTTCCTCTATCATTCCCCTCTATTCCTTCATTCCCTCGAGCACCCTAAATCCCTTTTCCCTCCTTGTCCCCTTCCTCCATCCTATAGCCCTGTTAAGGAAAAGGGAGGTTGAGGATTCTTCCTCGCGCCACCTCTGTGGAAATAAAAACTACCTCCTCCTTCATGAGGATAAGCCAAGGCCAATCAAATGTATTTTGAGGTATCTCATGCCCTCCTCTTTTCCCCTCTCCGGTGACCTTTCTATTTTTCCTGCTGACCTATGTACTTTGATGTATTGTGCTAAGGAGATGATCTCCTAGCTATTGGATCAACATCAGTTGTGGACCTATGATCCATGGCCCATAAATACTGAGGCCTTCCCTCCTATCTCCCATTCACTCTTTAGTGGGATGATTCATTTGGAGCTTCAATGACATGCCAATCCACATTGTTCCCACCACATGTGACTTTTTTTTTGCCATTTGGTAATTCCTTTACTCTCTATGCCCAAAAATTCAAGAAAGTGCTCCAATCTTAAAAAATGATAGAAAATCAATCCTCAGATAAATATAGAAGTATTATATACCATTTTTCTAAAAATATAAAATATCCATTAAAATGATTCCAAGACATGAATCTACTCTATATTTTAATAATCTTGTTGAAATAAGTTATTTTACTCTTTTGAAAATGACTTAATATATTATGATGCTAATCTTGACCTAACGATGCCTCAAATCTATAATGCAACTATAGATCACTAACTAGGGATGCATTAGAACCAAGATACAACCTTTATGACTCTTGTGTACTAAATATAATCATGTGATATTAAATGTAACTTAATATGGACTTCTAATGCTAGATCACTAATTTTATGAAAATATTAATCTAATCATGACTCACTACTATTTTAGGACACTAAATTAGTAACTTTGAAGCCTTGTAACACAAAATATCACCATGATAACTCTTGTACACTATTAATGATTTTATGATATAAATATGACATTAAATATGACTTAAATTGACATCTTGATGATAAGTCACTAATGTTATTTGAATCAAATGATTTCCTTATTAAGATCAATGAAACCTAATATCAAAACCACTGATCTAGTAGAGATATTTTTCACTATGTCATGAATGATCTATGCTGTAATTTGGAACATGATGATGGACATACTTGCACTATTTAAGAATTTGTAAACAATATTTCTAGGAAGTAATATATAGACTCAGGGAAACATCAAACCTTGATGAAAATGTTTAATGAGAAAAAGTATGCTGATTTTAACAAATCAAGCTTTCTTATATCTCAGGACCACTATGTTTGAATTATTTGCAATATTAACTCAAGTTTATTGATCTAGTTCTTTTGTTTCAAGATACACTTTACTATTTATTGAGCTTGATTATGATATTGATGCTTGTATTGTGTATGTATGCATCCCTATAATTGGCTATATGTATTATTTGAACCGCATGTTCCCTGTGACTACTATGTTTTGTTTGTCTATAATATGTTGATGAAACTACAAACATAATCATATATGTCCATTGTACAATTCTTTTTGTACATGCCTAAATTCTTGGGATAAGGGCAAAAAGGCACGATGCACCTACTTGGATTACTCAAGCAAGGGTACATCATGTTAAAAGTAGGGTTATCCCTTGACTTATGGTCTTGAGGTCCTTTATAATGGGGTTAATTCTTGTACTTTAGCCTTGATGTCCCCACATACCCTTCCATTAAGAAGTTGATCAAAGGCCTGATGACGAGATAGTTGGTACAACAAAAATGCACTTAAAATATAATTTTGTGTTAGAAGAAAGTCTATGATGTTTTTTATTTGTTTGAGTTCTTGCCTTTATATAAGTTTTATCCAAGAAAATATGTTTCTTGAAACATGCAAGTTTACATCTTTTTGCAGCGTACTGTGCATTTGCATCAATTCTTTCTAATTTTATTATTAACGATAACATGTACTCTTTGACAAATTACCAAAATCATGATCTTGATATGATATAACATGACATTTGTTGAACTATGAAAATGTAACACCAATGTAAGTACATGAGGTTTATGTATAATCTAAGGGTTATATCTTTACCTTTTCTATTAGCTAGTTTTCTTTTGAACATATATGCATCCCCTTTTTGTTTCCTACATGCTATGATGTAAACCTTATGGTTCATTTAACAAAGAATGATATTGTTGTTGTTTTATTAATAAATGTGTTGTGTGATTTGAGCCATTCTAAGGACAGACATTGGGGTCCTTTTTCCACTAGCTTTCTAGTCAAGGGAGTTGGGATTTGAGTAATAAAAAATTCCATGCTAGTTGGTATCAGACCTAAACACACAATATCTATCTATACTTAAGACATAATACAATATATCATATGAACTTAAGGAAAATCTAAATGGTGAAAATGAGGTGTCTGAGATTAGTACCAAATATAGGGGGCCTATATTACCTCCCATCTGCCTAGCTACAGTGGCTAAGATATCCTCTTTACACCCACCCAGCCTGAGTGAATCCAAAACCGGATTGAGGATCTTTCCTTCAAAAACCTAGAGAGTTGATGAATATATATTCATCCATTTTCAAATGCACTTTTCTTATTCTTCTCATAGGAATTTATTTCTCTTTTGCTAATTTTATAGAAATAATTGCAAGTTGTTCACTTCTTAACTATTAATACAAATTCTCATCATTTCTACCCATATTTTGTAGGTTCTACCTTCACTCATATTCAAGAACAAGAACTTGATTCATATTTCTAGAAATCCCCAAGGATTTAGGAAAATGTTTCAGCCATCTTGGCAACTCATACCTTGAGACAATCGTTTCATCTATGCGGAACACCACACCTCAAAGCCCAGACGGGCATATCACCCCTCAAATCTGATCTTCCACGCTGACTATTTAGAAGTTGAAACATGCGTCTCATGTCCTCAAACACTTGACTCATGTCTCGAACTGAGTGTTCCATGTACCAACTAGTTGGCTTGGATTTCTTCGCCACCAAGTCTCTTCAGGAGCGTGCCGCCACCTTGGCCTAGGTTTTTCCCTTGGCTCGTGTGCACTCAGATGTGAACCTAGCGTCCCATACTCCAAACTACCAGCTCAAGTTGCTTCGAGACCAAGTT
Organism: Alisma plantago-aquatica; assembly: GCA_963693085.1. NCBI lineage: Eukaryota > Viridiplantae > Streptophyta > Magnoliopsida > Alismatales > Alismataceae > Alisma > Alisma plantago-aquatica. The sequence goes on along the minus strand of OY856409.1, from coordinate 471,966,450 downwards.
ACTCTAATGACGCCACCACTCCTTTGAGTAGGGTTTTTGACCACTTCCCTTGACCCGTGCTCCAGCGGACGCAAACTGGGTGATTCCATGTGTGAATCAGTCAGTTCACACTTGACAATCAGCCTTCTTCAGTAGCCACCAACCATTCCTTTCTCCCCTTCTTTTTAGGGTTCCCACCCTTCCCCTATAAAAGGAGGAGGAACTCTACAAGAAAGGAGATTCGAAATTTTGTACTTGAACTTTAGATTTCGGCAATTTGTTATTTAATTCTTACATCTTGTGCTCTTCTTCTTCTTCTTCAATAAAGGTTTTCTTTTCTTTTTCTTGGTTATTTGGTCTTCTAGTTGGGAGCAAGGAATTAAGAGGGGCAAACATTTCATAGTCACTAGCCAATATCCTTTGGGATTCTTTTCTTTCTAGTCTATGGATCCCCCTCTTTCTTCCATTGTTCTTTATTTAATTTCCATTTATTGTGAGAAGTTTACTATAATGAGGCGTGGGAGTAGCCCTATAGACATAGTGTAAACTAGATCAATTTTTTTATGGTAATACTTATTAGATGGTCTTTGTTTGGATTTTTGTAGACCTAAACAAATTGATCTCTTATTTTTGTTGAATGATATTTTTGGGCAATGAGACCTCAGACCCCAAGACTCAGAACAACCGAACAAATGCACAATGATCTGGATGACACCTCAGAAGGATTCTTCGTTGGGATGTTTCGACAAGGATCTGTAAACGCCATGACCAATGTGTTTACAGGGAGTTTGCTTTTTGTAAATGCATTTGAGGATGTTTTTACTTACCTCCTTATAACTTATTTTATCTTATAGATTTCATCGATCTAGTTTCACACATGCTATGGTGATTAAACTCATAACCCCGATATCTTTTATTATTGATTCATTCTTGTTTCTCAACCACTTATTTTTCAATTGCTCTTTCTTTACTTGCAATTTAATTTTGCTCATAGTTAATCTCTTTCATGTTCTTAGCTTAATTCTCTCTTTACTTATTCTTAACATAACTATTTCCTTACTTTTTCTTAGTGTAACTTTTATTTTATTGCAAATTTTACTTCTTTGTTTTAACATAATAAAACCATCAAGTAACAGATCTTTACATTCTTGTTCCAATAATTGTTCAAGTGATCTGGTCCTTAATCTCAATCTGGAAAACATTGTCCTATCAGATTGACACTCTCTATGCTAATAAACTAACCTTAATTGGTTGTTTTTCTGTTAACAAGAGGTCAAACTCTATGATAAAAATCCCTAGTGAATTGTTGTGCCAAACGACGTGTATCAATTTTGGCACCGTTGTAGGGGACAACGAATTGTTTTTTCAAACCACAAAAACTTTTGAACAAAACTCTTTCTTTCCTTTTTCTCTGCCTTTTGAGTCTGATTCCAGAAGTGTACTCCTCCTTATGCCGATTTTCCACTCTAGCAGTCCATCTTTTCTACAACTGCTATTATCTATTTGTATAACTATGTATGTGACACCCACCAAACACTGATTCTGTGCTACCACTTTTTGATCCAGAGATAGAAAGAATTTTCTATCATTTAAATCAAGAAATCCTCCATAGGATAGACGAGGAAGAGGTAACTCGTAGGATCGAGCAAGTCCTTTCTATTAGGTTTTTTTGGAGGTGACAGGTGCAATGGAAGCAATAAATTTTTTCCACATACCCTACTCAAGGATCTCATTGACAACAGTGTTTTCAGAAAGAGGGTGCATGGATATACCTCTCGGAGTAAGTCCGATGACTTCCCTTTGCCAGGTGATGTACATCGCTCCTAGCACGCACAGACGGTCCTCAGCCATCCTCTGAACCCATGCAACTCAACGTCTACATCTCTACTTCATCCATGTGGATGGACTGAAACTCCATGTCGTGCTTACTTAAGCTGGCGGGAAGGAGCAGTCTTCTACTTGACGACGTGCTAGCATCGGTGCTCTCCTTCTCTTTCACTTGGGATGATGATGGCAAAGGTTAACATACAAGAGTGTAACCTAGGCATGAGCGTATTAGCGTTAACTAAAAGCTGATCATCATACCCCTAAAAATATTAGAGGAAAAGAAGTAGGGTTTTCCCAAAACCCTTGGGAAACAAAAGGGTTGCGGCTGCATTTAAAGTGAGCCGCCCGTGGACCAATAAAAGAATGTTATGGAAACAATTAATTTATCCAATTGATCATATTAATTGATTAACAAATTTCTGTTATCCATTTCTAATTAATCACTCTAGATCAGCTAGCTGACTTAACAATGGAATCTACTTAATTGGCTTAAACACTTTAACCAATTAACTCAGATTATATTCTAATATTATAGTAATAGATTACCTAAAATGTTTTAGTAATGAATTTGATTCAAAACATTTCCAATCATGTCCACAATTATACTCCTATTCCAATCACATCGTATGTGTGTGACCCAGTCGGCTCCACATTACGTTGGCAATGATATACTTTATCATAGTATGAATTCACAAGTAATGATTGGCATCTAGCAAGACTTCACCGCTACCCAAGTAATTAGAAAAGTTGGATAACAACTTAACCTATCATCTATGACTGGTGTTACAATGAATGTATAGTTCCTTTTGTCTCTGATATCCAAATTGAACTTGAGGCATGGAATCGTCATCCTCTTTTACATTCAATCTATGTTCCTTGAACTAGATCAGACTGTATGAGATACATGTAAGCTCAATATCACATATTGACTCACATTAACATGGACATGCATTTTCCAGTCTCACTTATCAAGTGGCCAAGATATCAAACTTCCGTAGGAGGGACAAATCCCATCTACATCACTCACAGTCATCTCCATGTGCCACAATGCACCCGAGAACCATCATTATGGAAACCCTTATTCAGGATTAGAATGAATGATGTCAAAGCACATCAAATGACATGTGATGAGTGTAGTGACTTTAGGTCTAAGAACCACAATCACCACCATCACGATGAGAGATGACTTTGACTACCATTCATGGTTCCATGTGTCACTCTCAAGGTGGGTATATCCGATACACTATTCTCTAACAAGTATATATGTGCTTGGTTTGATATCACATATCATGACTAATGAGATTCTATCATCAACCAACGCACACTCTAGTCTCATGTGTTATTGTTGTCTATCAGCCTTCCACAATAACATCCGACTAGGGGCATAACAAGAATTCATATATTCTTGACATCCGTATGATCTCATCATTCAGGTCCTCAACCTAAAGACGTACGCCATTGATTAACATCATTATTGAGACATTTATTATGTTATATCATTATCTCATAACTAAATAACAAAATAAATTGGAAGATTGCCTTTATTATTAATCAAATCATTTATAAGATATGACATTCAAATCATCATATGATTGGCTCTCTAGGCATACATACCAATAGTCTTCCACTTGCACTTATAGACAATGACTCATGAACTTAATCCCAAGTGATCTAACATGACCTTCATGCTTCTTCTGTGAAAGTGCTTTTGTCAAGGGGTCAGCCACATTGCTCTCAATTGGTACTCTATAAATCTTCACATCTCCTCATTGTACGATTTCTAATATGAGATGGAAACACCTTTGTATATGCTTGGAACACTGATGCGATCTAGGTTCCTTAGCTTATGCAATAGCTCCATTGTTGTCACAATATAGCTCAATTGCCTCATTGTTGCTTGGAACCACCCCAAGTTCTGAGACGAACTTCTTGATCCAAACAACCTCCTTTACTGCATTGGATGTAGCTATATACTTGACTTCCATCATAGAATCCACAACTATCTCTTTCTTGGAACTCTTCCAACTCACAACTCCATTATTGAGGCAAAACACAATCCTGATTGTGAACAATAATCATCTTTGTAAGTTCGGAAGCTTGCATCGGTGTAACCCTTTGCCATCAACTCTTCCTCTCTATTGTAGACAATGAATTGATCCTTAGTTCTTCTCAAGTACTTAATGATGTTCTTCATAGTAGTCCAGTGACCTTCATCAGGATCTAACTGATATCTGTTCTTCATGCTCAAAGCATACGAGACATCTGGACGAGTAGATAACATTGCGTACATGATAGATCCAATTATAGAATCATATGGAATATTATTCATGTGCTTCCTTTCTTCATAAGAATTGGGACATTGAGCTCTAGAGATAGAAACTCCATGAGACACGAGAAGGTTGCCTCTCTTCAAGTTGTCCATGATGAAACTCTTCAACACTTTGTCAATGTATGTGCTATGACTTAGTCCAAGAAGCCTTCTAGATCTATTTCTATAGATCTTGATTCCTAGAATATAAGACGCTTCACCTAAGTCTTTCATTGAGAATGTATTTTATAGCCATGTCTTTACCATATGTAAAGTAGGGATGCCATTCCCCATCAAGAGTATGTCATCCACATACAATATGAGGAATAAAATCATGCTCCCACTAACAATCTTGTAAACACATGGTTCATCTTCATTTTGACTAAAGACAAACTCTTTGACTATTTCATCAAATCAAATATTTCAGCTTTGAGATGCTTGCTTTAATCCATAGATTGACCTTTGTAGCTTATAAAATTTATTTGCATCCTGTGGATTTATAAAACCCTCAGGTTGTGTCATGTACACATCCTCAAGAAGATTCCCGTTAAGGAATGCAATTTTAACATCCATCTGCCAAATCTCGTAGTCTTGATAATCTGCAATGACAAGCATGATCCTGGTCGACTTAACCATGGCTACTGGAGAAAATGTTTCGTCATAGTCAACACCTTGAACTTGTTTGAAACCCTTTGTAACCAATCAACCTTTGTAATTCTATACATTACCATCCATGCCAGTCTTCTTCTTTAAGACCCACTTGCACCCTAGGGTTTTACCCCTTCAGGTGGATCCATCAAGGTCCATACCTCGTTGGTGTACATGGATTCCATCTCAGATCTCATGGCATCAAGCCATTTCTTAGACTTTGGTCCCTTAATAGCTTCTAGATAGGTAGTTCGCTCATCATCAATGACAAGCTCATCGCTTTCTTGGGTCAGTAGATAACCAAATCTATCTAGCTCAAGGCATGTCCTACTAGATCTGCGAGGTTCCTGTGTCACATGAGGAATTTGAGATTCCATAATAGTTTGTCACTCTTTGTGATCCTCTTATACCTCTATAGGTTCAATGCTTTCTTGTTGGTCTTGAACCTCTTTGAGTTCCACTTTTCTCCTACTGATTCCTTTGGAAATGAATTCCTTTTCTAAGAATGTAGCATCCTTGACAACAAACACTTTGTTGTCAGTTGGGTTGTATAAGTTGTACCCCTTGGTTTCCCTGGGATAACCAACAAAATAACATTTATCTCATCCACGGCCAAGCTTTTTTTGAAACATTTTCTTGACATAAGCTTCACATCCCCAAATCTTCATAAAAGACATTTTGGGACGCTTCCCAGTCCATATCTCATATGGTGTCTTTTGAATCAATTTAGAAGGTACACAGTTAAGTATAAATGTTGTGGTTTCAAGAGCATATCCCTACAACAAAGTTGGAAGATTAACAAAACTCATCTTTGATCACACCATATCTAGCAATGTGCGTTCCTTCTTTCTGATACACCAGTGTTGTGGCATTCCAGATGGAGTCCATTGTGATAGGATGCCATGGGCTCGAAGAAGGTCCATAAAATCTTGGCTTAAGTATTCTCCACCTCGATCAGATCGTTCTTTAATACTTTTACCAAGTTGGTTTTGTACTTCATTCATGAAATTCTTGAACTTTTCAAGAGTTTCTGACTTATGTTTCATCAAGTAAACATAACATACCTACTGAAGTCATTAGTAAAGGTAATGAAGCAGTGATAACCAACTCTAGCATTTGTTCTAAAAGGGCCACATACATTAGTATGTATGCATCCTAATAGATCACTATCCCTCTCATTGTTGCCAGTAAAGGGAGTCTTGGTCATCTTGCACAACAAACAATATTCACATGTCTCTATTGATTTGAAATCTAAAGAGCCTAGATAACCATCTTTATGGAGTCTAGATATGCGTTTCTCATTGATGTACCCTAGATGACAATGCCAAAGATATGTTTTATCTGAGTCATCGAGTTTTAACCTTTTAATATTTACGTTGTAAACATTTGTCTCAAGATCTAATAAACAAAAACCATAAGACATCAGGGTACTGTCATAAAAGATCACATCTTTCTAAATAGAACATTGACCATTCTTGATATGAAATTCATATCCACCCTTATCCGGACAAGATACATAAATAATGTTCCTATTTATGGTAGGTACATAATAGCAGTTCTTTAAGTCTATTACAAGCCCCATGGGAAAGGATAAATTATAGGTTCCAACTGTAGTGGCAACAACTCTTGCTCCATTTGCAATGCGTAGTTCAACCTCTCCCTTTAGTAAAGGCAATGTGTAGTTCAACCTTGCCCTTTAGTAAAGGCTTACTTCTTTTCAGATCCTGCATATTTGAGCATATGTGAGATCCACATCCAGTATCCAATACCCAATATGAAGAAGTAGATAGATTTATCTCAATAACGTATATACCGGAAGTGGAGATCTCTATCCCCTCCTTCTTCTTCCTCAGTTCATCCAAGTAGAGAGGGCAATTTCTCTTCCAATGTCCAAGATGGTGATAGTGGTGACAATTGCCTCCCTTATTCACCCCTCCCTTTGCTTTGAGTGCAGAAGACTTGGGTTTTAGGCTAGCTTTAGAACTCTTCTTAGCTTTGCCTTTACCCTTTGACTTCCATTTTCTACTAATCATCATCACAAAGTTGGGCTTGTCTTTATTCATATGTGCTTCAACTATTCTCAACATGTCAAGAAACTCTGACAATGGCCTGTCAAAATTGTTCACGTTGTAGTTCATCACAAATTGGATGTATGAATCTGGCAGGGAGTGTAGAATCACATTTGTGGCCAACTCTTGACCCAAAGGAAATCCCAGTGTAGAAAGGTTCTCCACATACCCAATAAGCTTGAGTACATAGGGACCTACTGGATCTCCTTTTGCCATGTTGCACTTGAATAATGCCTTAGAGACATCATATCTCTCCTAACTTGCCTGATCTTGGTACATGTTCTTAAGATGTGTTACCATCTCAATCACATCCATGTTTTCATGTTGTCTCTGTAACTCATAGTTCATTGAGCAAAACATTAGGCACTTGACATCCACAACATCTTCAGAGTGCTTCTTGTAAGCATCCATGTCATCCTTAGGTGCATTGGGAGCAAGTTCATATGGCTCTAGTGTTTTTAGGACATAGAGCTTACACTCCTGTGTGAGAACAATTCTCAGCATCCTGAACCAGTTATGGAAATTATTCAGATTCAACTTGTCCTTCTCAAGGATCGATCATAAGGGAAACATGTCATTTGTTGCTATTTGATTCTACAAAAGAAATTTACAATTTGTCAAAACACTTTTGATTTGATTTGATTAAAATAAGATTTAATGATATTTAATTAGGCCTTTAATTAATTATCACTTCCACAATTTTGTTCAAATTGGTAACTCTCACTTATCAACTCAAAAGATTACATCGTGCAACCTTATAGTGAGACATGATCCATATTTCATCACATCATGAGTCAACTTTGGCTGATCGCCCACAACATGACTATTTAGGTAGGAAACATTTGCCAATTGCATCACATGTAATTCTTGGATATATGGTATGAACAACTCTTTACCATATTACATCTCTATGCTTTCAGGTACTTAATCTCATTAAGATCGTCTATTTAATCCTGATCCAAAAGCTAGCATGATAGAATATGCACCCTACTTTGGTAGATCTACATATCTACCATCACACTTCTACGAGATGGATGACGCACCACGCTTTGGCGTAACCTACGCTTAGTCGATCAATATTTTTGTGTGTACTTCTTATATAAAGTATCTAAGACTTAATATTTTAATTGAGGGTTTTTATATATATACTCATACATATCCAAACACCACATACTTATAATATGTATCATATACATACTATATCCAATCCACAAACATGAAATCCTCAAACACAAAAGCATTAGTTATGGCCATACAAGTGTAATTATTTGGAGCCACATAGGATTACTTTCCACCTATGGTCTTTCATATATCATGCAATGACAACATGTGAATATGAACATGCATTTGATCAACATCAAGATGAACAATTTTATGGACGCCCCTTGGTGTTGGGACTTGGGTTTGACTCTCCATGGACGCTCCTTAGATTTGGATCCTCAAGTCGGATCTTCACTATAAGTCTTACAAAATTAAATCTATTCCTATCTATATTACATTATGTAAAAGGAGAACCTCAAGTTGTATTCGAGGAGAGTTCAGAGGGAATAGAGTTAATTACATTTGGAGATAAGAGATGAGGCTCGACATGCAAGCTGAAAACTTATATAGAGGATCCACGCACAACTGTTTACATCCAAGAACAAGATATGCAACCAAGCACAACATCCACAAAAGGGGTCCAGGCCATAACCATGCATGCAATCACCACACAAAACATTTTCAATGGTGACATGTATGATTTCATATGTATATCTATATATACATATGTACATTAATATTGCAATCCTTTTAATGCGAGACATTTCCCACTAAACAATTCTTGACTCCCACACAGACTAAGTGGGGTACATAGGGGCAATGCCCCTGTGCCGGGATCCCTTGAGAGGTCTATGAAATTTTACTTCCATGTACTAAAAAAATCATATTTTTCATAGTCGACCCCATATGTCAAGTCAAAAATAGCAGATCTGTAGCGTATTTGGAATTAGGATTAGATATGCATATTAACAATTTAAGTTTGTATCATATGCAACCAAAAAAAGGTATACGTAAATTATGATCATATCGAATTAAATCCAAATACATCGTAGATCGACGCGGCTCTGATACCACTGGTGGATTTTATGGAGGTGAGAGGCACAACAGAAGCAATTCATTTTTTTCCACATACCCTACTTGAGGATCTCGTCGACAACAATATATCCGAAAAGAGGGTACAAGGATATACCTCATCCCGAAGCAATTCCAACAACTTCCCTTTTCTCGGTGATGTGTGTTGCTCCTAACACGCACAAACAATCCTTAGTCATCCTCTGAATGTAGGAAATTCTGTGTCTGCGTCTGTACTTCATCCATGCGGATGGACTGGACATCCACGCCGTGCTTCCTTAAGCCAGCAAGAAGGAGTAGCTTTCTTGTTGATGACATGATAGCATCAGTTTCTCTCCTTCTCACTCACTTAGGACGATGACAACTAGGGTTCACGTATAAGAGTGTAACCTAGGCGTAAGAATATAAGTGTTAACCAAAATCCGACTGTCATGCCCCTAAAAATAGTAGAGGAAAGGAAGCATGATTTTCCCAAACCCCTTGGCAAACAAAAGGGTTGTGGCTGCATTTAAAGAGAACCACTCGTGGACTAATAAAAGAATATTCTGGAAACAATTAATTAATAGAATTAATCATATTAATTGATTAACTAATTTCTTTTATCCATTTCTAGTTAATCCTCTGGATCAGCCAACTGACTTGACAATGGAATCTAATTAATTGGCTTAAAAACTTTAACCAATTAAGTCATATTACATTCCAATATTATAGTAGCATATTACCTAAAACATTTTAGTAGTCAATTCGATTCGGAACATTTCCAATCATGTCCACAATTGTAATCCTGTTCCAATCACCTCCTATGTGTGTGACCCAGTAGGCTCCACATTATGTTGGTAGCAATATTCATAATCATATTATGATTTCACAAGCAATAATTGGTATCTAGAAAGAATTCACTACCAAATAATTGGAGAACTTAGAGAACAACTTAACCTATCATCTGTAACCAATGTTATAGTGAATGTATAGTTCCTTGTCTCTGATATACGAACTGAACTCAAGGCATGGAGTCATCATCCTCTTCAACATTAAATCTATGTTCCTTGAACTAGAGCAGACTATCTGAGATACATGTAAGCTCAATATCACATATTTACTCACATCAGCATGGCCATGCATGTCTCAGTCTCACTTATCAAGTGGCCAGGATATCAAACTCCTGTATGAGGGACAAATCCCATCTACATCACTCACAATCATCCACATGTCTCACAGTGCACCCGAGAACCACCTTTATGGCGACCCTTATTCATGATCACAGTGCATGATGCCAAAGCACACCGAATGACATGTGATGAGTGTAAGGACTTTAGGTCTAAGAACCACAACCACTACTATCACTATGAGAGATGACTCTAACTACAATTCATGGTTCCATGTATCACTCTCATGGTGGGTCTGTCTGATACACTATTCTCTAACAAGTATGTATGTGCTAGGTTTTATATCACATATCATGACTAATGAGATTCGGTCATCAACCAACGCACACTCTAGTATTATATGTTATTGTTGTCTATTAGCCTTCCACAATAACTTCTGACTAGGAACATAACAAGAATGCATATACTCTTGACATACGTATGATCTCATCATTCAGGTCCTCAACCCAAAGACATACATCATTGAGTAACATCATTCTTTAGACATTTATTATGTTATATCATTATCTCATAACTGAATAGTAGAATAGATTAGAAGTTTGCCTTTATTATTAATCAAATTATTTACAAGATATGACATTACAATCATCATATGATTGGCTCTGGGCATACATACCAGAACTTTCTGCTTAAAGATAAGCCTTTATGACTGAATAGGTGGCCATAGGTGCCATGGTATGTGAAGCTAAATGACAGAAACAATTGAAGGACTTCTCACTTCCCAAAACCTCCTATGGACAACTTCCTATTGCAATGCCCAACATCACTGCCCCATAGTTTGAGATCTAAACTAATTGGATCACTATGTTGTAGGTCAACCTTTTTTTTGGCAATAAAGGCAACAATTGCCAAGAGCATGTCCAACGTTTTTCTGATCTATGTTCCTTACATATGATCCTAGGTGTTTCTGAGGATGCCATACGACTTATATTATTTAAATACTCTCTCTCAGGTCAAGTAAGTAGTTAGTATAATGCCATGGAGGGAGATCGCGTCACAACTAGGGATGCACTCCAATCCAAATTTTTGGATAAGTATTACCCCCTTCTCTCACCTACAACATCAGGAGACAAATCAGCTGATTCAACATGGTTCCAGGTCAGACCCTAGGAGAAGCTTGGGAGAGGCTTACAAACCTACTCCGTCATTTCCGCCATCATGATATACCCAAGCCCAACGAATTTTAATATTCTACCATGGTGTTGACAATGACACCAAGGTTGTTCTTGATGCCTTATTTGGAGGAAATTTTAGCTCCATCATTTCCTCCATCATGATATACCCAAGCCCAACGAATTTTAATATTCTACCATGGTGTTGACAATGACACCAAGGTTGTTCTTGATGCCTTATTTGGAGGAAATTTTAGTTTCAAAGACTACATAGTGCTTGGGAGGTTGTTAAACGCAGCTCTTAAATCCAAGCACGATGAGGAAAATGTGGAGTCCTTAAGGTAGCCAAGGATGAGGAAAATATTGACATTTAAGAGGTTGATGAAAGATATAATCTTATTGCTTTGAATTAGGATACCCTAGAGTATTCTTTTAATGTCTATGAGAGGAGAGAGCAACCTCAACAAGTAAAGGATGTATACTCTCTGCTAAATTTGTCAAGGGTATGATCACACTACCCTACAATGTCAATATCTATACAATGTTTCCATGCAACCAGAGGCTGGACAACAAAAGGAGGGCCTCAAATCCTATCATAGCATACCAAGTCAAGTCTATTATAACCCAAATCAGACTAGAAACCACCCTGGATTCCAATATTGAAACCCATAGGGTGCTGAAAATGCTCCTCAACTTGCTCTCTAGCAAAGACCCCCTCATCCTCAAGCCAACAGTGCAAATCGTCCACCACCAGGCTTTCCTTACAACAACAACCAGAGGAACTTTGGGAACTAGGGGAATTACAAGGGTAATTTCCTAAACTATGGGCCCTACCAAGGGCAAGAATATCAAAATCTGAACAAACCACCACCACAACTGCAACAGAATGCCCTCACTCCTTCATCCAATGAGAGCACAGCTTCTCTATAACAATGCATCCTTTCTACAAATCAAATTCTCCTTTCCTAGAAGGCACACTAAAAGGAAAATGATGCTTAGTTGGCCCAACGTTTTGCCCAACAAAAATCTCCAGTTGGCACTTTTGTCGGGTAATCTGAAAATAACCCCAAACATCTTATGAAACTTAAGGTTGTCTCCACCCATTTGGGGAAGAAACATGCTCCTCCCCCTTCTCTAGGGAATACCCATATTGTACCCTTATATTTTGAGGATAATGAAACTATAGTTTTTGAAACTTAACCTCCACCAGAATCCACCATTTTTGCCCCTCAAATCCCACAAGAGGAGGCTAATGAACCTGAAATCCCTATCTACAACCCATGTTCACCATATCAGGACCGCCCAAAGAAAATTAAGCTTGATACCTATTTTGTGAAGTTTAGGGAGGCCATGAAAAAGTTACATGTGAAAATTCCCTTCTTGGATATTCTTACTGACATGCCTGCTTGGTCCAAGTACATGAAAACCCTTTGACAAGGAAGTATGCCACACAAGAGTATGAGATGGTAAAACTTGCTAGGAGCACCTTGATATCATTCAGATCAAAATGTCTAAAATCTAGAAAGATCCTGGTTCCTTTGGGATTGGGTGCTATTTAGGTGACAATGCTTTCAGACAAGGTCTTGTTGACTTAGGTGCCAGTATTTTGATTATGCCTTATAGTCTTTGTAGGAGATTGGGGTTTGTTGATATGCTTCCCACTACCATGACCATCCAGTTGACATATGCATCTATGAAGAAACCTATGGGTATCATTGAAGATATACCTATAAGGGTTGGGAAAGGCACCTATGTTCCATGTGATTTTGTGATCATGGACATCAGGGAAGATTTATGTTATCATCTCATTTTTGGTTGTCCCTTCTTGGGCACTACCAGAGCCTTGATGGATGTTGAGGTTGGAACATTTCTTCTGTGACTTGGAAGACAAACCCTTGAGTTTAGGGTGTTTGAAAGTATGAGGGGACCGAGCCTTCAAGGGGAGGTTTACCTCCTCGATTTTGTTGACAAACTTTGTCAATTAAGGCAAAAACAAGAGTTACCTGAGGATCCCCTCCACACTACCCTCATAGCCCCTTTAGAATGTGGTTTTGAGTATGAGAAATTGGATCTCATCTAGACAACTTGAAGAGGTCTCTGATGGAGAATTTGAGGACCTTAAGATGGTCTCTCTTCTAGAAGAGAAACCTGAACCCCCTAAGGCCCCCAAATTGGAACCTCTCTCGGAAGGACTTAAATGTGTTTTTCTTGATGAACAGCAAATATGCCTTGTTATCATTAATTGTGTCCTTACTTCGAGCAGGATGACAAGCTCATGACCGAGCTAAGAAAAAGGAGAGTTTCTCTAGAGTATAAAATGACTGAGTTGACATGGATAAATCAAGCTATTTGTATGAATAAAATCCATTTGATTGAATAGTACAAATCATCTATGAAACCTTAATGGAAACTAAATCAAAACATGAAAGAGGTTGTCTGATTGGAAATTTTCAAACTCTTGAATGTATCATCTACCCATCTCTGAATCCCCTTGGGTCAAACCTATTCAAGTAGTCCCCAAGAAAGGGGGAAAGACTGTGGTAAAGAATGACAAGAATGATCTCATCCCCGCCCGTACTGTTATGAGATGGAGGATTTGTATTGACAATAAATTGAACAAGGCCACTAGGAAATATCACTTCCCTTCCTAGATCAAGTACTATAACACCTTCTGATCAATTATACATACACTATCTAGATGGTTATTTAAGTTTCTATCAGATTCCCATTTTTCCTAAAGATCAAGAGAAGGCAATCTTCATTTGCCTATTCGACACCTATGCATTTAGGAGAATGACCTTCGGGTTGTGTAATGCCCCACAACCTTCTGACGGTGTAGGTCTGCTATTTTCAATGGGTAAACCAAAATTGTTATGGAGGTGTTTATGGATGATTTCTTCATTTACAGATACTTTTTTGACTCTTGCCTTCGACACCTATCCCTTGTTCTGGAAGAGTGTGAAGAAGCACCCTTTGTTTTAAATTGGGAAAAATGTAATTTCATGGTGACTGAAGGAATTGTTTTGGTACATAGAGTTAGGAACTGAGGCATAAAGGTGGATAGAGCTAAGATTGAGGTGATCACCAAATTCCCTCCTCTCACTTCTATCAAGGACATTTGTGCCTTCCTTGGGCAGCTGGGTTCTATAATTGATTCATCCATGATTTTTCAAAAATCACCAAGCCTCTCACTAACCTCCTCCAGAAAGATGTCCCCTTCACCTTTGAGAAGGCTTGCATGACCAGTCTCCTTTGCCTTAAGGATGCTCTTACCTCTACCCCATCATTCGTGCACCTGATTGTTCTTTTCCTTTTGAAATAGTGTGTGATGTTAGTTATTTTGCTATTGGTACTATTCTTGGGCATCATGTTATAAAGAAACACCATGTCATTTACTATGTATCCAAGACTGTAGATGGTGCACAGTGGAACTACACCACTATCGATAAGGAAATGTTAGCCATCATCTATGCCTTTGACAAGTTTCATTTTTACCTCATTAGGTCCAAGGTTATTGTTTACACAGACCATGCCACCATTAGGTACCTAATGGCCAAAAATAATGCCAAACCACATTTCATTCGTTGGATCCTTTTACTTTAGGAATTTGATTTAGAAATACCTAATAAGAAAGGATGTGAAAATGTTGTTGCTGACCATCTTAGCGCCTAAGCTTGTGTGAGGTTCCCATTAATAATTCTCTACCAGATGATAAATTGCTTAAAGTTGAATCATAATACCCATGGTTCACAGACTATGTCAATTATCTTACTGTAGGTGTCCTACACCTTTGATTATAAGGGACATACAATAGAAATTTTCTTACATGACGTCAAGCATTAATACTGGGATGATCCTTATCTTTTTAGACTTTGTGCAGATGGTCTCTATCATAGGTGTGTTACTGAGGAAGAGACTCATGACATACTTGAACAATGTCTGTAACATCCCAGGATATAAGGCCTTGGATAACATGATCTTAAAAGGAATGATTGGACTACCCATATCACCAAGGTGCACCTCCTTTTCAAGAAGTCCATCACTAAAGAACTCCATAGTTAAGTGTGCTCAGCTTGGAGTAGTACTAGGATGGGTGACCAGTCGGAAAGTTGACCCCAGCTTGCGCATGAGTGAGGAAAAAGTGCACAGTTAAGGCTAGTGGTGGTCTGTGGGGCCAGTCATCATTCTTCAAACTCTACTAGAGTCTTGGGTAGTGGGCCTAAGTGTTACAAATGGTATCAGAGCCAATTCCCCTCTAGTAGGTGGGGCCCACATGGGCCTGTGGCATGCCAGTTTTTGAGCCATACAGTCCACGCATGTTGGAAAGGGATATCCGAGTTGATGGAGCCGCCCATGCACTGGTAGTGTCCAGGCATGTTAGAAAGGGCTATCTGAGTTGATGGAGATGCCCTTGCATTGGTAGCCGTGAACAGGAGCTGGGTGTACATGGGTCATTTGGGTCTACACTGAAATGGGGAAAAATATTATGAGGTCATTAAGTAGAGCCTTGACGAGGACATCAAGAGTCTAAGTGGGGGAGATTATAACATCCCAGGTTTTGAGGCCTTGGATAACATGATCTTAAAAGGAATGATTGGACTACCCATATCACTAAGGTGCACCTCCTTTTTAGACTATGTGCATGCATGAGTGAGGAAAAAGTGTACAGTTAAGGCTAGTGGTGGTCTGTGGGGCCAGTCATCATTCTTGAAACTCTACTAGAGTCTTGGGTAGTGGGCCTAAGTGTTACAAATGGTATCAGAACCAATTCCCCTCTAGTAGGTGGGGCCCACATGGGCCTGTGGCATGCCAGTTTTTGAGCCATACAGTCCACGCATGTTGGAAAGGGATACTCGAGTTGATGGAGCCGCCCATGCACTGGTAGTGTCCAGGCATGTTAGAAAGGACTATCTGAGTTGATGGAGATGTCCTTGCGTTGGTAGCTGTGAACGGGAGCTGGGTTTACATGGGTCATTTGGGTCTACACTGAAATGGGGAAAATATTATGAGGTCATTAAGTTGAGCCTTGACGAGGACGTCAAGAGTCTAAGTGGGGGAGATTATAATATCCCAGGTTTTGAGGCCTTGGATAACATGATCTTAAAAGGAATGATTGGACTACCCATATCACTAAGGTGCACCTCCTTGTTAGGAAGCCCATCACTAAAGAACTCCATAGTTAAGCGTGCTCAGCTTGGAGTAGTACTAGGATGGGTGACAAGTCGGGAAGTTGACCCCATCTTGTGCATGAGTGAGGAAAAAGCGTGCAGTTAAGGCTAGTGGTGGTCTGTAGGGCCAATCATCATTCCTAAAACTCTACTAGAGTCTTGGGCAGTGGGCCTAAGTATTACAAATGGTATCAGAGCCAATTCCTCTCTAGTAGGTGGGGCCCACATGGCCCTGTGGCATGCCAATCTTTAAGCCATATGGTCCACGCATGTTGGAGAGGGTTATCCGAGTTGATGGAGCCGCCCATGCACTGGTAGTGTCCAGGCATGTTGGAAAGGGCTATCTGTGTTGATGGAGCTGCCCTTGCATTGGTAGCCGTGAACGGGAGCTGGGTGTACATGGGTCATTTGGGTCTACACTGAAATGGGGAAAAAGATTATGAGGTCATTAAGTTGAGCCTTGACGAGGACATCAAGAGTCTAAGTGGGGGAGATTATAACATCCCAGGTTTTGAGGCCTTAGATAACATGATCTTAAAAGGAATGATTGGACTACCCATATCACTAAGGTGCACCTCCTTTTCAGGAAGCCCATCACTAAAGAACTCCATAGTTAAGCGTGCTCAGCTTGGAGTAGTACTAGGATGGGACCAGTCGGGAAGTTGACCCCATCTTATACATGAGTGAGGAAAAAGCGTGCAGCTAACATGATCTTAAAAGGAATGATTGGACTACCCATATCACTAAGGTGCACCTCCTTTTCAGGAAGCCCATCACTAAAGAACTCCATAGTTAAGCGTGCTCAGCTTGGAGTAGTACTAGGAATTGACCAGTCGGGAAGTTGACCCCATCTTATACATGAGTGAGGAAAAAGCGTGCAGCTAAGGCTAGTGGTGGTCTGTGGGGCCAGTCATCATTCTTGATCTCTGCTAGAGTCTTGGGAAGTGGGCCTAAGTATTACAAATGGTACCAGAGCCAATTCCCCTCTAGTAGGTGGGGCCCATATGGACCTGTGTCATGCCAATCTTTGAGCCATATGGTCCACGCATGTTGGAGAGGGATATCCGAGTTGATGGAGCCACCCATGCACTAGTAGTGTCCATGCATGTTGGAAAGGGCTATCTGAGTTGATGGAGCCGCCCTTGCATTGGTAGCTGTGATCAGGAGTTGGGTGTACATGGGTCATTTGGGTCTACACTGAAATGGGGAAAAAGATTATGAGGTCATATAGTTGAGCCTTGACGAGGACGTCAAGAGTCTAAGTGGGGGAGATTGTAACATCCTAGGATTTGAGGACTTGGATAACATGATCTTAAAAGGAATGATTGGACTACCCATATCACCAAGGTGCACATCCTTTTCAGGAAGCCCATCACTAAAGAACTTCATAGTTAAGCGTGCTCAGCTTGGAGTAGTACTAAGATGGGTGACCAATCAGGAAGTTGACCCCAGCTTGCGCATGAGTGAGAAAAAGCACATAGTTAAGGCTAGTGGTGGTCTATGGGGCCAATCATCATTCCTAAAACTCTACTAGAGTCTTGGGCAGTGGGCCTAAGTGTTACAATGTCATTCTGGCCCTGTCAAAGGACACATGAGTTCTAAAAAATAGCTAGAAAAGTTCTCCAATCTGATTTCTTTTGTCCTACCTCATTCAGAGATTCTTATAAATTTTTATTAGCCTATGATCAATGCCAGATATTCAAAAATATTTTGAAAAGAGGCCAAATTCCCTGACCTCTTGGTAAGAGATAAAGATCTTTGATGTTTGGGAGTGTATTATATGGGACCCTTTCCTTCTTACTGTATGTATCAATATATTCTAGTGTTTGTCGATTACGTTTCAAAATGGGTAGAAGCCATCCCCACTCAAACTTGCAACTCCGAATGGATTTAAAAGTTTTTCAAAGATACCATTTTCCATAGGTTTGCGGCACCTCACACTATGATTTTTGACAGGGGGATCACATTTTCTAGAGAAAGGTTTTGAGTCCTTACTCAAAAGATATCACCTCTCCTTACCACCCTAGACTAGTGGTCAAGTTGAGGTTTCAAAGTGAAAAATTGAGTCCATCCTATAGAAAATTGTCAATCACGCTAGGAAAGATTGGGCTTTGAAAATCAATGATGCCTTGTGGACATACATGACTATCTACAAAACACCCATAGGCACCACTCGTTTCATATTGATCTATGGAAAATCTTGCCATCTACCCATAGAATTGGAGCACAAGACTAGCTGGGCCATGAAAACTTTAAACTTTAACCTATCTGCAATAGGAGAAAATCATTTTCTTCAAATGCAAGATCTAGAAGAGCTCATAATGACAACCTATGAGAATGCTCACATATATAAAGATCGAACCAAACTATGGCATGATGTCCATATCGTTAGAAAGACATTATGGAGGATGATCAAGTCCTTGTCTATAATTTTAGGTTGAGGATTTTTCCTAGAAAATTCCAATCTAGATGGTATGGACCCTACCATGTCAAGTGTGCCTATCCACATGACAGTTTCCTCCTTTGGGATAAATGGAAGGGTGAGTTTTTAGTGAATGGACATAGGCTTAAGAGGTACATTACCGCTGAGGATTTCATTGCATCTAAAGCGTATCATCTTCCTATCTGTGTAGAGCTAGAATTAAGCGATCCACCACCCACCCACTCCTAAGTCAGAATCAACTCTATGAAATATGCGTATCGGGCCTTCGACATAAAGTTGGGCACTTATTGGGAGGCAACCCAACATATCTTTCATTCCACTTGTTTTTATTCATTTATTTGTTCCTTTTAGCTAACCTTTTTTTTGGAGTAAGGTAAATATATTAAACCAAAAGATGGTATAGTTTGGACAAACTATACAGTACAAAATGAGGCACCCTAAACTAGGGTCCTACATAAGCTAAAACTAAACATGGGGATTACATACAAAAACCCCAGTAAGTTTGAGTGTTAGCATTCAGTCTATACAAAATATCCTTCCTATTTTCCATATTCCACTTGAGTTCTATAGCAAAGTTTTTAATGAAAACCCGTTGGCTGGTCTCCTTCTTCTCATGGCTTCTCTTGTTACTCTCTTTCCACATGAAATAACTGAGACCAATTATAAAAAGGAGGGTGTAACTCTTCATGCATTTGTCATTTTTGTAAACATCTTCACCCACTTGATGGCTTCATACAGGTTGTTGGGTACATTCTGTCCCCAACCATTTCTAAGGCACATCACACTCCAGACTTGCTTGGACCAAGTACAGATGAAAAGCAAGTGTGTGTTCATCTCATTTGCACTCATGCAAAGAAGACACATCTCATCCATCGGGATGCCCCATGCTGCCATCCTGTCATAAGTAGGAAGTCTATTGAGAATGGCTCTATAGCAGAAAACACTCCATTTGGGGGTAGTGAGCGCGGCCCCATAGAGAAGCAGAGATGGCCAAACTTGTTGAGGAACCTGCAACATTGTTGATCGCTAGTGGCTGGTTATAGGACCAAACACCATTCACCCCAACACTAAACAAGTGTCGGTTGGTATCCACATAAGCACACATCAGCCACCAAGAATGAGAAGGTTTGTTCCTATGATCACAAACAAGATTGGAGCCGTATCTATATTTCATCCAAATCGTCCAATAGTTCAACGATTGATTGATGAATTTAAGAACCCGACTAGCACTGCTAAGCTGCATAAGATCTTCCGTGTCTTTAATATGCAACCCTCCATCAAGGAACGGTTTGGCGATTTTATCCCAAGCAATGGCGTGATTTTTCCCTGCCCACAAGAAGCCAGCTGTGAGAGACCGGAGAGAATGTAAGATAGGATTGGGTATGGAACCAATAGAAGTATAGAAATGCACCAGACTTTGAAGAACTGATCTGATGAGAACCAATCGTCCTGCCATTGAGATACGTAGCCCACTCCACTGTTCAATCTTTTCCCTGAACCTGTCAAGGTAGCCACTAAAATCTTTGGAGGTTATGTGACCAGCAATGAGGGGGAACCCCAGATACTTGGTTAGATAACCTTTACCTTAATCAAGGTCTCATAAAAAAAGAGTCATCCGCTTGGTTGGTTACCCAACCCACTATCTCACTTAGCGAAGATGCACATTTCAAAATAAGCAAACCAATCATTTTATCAAGTGAAACGGTCGGCTCACCCTTCATGACAACCATTCAACTTGGAGGTTAACTTGAATTCTAAGCACCTCTCACCACCCACGAGATGCCAACTGGACATTTCACTCGTATAAAGGATTGGCCCATGGTCTACGAGGTGTCAGTTGAAACGGTAACCACATCGGGAGATCAACTACTTTTTCTCCCACACAATGAGCAAAACGAGCAGCTTGAAAAACCACTAGAGGGGGGGGGGGGGGTAAATAGGGTTTTCTAAATATTTTAACAATCATTCAACTTAAGCAACCACAATTGAGATAAGGATAAAGAGGCAAGGTGTTTAGAGTGGTTCCACCCTTAGCAAAAACTAAGGGTGTCGGTCCACTACCCAAGTGTTTCCAATTGGGATTTGAAAGTACTTGAATTTTATTACCTTTTTAGGATGTTACAAAAAAGTACAAATGCTTTCCTCATCCTTTGGACAACCTTCAGCCCAAAGTCATCTCACCAACTATGAAGAAACCTTCACTTGAAGTAAATTCAAGCTCCCCCTTGAAGTAGCCTTCCTCCTTGATGTAGCTTCCCGTTGAGACCTTTTAGAAGTAGTCCAAAGTCCTCCTTCTTCACCGTGAAGATCCTTCTCCACCTGAGAAGATAGCACCCTCTCCAATCCGCAGCCTCCAACCCTAGGAGTAGCAAGGAGGTACAAGCAATAAGAAGGAATAAGAAGGGAAAATGGAAATTACAATTACCATTGTAGCACAAGGCTTGATTTCCTATATCAAGCGTTTTGATCTCCTAACCAATGTGTATGGAAGTAGAAGTGCAGTGGGTAGTAGATGCTAGCCTGTAGGACACAAATTTGTAGCAATGGAAAGGATTATCAAATGCTAGAGTTGCTCAATTTCTCACAAGAATAGATTACCAATTGTAAGTATGTATGCTCAAGTGTTTCACAAGTGTGTTAAGGGTGTCCTAAGGCATGTCCTATTTATAGGAATGGCCTATGAATGCTTAAGGATGTTCTAGACACTTTCTAGGGGGTTCTAAGTGCTCAACTAGCCGTTAGGTATCCACTAATTGCTTTAGAAAAGACTGGTTTATAAATTCTAAAAGTGCAGACAGACACCTTCTCGGTCAAAGACTTTGTCGACCGAGAGTCTCTCGATCGAACTCTTTGTCGACCAAAGGATGGTCTGGAGCAAGTGTATATAACGTTCGATTCCAACTCCCAACTACCTTGTTTGCAGTTTCTAATAGCTATAGAACCTATTAGAAGAAATAACCTGAGAGACTCTCGATCGAGAAGTTGTTCGATTGAGCTTGTCTCGGTCGACAAAGAGTTCGACCGAGAGTGTCTCTATTTTGGTGGTTCTAGATGAATACCAAGTGTGTGTATGAGTGTGCAGTTGTGACACTATTATAGGGGATGACTTATCTAAGTGTTGTGAATGGCTAGGGAAGATCTAAACACTTGATTTACATGATATCTAAGTACTTGTACATTATATACTTGTACAAGTTTTTACATTTGATTACAATCATGCAATTAACACATTGTGAGCATTTAGATCTTCCAAAGTTGTGTCATCCAATTAGTTCCTGCAACACTCAAATAGCATGTTAGATCCACAAGAATGAAATGTTAGTCATTTTCAAAACAAAGGGATTTTGATGATGTCCATTTAGCCAACAATCTCCCCCTTTTTGAAGATGACAAACATTTCTAAATATAAATCAAATAATCTTTTAAAATGAGTTGAGTTTCATACCTGAGATTTACCTTTGTGTATTCCTTCTCTTGTTTATGGAATGTGTGCTTATTATTCCCAAAGAAGTGTGGAACATAAAGTCCAACTCTTAGGGAATATAGCAACTTTTAATGTAAAGCCAAGAGATTATGAAACTCATTGATTGAGTATTTAAGATTTATATTATTTCTCCCCCTTTGTCATTTCAAAAAGATAGTCATTAAAATCATGTGTTAAAACTCCCCCTTAATTTGTGCTCCCCTTTAAAAAATATAACCATGAAATCATTTGGAAGGATGTCCATTTGAAGCCAAAATGTAAGGATCAGAAAAAAATCAACCGATTTAAGAAGCACAAATGTCAAAGAAAACATCTTCTAAGGGAGTAATGAGTAGTTGCTTCCTTATTTTATTGAATTGATCTAATGGAAGTGGTTTTGTGAAAATATCAGCCAATTGATCTTCTGTATCAACATGATGAAGGGATACATGAATTTTAGAGATATGATCCCTTAGAAAATGACAGATTTTAATATGTTTGGCACGGCTGTGTAAAATATGATTATGTGCCAAGTTTATAGCGCTTGTATTGTCATAAAAGATAGGTGTGGATGAAAATGTAAAACCATAATCGTTTAAAACTTGTTGCATATAAAGTATTTGAGCACAACAAGACCTGGCTGCCATATATTCAGCTTCAGTTGTAGAGAGGGCAACTGTGTTTTGTTTCTTGCTAAACCAAGATACTAAGGCTCTTCCTAACAAGAAACAACTTCCGCTTGTGCTCTTTCGGTCAATTCAAAAACCAACATAATCGGCATTGGTATAAGCTTTCAAAACCAAAGGTTGTCTTTTAGGATACCATAAACCATAGTTTGTAGTGCCAGCTAAGTATCTTAGAATCCATTTGACAACTTGAAAATGAGTTTGCATAGGTTTTGATTGAAATCTAGCACAAAGTCCAACAGAAAACATGATATCTGGTCTAGAAGCGGTTAAGTAAAACAAGCTACCAATCATGGCCCTATATAAGGAATCATCAATGGGTTCCCCATTTTCATCCTTATCAATTTTAGTAGAGGTAGCCATTGGAGTGGTAGCATGTTTGCAATTTTCCATCCCGAAACGTTTTAGAAGTTCATTTTTATACTTCTCTTGGCTTATAAAAATCTCAGCGGGCGTTTGCTTTATTTGAAAGCCAAGAAAGAAAGTCAATTCTCCCATGAGACTCATTTCAAATTCCTTTTGCATAATATCACTAAATTGTTTACATAAGGATTCATTTGATGCACCAAAGATAATATCATCAACATATATTTGAATAACTAGAAAGTCAGATTCATACATTTTGAAAAATAAAGTAGAATTTGAATTTCCAATTGAAAAACTGTTATCAAAGAGATAGTTTTTGAGCCTTTCATACCAATTTCTAGGTGCTTGTTTTAAGCCATAAAGTGCTTTCTTAAGTCTGTAAACATGATCGTCTTTACCAGGAATTTCAAAACCAGGTGGTTGGGAAACATATACTTCCTCTTGTATTATTCCATTTAGGAATGCACTTTTTACATCCATTTGGAATAGTTTGATGTTTTTGTGGGCAGCTATAGCTAGTAGCATTCTGATGGCTTCAAGTCTTGCCACTGGTGCATAAGTTTCATCAAAGTCTATTCCTTCTTGTTGATTATACCCTTGTTCTACCAACCTAGCTTTATTTCTTACTACTTCCCTGACTTCATTTAACTTATTTCTAAAAACCCACTTAGTTCCAATAATGGTTTTATATTGAGGTTTAGGAACTAAGTCCCATACATCATTCTTAGTGAATTGGTTTAATTTTTCTTGCATTGCCATTATCCAATAATCATCTGTTAGAGCTTCAGTCACCTTATTAGGTTCAATTATCGATACAAATGCCATATTTGCAACATCTCTAAAGGATGAATGGGTTTTTATTTTATCATTAGGATTTCCAATGATTAGTTCTTGAGGATGATCCTTAATGAGTCTAGGAACAGGTTGTTGTGTCTCAACTTGTTGATTATTTGTAGCATTTTGATCATCTTTAGTTGATATGGTTAGATTTTTTACTTGATGAGTAGTATCAACTACATCATAATTTTTAGTTCTTAGTTCTTCATGAAAAGTAATGTGAATGGATTCTTCAACTTTTCTAGAGATAGTGTTGTAAACTCTAAATGCTTTACTAGAAGTTGAATATCCCAAGAAAAAGGCTTTTTGTGATTTAGAGTCAAACTTTTCTCTATCATCTTTTGTGTTCAAGATATAGCAAGTTGATCCAAAAGTATGAAAATAGTCAACCCTTGGTTTCTTAGTATACATGATTTCATATGGTGTTTTCTTCAAATAAGAGTGTACGGTTACTCTATTTAGCACATAACAATCTGTGTTTACTGCTTCAACCCAAAACGTCTTAGGTGTATTATGTTCAAGCATCATAGTCCTAGCCATTTCTTGTAATGACCGGTTTTTCCTTTCAACTATGCCATTTTGTTGTGGAGTGTGTGGAGCAGAAAAATTGTGAGTGTAGCCTTGAGATGTGCAGAAATCTTCAAATAGATGATTCTCAAATTCTCCACCATGATCACTCCTAATTTTGCATATTTTGTTTTGTAATTGATTTTCAATCTTTGAACAAAATTGTATGAAAACTTGAATAGTATCATCTTTATTTGCAAGAAAATGTACCCATGTATATCTACTGTAATCATCAACAATAACAAAGCAATATCTTTTTCCACCAATAGATTGTGTCCTCATAGGTCCGAACAAATCCATATGAATAAGTTCTAGTGATCTACTGGTGCTAAGCATGTTTTTGGGTTTAAAAGAAGTTTTAGTTTGTTTACCCAAAGTACATGTTTCACAATTTTCAGATTGATCAAAAGATAACTTTGGCAAACCACGAACAAGATCATATTTAACTAGCTTTTTGATAACATATGAACTAGCATGACCTAATTTTCTATGCCATAGTTGTAAAGAATTTTCTTTTGCAAGTAAGCATTTTCCAACTACAGATTGCATAGAGTTAGGTCTAAGGATATATAGATTTCCAACTCTTTTTCCTTCATAAGCAACATTTGTAGTATTTTCTATTAGTAACTTGCAGCAATTTTTGTTGAATAAAACATCATATCCATTGTCACATAATTGACTAACACTTATTAAATTATGGTGCAAACCATCAACAAGTAAAACATTCTTTATTTAAAGATTTGTACCAATATTACCTATTCCAACAATTTTACCTTTACCATTGCCTCCAAAAGTGACTGTTCTGCTTTTCCTTTCCTCAAAAGTTTGAAATGCATCCTTGTTCCCGGTCATGTGTTTGGATCATTCAATG
The DNA here is from genome assembly GCA_963693085.1 of Alisma plantago-aquatica. Lineage (NCBI taxonomy): Eukaryota > Viridiplantae > Streptophyta > Magnoliopsida > Alismatales > Alismataceae > Alisma > Alisma plantago-aquatica. Next base: position 471,940,828 of record OY856409.1, on the reverse strand, counting down.
TCAACTACCCAATCCTACAATAAAATATAGGTTTTGGTACCCATGTGATGGTCCATTATGGCTAGGTACGTTTAACAATAAACTAAATCATCATTCAACAAATTAAACTGAACAGATCTTCATTCGGTCGAAAAATATTTTGACCGACAGATGTCTCGGTCGAACAATTTTTCGATCAAGAAAGTTGTTGTTGTATAGGTTGAAACTGAACTAAAATAGAAATTCACTTGATCGACAATTTCTCGACTGATTTTTGCTCCGATCGAAAATTCTTCGACCAGAATAGTTGTTTGCACAATAAATTCTGCTGTAGATTTCAGATTTGTCACAGGCATTCCCTCAGTCGAATATTTTCTCGACCGAGGATGTCTCGATCGAACTGTTTGTTGACCAAGAATGTTTCTATTTGTTTCAATAAATTGTTTGTGTCAGTTTTAAATTTAAGTCAATACATTAAGCTATCTACTTGGTTGAGATAAGACATTTAGATGTTCAAATGAAGTGTTAGATCATATCTCAACTAAATTACATTCAAATCTTCTAAGTTTGAGGTTTGGGGACCCAAACTAATTCAAAATCCTTCTTCTTATAAGGGAATGAAAAAGAATAATGTCCAAGATGCAAGCAATAATGACAACAAATAGAATTAGTTTCATTTCTCTTTCTAAGATTTTGAGTTGTGTTCTTGGGTATAAACATGATCTTGGTCTTGTGTTCTTGAGTTCTCCTAGATTTTGGTTGATAAGAGTTTTCTTTTGGAACATATCCTAAACCTCTTCTTCCACTATAACCAGAAGAGTTCTTTAGGATCTTATCAAGAATACCATTGTTTCTCAAGCTACTAAATTCTTTTTGTAGCTTAGCAATCTCATCAATTTTCTTTTGGATGTCTAACTTTGCTTGATCTATATTTGATGATAAAACATCATTTTCCTTAACAATAGCATCATAATCTAGATGATTACATAGGATAGGTTGAGACTGAAAATTATTCAGTTTTGCGAGCAAGTCAACCTTTTCTTGAGAAAGAAGATCATGATTTGTTTCTAAAGTAAGCAACTTTATATTGCAATCATTTAAAGATGATTTCAAGGTCAAAATTTCAGAAGCAATATTGTCCTTTTCAAAAGAAAGATTATTCAATCTAGCATATAGATCCTCATTAGTTCTAGTAACCTTCTTTAGTTTCTTTTTGCAATCAACATATTTGTCATGAGTGTCTTGTAGACTAACAATTAGATCTTCTATTGGAAAATCAAGAAGGCTTACCTCTTGAGAATCATCACAATCATCTTCTTTGGCCATGAGACTCTCCATATTTGCTTCTCCACTTTCACTATCACTTGACTCATCCCATGCATATTTGTATGCTTTTTCTCCCATCTTCTTGGATGAGCTTTTCTTTCCTTTCTTTTCTTTAGGACATTCATTCTTGAGATGTCCTTTCTTTCCACATTCAAAACACCTAGGAGCAGAAGATAAAGAACCAACAACTTTGTTAGATCTAAATCTTCTATATTTCTTACCATTAACAATTAGGGATTCTTCTCCTTCATCTCCATCACTTGTTTCATCACTTTCTTGAGTGATGACCGTTGAATCTTTTAGGGCCATATCTTTCTTTCTTCCTTGTTGAAGTTCACGCTCTCCTTGTTCTTCTTCCTCCAAGGTTGCCTCATGTGCTTCTAAGTTGTCAATGAGTTGCTCCATCCTTAGTCGGGTGAGATAATTTACTTCTTCAATAGCAGTCACCTTGGACTTGTAATTGGGAGGAAGAGACCTAAGAATTTTTGATACTTGATCTTCTTCACTAATTACTTTACCTAAAGCATTTAAACCATTCACAATAGAAGAAAATTTTGCATACATTTCACTAATAGACTCATTTTGACCCATACAAAACTGTTCAAAGTTTTGTTTAAGCATTCCGATTTTAGAATTCTTAACTTGAACAGTTCCTTCATAGGTTATAGAGAGTCTATGCCATATCTCATATGTTGTTTCACAATTTGATATTCTATTGAATTCACCAACGGAAATTGAATAATAGAGTATACTTACAACTTTTGCATTCATTTAGGCTGATCTTACTGTATTAGCATCCCAAGTTGCATACTCTATTTGAGGAAAGTCCTATGGATTTGACACCATCCTCCAGAGATCTCAGCTAATTCCCTGGAAGTAGAACTGCATTCTCCTCTTCCAGTAGGTGTAGTAAGTGCCATCAAAAGGGGGAGGTCTAGCCACGAGTATCCCTTCCAAGTTAAGGTTGTTGAGTACCCCATCACCCATTATTCAAGACTTTGTTAGAGTTCCTTGAAGCCTCTCTCTGATACCAAATGAAAAACCATTAGAGGGGGGTGAATCGGATTTTATAAATATTTTAACAATAATTCAACTCAAGCAACCACAATTGAGATAAGGAGAAAGAGGCAAGGTGTTTAAAGTGGTTCCACCCTTAGAAAAAACTAAGGGAGTCAGTCCACTACCTGATTGTTTCCAATTGGGATTTGAAAGGATGTTACACAAAATTACAAATACTTTCCTCACCCTTTAGACAACCTTCACCCCAAAGTTGTATCACCAACTATGAAGCAGCCTTCACTTGAAGTAACTTCAAGCTCCCCCTTGAAGTAGCCTTCCTCCTTGAAGTATCTTCCCATTGAGACCTTCTAGAAGTAGTCCAAACTCCTCCTCCTCCAAGAATATCCTTCTCCACCTGAGAAGATAGCACCCTCTCCAATCCACAGCCTCCAACCCTATGAGTAGCAAGGAGAGTACATGCAATAAGAAGGAATAAGAAGGGAAAATGGAAATTACAATTACCGTTGTAGCACAAGGCTTGATTTCCTATATCAAGCGTTTTGATCTCCTAACCAATGTGTATGGAAGTAGAAGTACAGTGGGTAGTAGATGCTAGCCTGTAGGACACGAATTTGTAGTAATGGAAAGGATTAGAAAATGCTAGAGTTGCTCAATTGCTCACAAGAATAGATTGCCAATTGCAAGTATGTATGCTCAAGTGTTGCACAAGTGTGTTAAGGGTATCCTAAGGCATGTCCTATTTATAGGAATGGCCTTTGAATTCTTAAGGACATTCTAGACACTTTCTAGGGGGTTCTAAGTTCTCAACTAGTCGTTAGGTATCCACTAATTGTTTTAGCAACAACTAGTTTATTAATTCTGAAAGTGCAGACAGACACCTTCTCGGTCGAAGACTTTGTCGACCGAGAGTCTCTCGGTCGAACTCTTTGTCGACTGAAGTGTTGGGTTATAGGGGAGACAGAGAAGGTAGTGGAAACAAAAATTTTCTTCTCCCAAACCCAAAATAAAGGAATCACGTCAACGTCTATATAATAGGTAGGATGGTTTGTAGAGGCATACCTTGTCCCGAGGCTTGCTCAGTGATGTTACCACCTGGCTTGCGCGGTATTAACCTCTGGTCTTGGACAGTATCTATGTAGCTCCTGGTCTCACTGGGACTGTCAGGATTGACAGCTGTCCTCCGAGCGGCAGAAGTCTCCCGCCTCTGAAGTAGTCCACATGGACCACCAGGAACTCCGATCTCCTTGTCCCACAAGGAATCGGAAGGATTCACACCCTCTTATTGACGTACTAGTCACCAACACACTCTCCTACCACCAGTCACTTTTCTTTAGTTGTTTTTCCCTTACTGTGCCTCCCTTATCGGGTAGCACTTGCTCGGGCTCTCTCGGTTACCACAACCAGAGAGAACGACAACTTTGCAGAACAATTGGTGTTATGAGTTTTTGTTCTTGAGAAGCCCCCACTACCCCTATATATAGGAGGGTCATGGGACAGGGTTCTCTACCCCAGGCAATGCGGGATTAAAGTAGGAGTAGAAGGGTTCGATATTTTCCACAAAAACAACCAACTGCGCCATCTGAACCGGTCAGTTCACACTCTGAAACGATCGTTTCGGGCCCTAAGCCGATCATTTGGGACCTGAGTTGATCGTCTAGTGCTCTGAGTCGATCAGTTCATGCCTAAGCTGATCGGTTCATGGTCCTGATCCAAATCAAATTGACTTTCATATTTGTTTCCAACTAATCAAACATTAATCCTTGTCCAAATCGGATTTGTACAAGTGAAACAAATTGTATTTGCAAAAAGAATTTTTGACTTTCCAAACGATCTCGGTTGGTCACATGAATCGACCAGTTCAAAAATTGAGCCGATCATCTCATTGATACATGAGTTGATCATCTCACCAGTTGAACCGATCGGTTCGCCAACCTGAGTCGATCGGTTCATCCCATGAGCAGATCGGTTGGGGCAACAGACTGTGCAAATCAGTCAATTGCAGTTTCAATCAATCCGATACTCTTAATCATCTGGTCCAACACTTTGAACTCTATGATTTTGAGCTATAAATTAAGTGAGTGTTTAATTGAACTACTAAACTCCTTTAGTAATCAATCTAAACATCATTTGTGGATAAACTCCTCTTCTAGGTTAAATCCTATGTGTGTGACCCTACAGGTCCATTTCACGTTGGCAGTGAAAGTCCATAACACTTATGACTTCACAAGCAAAGAGTGGTTCCTAGTCGCACATCAGTGCTACCCAAGTGAAAAGGAAAGTTGGAGAACAACTTTCAATCCTACAATCCGTGAATGGTGTTACAGTGAATGTATAATTCCTTTCTCACCGATATCCCAAATGAACTCAAGGCATGGTACAGTCATCCTGTCAACATTCATTCACTTTCTTGATCTCAGAGTAGATTGGAGGAGATATGTATGACATCAATATCACATACTGATTCACACATGCGTTCACGCCTATCTCAATCCTACTCATCAAGTGGCCATGGATATCAAACTCCCTCAGGAGGGACAAATCCCATATCTATCACTCACCCCTAAAAAAACCCAAGTGTCAAAGCCACCCAATCATCACCTTTATAACAACCAATGTTTCAGGACTGGGTTTGATGATGTCAAAGTGTACCCAACGACATGTGTTGAGTGTAGTGATTTCAGGTCAAAGAATCACACTCACCACCATCACTATGAGAACTGACCGTGACTACCATATCATGGTTCCATGTGTCAAACTCACTGTTGGTCTGTCTGGTATACTTATTCTCTAACAAGTACCTATGTGTTTGGCTTGATATCTCCATATCATGACTAATGAGATTCTGTCATCAACCAACACCACAATCTAGTCTTGTGTGTCATTGTTGTCTATCTACCTTCCACAATAACATCCGAATAGGGACATAATAAGAATGTACAAACTCTTAGCATTTGTATGATCTCATCGTTCACGTCCTTAACCTGAAAGCATACATCATTGAGTATTGTCATTCTCTAGACATTCAACATGTTCTATCATTATCTCATATGATTGAACCAGAAAGAATTGGAAGCTTGCCTTTGATCTTTATCAAATCAATCTTAATGTATCTCACCAATCATCACATAATTGTCTCTCAGTGCATACATACCAACAGACTCCCACTTGCACTGCGAGCCAATCACCATTGAATCATATTCATAGTGATATTTAAACATGTCCCACATGTTACTGTGCACTAGTGCTAACATAGTGAGTTATGGCAACACCTTGCCAAAGTCGGTATTAACTGCATGTATCTCATCTCTTCACTGTACGTCACACATATGAGATGGAGTTGCCATAATATGTGATCTAGTATTCCTTTGCTAACCTTTAGCCACATTGCATGACCAAGCATTACTAACTTGTCATCAATGACCGGAATAGCTATAAGTTCATCTCTATGAACTCCTAGATCCATATAGTATCCACTGTTGTTCTCTAACACACGGATACTCGACATTTCCTTTTAAAACGGCTTTATTGGAACATTTCCATTTATCAACAAACATTCACTTTTATATATCCCATATATATTTTGCGATTAATTTTTGTCCTTTTCAGAAGTTTGCATTAGTGTAACTCTTTACAGTGAACCCTTCCTTATTTCCATAGAACTAGTACTTCTGAAGTACTTATCAAGTTCTCATGGTATTCCAGTAACCCTTATTGGAACTAGACAGACATCCACTCATCATGTCCCACGTATGAGTTATCAGGATGAGCACATCATATTGTCATGTCCTACACACAAGATGATAAATGCATTTTATTCTTGCTATGTCCATACGTGCAAGATGATGAGATGATTACATACATGATAGATCCATATCTATTCTTAGTATTCCCATTCTTCATAAGAATTGGACACTTGGCCTTGGGATACCAACTCCATGTAACATGGACAAGTTTTCTCCCATTAAATATGTGCATACTCAACCCTTCAATATAGATTGCCAATGTATGATTTCTCCTTTTAGGTCAAGAGGTTTTTGAGAACTATCTCTATAGATCTCTATTCCTATCTAAAGATAATTTCCACTTTGAATTTCCATTCTAAAACATTTCCATTTCACATCAACATGTAGAATGTGAATACGCTCCCACTAAATCACAAACCCCTCTTTATATTTGACATATCAGTCAAACCCTTTGCCATATTAGTCAAACCCTTTGACTATATTATCAAAGTAAAGATCACAATTCTGAGTTGCTTGTACTCAATCAATCACATTGATTAGTCCATTGTAACTTATAGACTTCATTTGCATTAATGGATTCATAAACCTTATAGGTTGTGTCACGTACACATCCTCATTTTTATTCCTTTTAGGAATGCATTTTTAGTATCCGTATGCCAAATCTCTTAGTCATTAAGTTGCAATCAACAAGCATCATCCTTCTCAAAATGTTATCCATGTGTCTTAACACTTAAGACTCATTCACACTTATGGATTTCATCCCAATGGGTGCTACCATCAAGGTCATACCTTATGGTTCACATGGAAGTCATATAGGATGTAATGGTCATGAGCCATAACTCAAAATCCAGTTCCTCATATTCATCTATATAGTTGACTCATCACATGACCAACTCATCATATAGATAATCGAGGTGTATCTGTCAAGGATATAAGAACTCATAACTTCTTGTGATTCTTAATGCCCTTTATTAGTGTGGGGTATTCTTTATTTAAGAAGAACTTAGTTATTTTATAATCATCCTCTAACTCCTTAGAGTATGACTCCTTTTGATTTAGACATCACCATGCCTTAATCATGAGTTCACTATGATACACTATCATAATTACTCATAAAGATCTCAAACATTTGGTCCAAGTATTTCGTTCATTGATCTCATCAAGAATTAACACTTTACCAAATCCGTACTTCATCTATGATATTCTTGAATACTTCAAGATATTCATATTGGTATTTCTCGAAACACTGTTTGAAGTACTAGCATTAACTCTAATAGGTATGTAAATACATCACATGTATTATACCTAATAGGATAATCATTCTCCCACTACCACTAGTGAAGATTGATTAATCATGTCTAAGAGATCCATGCCTGTTACTGGTTCTCTAACCAAAAGAGTCTAGATTTATCCATCATATGGAAACTATAGATGAATTTCTCATGATTTATGCTAATTCGTTGTTTTGAGTTATCAGTAACTTTTAGGTATCATTTTATCTTATGCATACCAAGTACCACAAGATAAACAAGGCATTGCCACAAAGATTGAAACATCAACTTTATTAATTGCCATCATTGTCATACAATATGCAAAAATTAAGGTGTCCATCCATTGGAAAATTATGAAATAGCAGTTCATAACTCTATTACATGAATTTAAGGCTGAAAATAAACTAAATTACTCCTATCTACGGCGGTAACACTTGCCCCATTTATTGGGTGCTTTACACTTTATATCTTGGTATCATATACCTCAAAAGTGTTATCAGTTTGTTTCATGACACCTTCAAGTGGAGACGTCTGTCGCCTCCTTCTTTAGTTCTTCCAGATAGAGTGGACAATTCCTTTTCCAATGTCCTGGCTTTTGACAATGGTGGCAATCACCTCTCTTTGTCACGCCTCTCTTGGCCTTAAGAGTTGAAGATGACTTGGGCTGCTGGCTAGCATCAGAACCTTTCTTAGCCTTGCCTTTGCCCTTGCGCTTGGACTTGCCTTTCTTGTTACTGATCATCATCACATACTTATGCTTGTCCTTCTTCATCTGTGCCTCGGCTATCCTCAACATGCCCAACAACTCTGTCAATGGCTTGTCAAAGTTGTTCATGTTGTAGTTCATCACAAACTGACTGTAGGATTTTGGCAACGATTGCAGTATCACATCAGTAGCCAACTCTTGGCTCAGGGGAAATCCCAGTCTTGTCAGCTTCTCCACATACCCAATCATCTTGAGCGTGTGAGGACCAACTGGATCTCCTTCTGTCATGACACACTTGAACAGCGCCTTGGAGACATCATATCTCTCTTGTCGTGCTTGATCTTCATACATGTTCTTGAGATGCTGAATCATCTCAATGACACCCATGTTCTCATGTTGTCTCTACAACTTGTGGTTCATGGAGCACAACATCAAGCACTTTACATCAATGGCATCTTCAGAATGCCTCTTATAAGCATCCCTTTCTGCCTTTGGTGCGGTAGGAGCAGGTTCCTCTGGAGTTGGAGTATCCAGGACATAGAGCTTTCGCTCTTGAGTGAGAACAATTCTCAATGTCCTAAACCAGTTGTGGAAGTTAGTCCCATTCAGCTTGTCCTTTTCAAGGACCGATCACAACAAAAAGTGATTGTTATTTGTTGTCATTTATACTACATAAGGAAATATATGCAATTTTGTCCAAAACTCAATTTTGACTTATTTGATTGATTTGAAAGGTTGACGATATAATTAGGACTTTAATTAATTATTGCTCCCACTATTTTTGTTCAAATTGATATCCCTCACCATCAATTCGGAAGATTGCAACATACAATCTTCTAGTGGGTCAAGATCAATATTTTATCAAGTCATGAGTCAGCTTTGGTTGATCGCCCACAATCTTGACTATTTAGGTAGGCCATCATGCCAATTGCATCATATGAAACTCTTGATGAATGAACATGCACAACACCTTGCCATGAACATTCTGTGCCTCCGGGCTTAGACGCTCTAAGAATCACCAGTTAAGTCTAACCCAAAAGCTGACATGGTAAACATGCACCCTGCTTTGGCATAACCTACATGTTTACCCTTCACACTTCCACGAGATAGACGGCGCACCACACTTTGTCATAACCTACGCTTGGTTGATCAAGTTTTTCATGTGTGTCGCTAATGGAAGGCGTAAAAGACTTAATATTTAGATGAGGGATTTGGTTTTATAGGTACATATTCTTATCCAATCACCACAATACATAGTATGTATCATATACATGCTATATCCCATAGAAAACATGTGACACGATAAAAGCAATGATTATGGCCATCCTAATGTGATTCCTCGAGCCAAGGGGAATCACGGTCATCTAGGTCTACATCACATGAAACATGTCCATGATGAAGTGTTATAGATGTCTGAGTTGATCAACTCATCACATGAATGACCTGCTCGCCCTGGTCAGTCGTCTGGGTGCCACCAGCCGATCAGTTGGCTCCTCTAACCGATCGATTCGCCTAGTCGTCGTGCATCTCCTCAGTTCGCTACCCGCTCATCTCGCTCCTCGAGCTGATCGTCTGGATCGCCAACTGATTGGTTCACACCTTGAACTGATCATCTCAGTCGTCGTCAGATTGTCCTCCATTCTTTGACATAACAGGAAATATAAAAAGATCTATCTTATTTACATTTAAATTGGGAAACCCTGAGTTACATTCGGGGGAGCAAAGGTAGGAAAGAAATCTCGAGTTATCTCAAGTTACATTAGGAATAAGGAGGTAGGGAATTGGTGTACAGACCGAGATGTAAGCAACCACATTCAACCAAGCACACATACATAGGGTTTATTGGCCATAACCACACTATACATCCACCACAAAACTCGTTTAAGGGAGACGTGTATCGAGTGCATTCATATTACATATCATATATGTATATTGGGATTTGTGGATTTAGGATTGGACATGTATAAAGCCAATTTTATTCGCATCGTATGCAATAAATAAAGGCGACAGACCAAAATCGATCACATCGATAATCCTAAAGTATAGAGCAGTTGACGTGGCTCTAATACCACTGTTGGGTTATAGGGGAGACAGAGAAGGCAGCGGAAACAAAAAATTTCTTCTCCCAAACCCAGAATAAAGGAATCGTGTCAACGTATATACAATAGGAAGGATGGTTTGTAGAGGCATACCTTGTCCCGAGGCTTGCTCGGTGACGTTACCTCGTGGCTTGCGCAGTCTTCATCTCCGGTCTTAGACGGTGTATGTGCAGCTCCTAGTCTCACTAGGACTGTCGGGATTGACAGCTATCCTCCAAGCGGCATAAGTCTCCCGCCTCTGAAGTAGTCCACATGGACCACCAGAAACTCCGATCTCCTTGTCCCATAAGGAATCGGAAGGAGTCGCACCCTCCTGTCAGCATACTAGTCACCAACACACTCTCCTGCCACCAGTCGCTTTTCTGCAGTTGTCTTTCCCTTGTTGTGCCTCCCTTATTGGGTAGTACTTGCTCGGGCTCTCTCGGTTACCACAACCAGAGAGAACGACAACTTTGTAGAGAAATTGGTGTTCTGAGTTGTTGTTCTTGAGAAGCCCCCACTACCCCTATATATAGGAGGGTCATGGGACAGGGTTCTCTACCCCGGGCAATACGGGATTAAAGCAGGAGTAGAAGGGTTTGAGATTTTCCACAAAAGCAACCAACTGTGCCAGCTGAACCGATCGGTTCACATCCTGAAACGATCATTTCGGGCCCTGAGCCAATCGTTTGGGACCTGATCCGATCATCTGGTGCTCTGAGCCGATCGGTTCATGCCTGAGCCGATTGGTTCGTGGTCCTGATCCAACTCAAATTGACTTTCATATTTGTTTCCAACTAATTAAACATTAATCCTTGTCCAAATCGAATTTGTACAAGTGAAACAAATTGTATTTGCAAAAAGAATTTTGGACTTTCCAAACGATCTCAGTTGGTCACATTAATCGACCAGTTCAACAATTGAGCTGGTCATCTCATTGATACATGAGTCGATCGTCTCACCAGTTGAGCAGATCGGTTCACCAACCTGAGCCGATCGGTTCACCAACCTGAGCCGATCGGTTCATCCCATGAGTCGATCAGTTGGGGCAGCAGACTATGTGAATCAGTCAATTGCAGTTCCGATCAATCTGATACTCTTAATCATCTGGTCCAACACTTTGAACTCTATGATTTTGAGCTACCAATTAATTGAGTGTTTAATTGAACTACTAAACTCCTTTAGTAATCAATCTAAACATCATTTGTGGATAAACTCCTCTTCCAAGTTAAATCATGTGTGTGTGACCCTGCAGGTCCATTTCACGTTGGCAGTGATAGTCCATAACACTTATGACTTCACAAGCAAAGAGCGGTGCCTAGTCGCACATCCGTGCTTCCCAATTGAAAAGGAAAGTTGGAGAACAACTTTCAATCCTACAATCTGTGAATGGTGTTACAGCAAATGTATAATTCCTTTGTCACTGGTATCCCGAATGAACTCAAGACATGGTACAGTCATCCTGTCAACATTCATTCACTTTCTTGATCTCAGAGTAGATTGGAGGAGATATGTATGACATCAATATCACAAATTGATTCGCACATGCGTGCACGCCTATCTCAATCCCACTCATCAAGTGGCCATGGATATCAAACTCCCTCAGGAGGGACAAATCCCATATCTATCACTCACCCCTCAAAAGCCCCATGAGTCAAATCCACCCAATCATCACCTTTATAACAACCCATGTTTCAGGACTGCATTTAATGATGTCAAAGTGTACCCAACAACATGTGTTGAGTGTAGTGATTTTAGGTCAAAGAATCACACTCACCACCATCACTATGAGAACTGACTGTGACTACCATATCATGGTTCCATGTGTCAAACTCACGGTGGGTCTGTTCAGTACACTTGTTCTCTAACAAGTACCTATGTGTTTGGCTTGATATCTCCATATCATGACTAATGAGATTCTGTCATCAACCAACACCACAATCTAGTCTTGTGTGTCATTTCTATCTATCTACCTTCCACAATGACATCCGACTAGGGACATAATAAGAATGTAGAAACTCTTAGCATCCGTATGATCTCATCGTTCAGGTCCTTAACCTGAAAGCATACGTCATTGAGTACTATCATTCTCTAGACATTTAACCTGTTCTATCATTATCTCATATGATTGAACCAGAAAGAATTGGAAGCTTGCCTTTGATGTTTATCAAATAAATCTTAACGTATCCCACCAATCATCACATAATTGGCTCTCAGGGCATACATACCAACACGAAGGATGGTCTGGAGCAAGTGTATATAATGTTTGATTCCAACTCTCAACTACCTTGTCTGCAATGTCTAATGGCTATAGAACCTATTAGAAGAAATAACCCGGGAGACTCTCGGTCAAGAAGTTGTTCGATCGAGCTTGTCTCGATCGACAAAGAGTTCGACCGAGAGTGTCTCCATTTTGGCGGTTCTAGATGAATACTAAGTGTGCGTATGAGTGTGCAGTTGTGACACTATTATAGGGGATGACCTATCTAAGTGTTGTGAATGGCTAGGGAAGATCAAAATGCTTGATTTACATGATATCTAAGTACTTGTACATTATATACTTGTACTAGTTTTTATATTTGATTACAATCATGAAATTAACACATTGTGAGCATTTAGATCTTTCAAAGTTGTGTCATCCACTTAGTTCCTGCAACACTCAAATAGCACGTTAGATCCACAAGAATGAAATGTTTGTCATTTTCAAAATAAAGGGATTTTGATGATGTCCATTTATCCAACACAACTCACTTATCCAACCACTCAGTTCGCATGCCTACAAGGTTCTATAAAACGAGACAAATGAGGGAAGTCGTTCACACCACAACACTCTCCCTAAAGCCCTATCCGCCTTCTTCCTCCTGACATAGCAAGCTCCTTTCCCAATAGGTTGAGCATTCCCACCTTCACATGTCTTCCTGCCAATACCAACCGGCCGCCTAGCCAACTCAACCGGCCATCCTGACAAGCCACTAGCCGCCCACTTCACAGATCTGGTGTGGCATCCTTGTACTTCCTCCGAGATTCCCTCTTTTCATCCACTACCATAGCTGTTCCACTACTATTTTGCCACCACAAATTGAATGTGTGGCCAGCCGAACCGGCCGTCTTGCTGACCAGATCAGCCACCAACCACCATTTCGCGTTGCCCTGTTCCCACCCCATCCATCCTCCTCCACTTCTTCCCTAACTGAATCCAAAAATTAGGATGAATGTTTTAGCAACACAAATGGGCGGATCGAGGTACCATGAAAACACCCCTTGACATCTCAACTGAGAGTCAACCCTACTCAAACAATCTTCTCGTAGTTGTCAAATGACCATTTTGCCTTTGAGACTACCAGTTCAGTGTTTCGGTAGTTCCACAATATCTCAAGAAAAATTATATAGTGGGTTCTTTAGCCACCTCAGAAAAGGGAAAGGGCCAGCCAAGAAGGCTATTTCCTACATCTGTTTTGATGCTCCACCTCGTGCCCCAAAATACACATCCGGGAACACACTGGAGAGTCTTTCACTGAGACGGACGAGTGGATGATCCACAACCTCGAGGAAGAAGAGGAGTTCCTCCAGTAGACTGAGGCTGGCCAGTCATCTCGGCATGACCCAAATGCCATCACCCCTCAGGCACCCCACATAGCTCATGTTCTAGGAAGATATGCCCAATTAGTCCACGACAACAATTCTGATAGGTTTGACTACATGTTCTCTAACTGTGTTGCACTTCTTAGATGGGCATGTGGCACCATCCTCAATGCCCTTGACATAGAGGATGCCATTGACAACATCCTCCAGTGCAATCATATACTCACATTCCCCGACCATGTCTTCTCAGTGTAGAATGATCTCACCCTCGAGTTCATGTCCACTTTCTGACGTTTCTATTACACACAGAGCAATTCTAGCTACAACGTTTGGATTTTTGGTGAAGAATTGGAGATCTCCTCCAGACAACTCACCTCCATCATCCTCTATAGTGGAAAATTTGATTAGCTTTCTAGTTGCATGGAGTGTCCCCATGACTCTTACTTCAACAGATACAACAAGGAGAAATTTTGGGCAGACATCATCAGACTCCCGCCTAGGCTACCCAATGGTCCCAATGCTTCTAGCATCCACAACCAAGTCATCAGATATCTTCACCACATCATATCCTGCACAATATTCGATAGGGGCGGCAGCCAAGGTGTTGTCACCAACCCAGATCTATATGTACTATGGCACCTTCTCCATAGTGAACCATTCAACTTGGGGAACACCATCCTCAATCACATCAGCACTCAGGCCATTTGTTCCACTGCTTCTACTTTCTACATCGGCCATACAACGACCACCTTAGCCATCTTCTTGAGCCATACTCACTTCTCTTTCCCACCCCTATCACACAAAAACCACCTTATTGACCTACAATATTTGAAAGGGAACAAGTTCATCAAATATGATGCAAACAAAGTATACTACTTGATGTTCAAGGATTTGTTCCACCGCTTCTACTTTCTACATCGGCCATACAGTGACCGCCTTAGACATCTTCTTGGGCAATACTCACTTCTCTTTCCCACCCCTGTTGCACATAAACACCTCAATCACATCAACACTCAGACCATTTGTTCCACCGCTTCTACTTTCTACATCGGCAATACAACGACTGCCTTAGCCATCTTCTTGGGCCATACTGACTTCTCTTTCCCACCCCTGTCGCACAAAAACCACCTTATTGACCTACTATATTTGAGAGGGAACAAGTTCATATGCTATGATGCAGACAAAGTATACTACTTGATGTTAAAGGATTTTCATGTCACCCTTGAGCTCCCCTGACACGCCAATTCTACAGCAACAAATCTTGTCTTTGATCAGACCAACCTACTAGACATACAACAATTCTATCTAGAGAACCCCAACCTAGTTGACATCCCTGAGCCTACGTCCACATGAGGAATGTCTCATTGGAGGCATGTGATGATGTGATTGACCCTCCTCCTCCGCCATCTTGTCGTCGCACTAGGACGCTCATAGAAAATGAGGTTGACCTTATCAAGCCTTATGGCTTCTATGAGATTCGGGGTCAGTTGGACAATCTTTAGCGTGAGCGGTAGCGCCAATGATATAAGCTAAACTATCTCTACCATATGTAGCGAACCCAAGAGTCATGGCACGTGGAATGTGGCCACTACGCCCCCAACCAACCATCTTATGAGGAGTATGGGGCCCATCAGGCTTACCCTGACCCCAACTCCCCATATTGGAGGAACTAATACTACAAACCCGCCTCCTCTTCCGATCATCCACCGCCTCATTATCCACCACATCAATGATTTTCTTCCCTCCATCTAGGTATGGGATTTCTTGAGATGAGAAAAATTCTAAGTTTGGGGTGGAGGTGGGTGGTACTTAACAATTCCATCCACTATCTTTCCTTTCATCATTATCTTTTTATCATTTTATTCTGCATGTAGTTTTCTTTCTAAAAACTAGTTTTGTTTTTTAAATTTGTAAAAGTTGGCCTTTATCTAGTCGGACAATATGAATAGATTTTGTATCACTGAACCCCCTTGAATTTAGTAAATCTTCTTTATATTTTTTTTATAAATTCCCATGATTAGAAAACACCATGTCACCTAGGATCCCATAATTTTCATTACTCCTTAGAAATGATAGCATGCCTTATTGCGTTGACTAGAACGAAACACAATTTTTTTTCTATTTCTAAATCTGTAGATCACCTTGTCATATCTCTTGTATGATGTAGTGATAGGAAGAGTCAAACTGATGCGATGACACTCCCCGAAAAAAATGTGTAAGTTTGAAATCACTGGAACAACTTCCCTCCACCATCTTGTTCTCACAAATAAAAATCAAAATCACCCCATGAAAAACCCTAAATCCGGGGTGGCATGTGTTTCCCCATCTCCATTCTTCCATACCCCTTGTAAATTTAATAGGGGCATGCCATCAAAAAATGCCAAAAGAGAACACCAAAAAAATGTGGTCATGTAATTGTAGTCTGTGAATAAAAAGATTCCAAGTCGAATAGAGGAGAGATCATCTTCTTCCATACCTCATTGATAACACTCAACTTTGTGAATATCTCATGCCTTAGTTTACCCCTAATCTCTTCATTGTTGATCTTGGTCACCTTAATTTTCTACCATTTTTTGCATGTTTACTACTCAAATATTTATTTGAGGATAACTACTAGTTTCCATGAAGACACTTACAAAGCATGGTGGATGCTATGGAAGCAAGGAACCCATCAATTCCCTTTAAACCAACAAAGGACAAGGTACCCGTGAAGCCAGACCTGCCATCAATTTATTAATATTTGATGTCCATTCAAGAAGAAAGTTGTGAAGCCATCAGATGTCAAGAATCTATGACCCAGACCAAGAAAATCACACAGAATAGCCATCAGATTCCAAGAGTAGGTAGCCCATCAGATCTTCCCTTGAATCGGTCACCAGCCATTGACCCCCAAAATTCTGATGGTATGCTAAAACTGAAGATCTAAGGAATGAATGAGTCAAATAATTGATTATTTATTAAAGGGATCATAACACCAAGGACATCCATAAGTTTCCAAAGAATTGATGCCCTGACTAGATCTCAGACGAGGGTCAACTAGCATAGGAATCTAAGGGATCATCTGATGACAGATCTGATGGTTCTACTGTGCAATACTCCCAGACTTGGACATAAAGGAACTGATGGGATGACTATGAACACGAACATCTTATGACCGTATGAAACGATCATTCTATTTAGTTACAGACATGCCCTGGGGAACGTGCCCAATAGTCAAACTTACAGTGCAAGGAATCAACACCCGATTTGTGCTATAAATAGGATGCATGGGGTACTAAGATAGGGTTAATGATCCTCACCTGATACGGAAGCACACCATCTTTGTATCCTACTACTGGCACTCCATCGACCCAAACCACCCTTTGATTTGTGAAATCTGAAGGATAAGAGTCTAAGACCTTGCATGCCCCCCACCTCCAGTTTCTCCAGCCTCTTTGATGACGGAAGGAGAGAAAGGAGCACACCACTATGCCACTACACTGACCCCAGATCAGGGAGCCAGTTCATTGACCTTGTCTATCTGAGGCCACCTTTGGTGTATCCCCTTCTCCCTAGATTTGTTCCTTCTCTCATCTCTTCCATTCCCCTCTTCCACCAATCTCCTTCATGTCTCTCTGTGTTTGTAAATCTATAATGTTTCTCATCAACATGAGTGGTTAAACACCTAGCTTTAGTTGGGAGTAGCTAGTAAGGCTCTCCCAACATGTAAATACTTATACCCTTTGAATATATATATCCTTAGCAATGATTATCTCCATACTCTTGGTCTTAAATGCTTCACTTGTATAATTAGCTACCATCTTGTGATGATTGATTGTTAGAGCCTAACAAAAGTAGTACTAACCTTATCTAAGTGTAATGGAGTTGCATGATTGCATGAGAATGTTGGAATGCTTAAGCTGATGGTCATATGGTTATATTGTGATTGTTTGTTTTCTATCGAGAGAGAGAGAGAGAGAGGAGATACAACCTTATAATATAGATCTACCCTAAGCTCGAGAGATGAGGGAATATACATACATGGTGATTGCTTGTAATCTTACTAAAGGTATAAAATGGGTATGAGTATTGCATGTTGATGAGAGACCTTACATGGTGAAACCCGGTCCAAGTTCCCATCCATATTTATTATATCACTCTTTATTCCTACTTGTTCTCTTATTTTACTTCTTACTTTGTTTTGCTTGTTTTATTTTGTTTGTTGGTTGGAGTAACATCATTCCCTAAGAGAAACACCAAACTTAATTTTACCCTTTGATTGGTGTAATTGAGCGAAGGTCCTAAGTTCTTAGAACTTACCACTCCTTGTACCTGTGCATCGACCCCAATTTACTACATTGGACTCAATATAATAGTTGCGGGGACTTGAGTGTTGGGATACAAATTTAAGAGTCTGACTACTTTGGATCCGCTCCTTTTTGGATGTGTGATTTAGGACAATCATTTTTTTGGCATAGTTGCTGGGCATAAGGAAATCGATACTATTAAGAACCCAAATCTACCCGCCATACACCAGTGCTTCAAGTCTAGTAGTAGATTTGACGACACTAGTTTTAATCCACTATCTCTAACTATCTCAAATACTTTGGTTCACACATCTAGTTTCTAACTCAATTGTGTGAACTATTTTAGGTAGTCTGAAGAGAAGCAGATAGTAAATACAACCATCCATCTATGATCAACGTGCCTCCTCATAGGGGAGGATATCAGACAATAGGCTGAAACCCAAGACTTGAGAAACCTCGACCTTCACCAGAGCCTGAATCTAATTATCAAGAATAACATCTGATGAGGCAGGACCCAAGAATCCGCCTCATGATATACCAATACCACCCCATGATGAGGAGCGTAAAGAATGATGTCATGATGAAGGTCATTGTCCCAAAGCATGGAGGAATGGGAGGAACAACAACAACAATGAGGACAACATTGATAACAACAACAATGACAAGAATAACAATGATGATGACGGAGGCCCTTCTCTTCGTGAACTGGATGCTACCAAGGATAATGAGTCTAGGTTCCTAGTCATCATCCTTAGGTTTGATGCTCTGGATTTTGAATCAAAGCCTACGGTAATTTCCATGATTTAGAACAAAACTTTTGGCGACAGTTCCCGAGATGAGAATCCTTACCACCACTTGGACACCTTTAAAAGAATTTGTGACACCATCAAGATGAAAAGGGTTCCACAAGAGGTGATATACTATAAGGGGTTTAACTTCTCTTTGAGGGACAACACACTATCATGGTACCTTGCTCTACCTAACAAGACCATCAATGGATGGGCACTGTTGACCAATGCTTTTGTCATGAAGTTCTATACAATTGAGAAGACTATTAGAAATAGGCATAAGATTACCGAGTTCATGCAAAAGCCTTGGGAGAATCTATATGAAGCCTGGAAAAGCTTCTTGGAGTACCAGAGGGACTGTCCACACCACAACTTTGATAAAGAATTTTGGGTGACCACCTTCTACAATGGTCTTACATGTATTTAAAGAACCTCATTGAATGCAGCAGTAAGAAGTGTCTTATTAAGGAAGAACCCAAGAAAAACTATGGTAATCATTGATAACATGGCTGCTCTACAAGCCGGTTTGGACTATGAAAGAGTTGAAAGAGGTTCACCCAAGAAAGCAACGTCTGAAGGACCAACCGTAACATACTGGATTTTAGGTACAAAGTCTAATTTGATTTATAATTCAAAAATTCCCATAGATAATAGTTCAATTACAAACTAATCCTTCCTTCCTCCTACTACGTGATCACCTTGATACAAGTAGCCTCCTTTTGAGTTTATTGCATTCATTATCCTCATTGAGAAATGTTTATAAATGAGTCATTCAAATTATTTTAATGAGTCATTTTGGCATTATTGAGTACATCCTTGCACTCGAATACTTTGATTTCAACTCATATTCCAATAACACACATACTCTTTGACTAATGGCATCATAAGAAGATATATATATATATATACAAATATATATATATAAATATATATATATACAAATAGATATGAAATGACAGGTTTTTAATAAGAAAATATAATAAGATAGTTAAGAGACTGAGAATAGAGAGCTACTACTTTTAGATAGGAGGTGAAACAATGGTGAAAACCCCATGACTAATGGCTTTTCCTCTTAAAAGTTATTAATTTTGAAGTAACTAGAAGATGTGAAAAAACCTTTAAATAAATCTAATTTTGACCAAAGTGAATGAAGAAGGCATGTTACTCTCTTCTCTCAACCATGTTACCTGCTGATATCTAAGGGTACGTTCATTACGTGGTGAATCATGGGGAGGGGAATATTGGTGAAATAAAAAATGTTGTTTGTTTGCCATGGTGAAAGGGAATCATGGTGAATCCATGGTGAAATTCGGTCTATTTTTGTCCCCATGAAAAAGCATGGTGAATCATGGTGAAAGAAGTTTACTTCAAAATTCCACTACTTATTTAGACATATATGTAAAAAATATTCTTATAAATATGATTCTTACTTGTATATGTTTTTTTTATAAAAGAATCCCCTCTCCGTCCATATAACCATGCAACAAACAACATTTTTTAAGTTTTTCCCCATCACCATACCTATCACCATGCACATGTTACCAAACAACACATTTTAAGAATTTCCCCATCACCATCACCATCACTTTCCCTATCACCTTCCCCATCCCCATCACCATCAATTTTGTAACCACATACCAAACATAACCTAAAAGATAACAGGTCTTCACCTTGTTACTCAATTCCAATCTGATAAGGAAGGCAATTATGCCTGATGTCCAGTTGCAAACTGTAAAACCGATAGCCTCCCTAAAGAAGTTCCCTAGTGCCGTTTGTTCTCCCTTCTTCCATGACTTTCTCCTCATCACCCAAAGCAACCCCAAAACCCTAGCCATATAAACCTACCTATAGATCCAGAAGGCAGAGCACAATGAACCTACAAGTCATCAACCAAGACACCACTGTTGGTATGTATGCCCTGAGAGCCAATCATGGTATGATTGGTGGGATACATTAAGATTTATTTGATAAACATCAAAGGCAAGCTTCCAATTCTTTCTGGTTCAGTCATATGAGATAGTGATAGAACATATTGAATGTCTAGAGAATGACAGTACTCAATGACGTATGCTTTCAGGTTGAGGACCTGAACGATGAGATCATACGGATGCTAAGAGTTTGTACATTCTTGTTATGTCCCTAGTCGGATGTCATTGTGGAAGGTGGATAGACAGCAATGACACACAAGGCTAGATTGTGGTGTTGGTTGATGACAGAATCTCATTAGTCATGATATAGAGATATCAAACCAAACACATAGGTACTTGTTAGAGAATAAGTGTACCAGACAGACCCACCGTGAGTTTGACACATGGAACCATGACATGGTAGTCACAGTCAGTACTCACAGTGATGGTGGTGAGTGTGATTCTTTGACCTGAAATCACTACACTCAACACATGTCGTTGGGCACACTTTGACATCATCAAACGCAGTCATGAAACATGGGTTGTTATAAAGGTGATGATTGGGTGGCTTTGACACATGGGGCTTTTGAGGGGTCAGTGATAGATATGGGATTTATCCCTCCTGAGGGAGTTTGATATCCAAGTCCACTTGATGAGTAGGATTGAAATAGGCGTGCGCACGTATGTGTGAATCAGTATGTGATATTGATGTCATACATATCTCTTCCAATCTACTCTGAGATCAAGAAAGTGAATGAATATTGACAGGATGACTGTTCCATGCCTCGAGTTCATTCGGGATATCAGTGACAAAGGAATTATACATTCACTGTAACACCATTCACGGATTGTAGGATTAAAAGTTGTTCTCAAACTTTCTTTTTCACTTGGGTAGCATTGATGTGTAACTAGGCACCGCTCTTTGCTTGTGAAGTCATAAGTGTTATGGACATTCACTGTCAACGTGAAATGGACCTGCAGGGTTACACACATAGGATTTAACCTAGAAGAGGAGTTTTGTCCACAAACAATGTTTAGATTGATTACTAAAGGAGTTTAGTAGTTCAATTAAACACTCAATTAATTGATAGCTCAATATCATAATGTTCAAAGTGTTGGACGCATTGATTGGAGTATCGAATTGATTGAAACTGCAATTGACTGATTCTGCACAATCTGCACTCCCAACCGATCGGCTCATGTGATGAACCAATCAACTAAGCTTGGTGAACCGGTCGGCTCAGGTAGTGAGTCGATCGGCTGATGGACAGGGTGAAATAATTGCTTCAAGTGTTGAAACGATCGTTTCAACTGGTGCAACCGAGCAAGTTGGGAAAGTCATATTGGTGAGAAATTTCTTTTCATTTCACTTGCCCAATTTGATTGGAACAAGGATTGGTATTTGATACCAATTAGAAACAAAAGATGGAAAGTCAATCGGGAACTGATCAGGACCACGAACCGACCGGTTTAGAAATGAACCGACCATTTCATGGGTCCCAACTGATCGGTTGAGGTGTCAACCGACCGGTTCAGGTCCCCAACTGACCGTTTCAGTTGTGAAACGATCGGTTCAGGTTGCGAGTTGGTTGTTTTTGTGGAAAATCTCTAACCCTTCTACTCCTGCTTTTAGTCCCGCGTTGCCCGGGATAGAGAACCCTGTCCCATGACCCTCCTATATATATAGGGGTATTGGGGGCTTCTCAAAGGACAACTCAGGGCAACCAGTTGTTCTGTGAAGTTGCCGTTCTCTCTGGTTTTGGTAACCGAGAGAGAGCCCGAGCAAGTGCTACCCGATAAGGGAGGCACAATAAGGGAAAGACAATTGCAGAAAACAATTGGTGGCAGGAGAGTGTGTTGGCAACTAGTACGCTGATAGGAGGGTGCGACTCCTTCCAATTCCTTGTGAGACAAGGAGATTGGAGTTCCAGGTGGTCCGTGAGGACTACTTCATAGGCGGGAGGTTTCTGCCGCTCAGAGGACAACTGTCAATCCCGACAGTCCCGGTGAGACAAGGAGTCTTCAGTCCCGGTGCGACCAGGAGCTGCACAGACACCATCCAAGACCGGAGGTGAAGACCGTGCAAGGCACGAGGTATTGTCGCTGAGCAAGCCTCGGGACAAGGTATGATTCCACAAACCATCATTTCCTATTGTATAGACGTTGACACATTTCCTTGTTCCGGGTTTGGGGGAGAAAATTTTTGTTTCCGCTACCTTCTCTGCCTCCCCTAAAACCCAACAACCACCATACATGAAACAATATCCTTCAGTAGACCTCCATGGCCTACGACCCTCAGATGTTGAACAATAAGCCCTATTGTGCCAATTCATCTTCAATTGTAGACCTATAGCATCACAGATCTGTTGCACCATCACCCCCACCCCTGCCTCCCACTGGGATCCAGTGTCGCCACACAAACCCTCACATCATGTGATTCCCTCGCTAGAAACCCTACAAGCTTCAACGATGACCCACACCTCTTCCTATCTTCATCACGAGGATCTTCAGAAATTGTAGAGCTAGAAACCAGATCTTTATAGGGTGCTACTTATCTCGACCACCATGGTGCCCTGCCTGCTGAGGCCATCGTGGATCTACAACAAGACCCACAACAAAGGTCGCCACCTACAAATCAAATTTCATCCTGATGAAAGGTCGTCACATCCATCACCAGACCCCATACCACCCCTGACCACCTTCCTCATTGCTAGGAAACAATATACAGTCATCACCTCTTCCTTAGACCAGCCATTAGTTTGTGTTCAGACCCCAATATTTTGGGCCTTCCCCGATAGTGTGGCTGACGAGGACTTACGATAGTAAGATGTTGCTACATCCTCCATTCTCAAAGCTAGCAAGGAACCTACCAGTTTCAGATCACCTGAGGAATCAACCAATGGAGACAACACTTTTGAGACATCCCCTCATCCTAGATGAACCCGCTCCTCATCTCTACTTGATTTTGAGATCCTTCAACTCACTTCAACATTACTATTGATGGGTTTTCCAAAAAAACAGATCGGGAACCACCTTGAGGTGGGATCGATCTCCATACCTTCACCTACTTAAATGTATCTACCATAGAATCAAGGTTGAAGACGGAGGATTCAAACCTCACCCCACTACCTACTTGTCTACAAACATTCTAGAATGGTTCAAAACTAGCACTAGATGGATGGTGGAGTAAAGACTCAAACCTGTGATGCATTCTAATCATGATACAGTTGGCAATGTCCAAATTGAATGCTAGAATTTGTAAGTAACTCATCAATTATATTATGAAAAAAAACTAATTTAGCACACTTTTACAAAAGTATTTACCGACATAGCATACTTTGTAAAATATTTCCCAAAATAAAATACTTTGTGTGGAACCCTCCACTCAAGGTGGCATTTTTGGCATCTGAAAGTGAAAAGTGCCACAAATATTGACGTGTTTATTTTAAAATAAAAAATAAAATAAAAAAGTCAAAAGTGCCACTTTGAGTGGAGCTTTTAACCTGAAGCTACAATTAAGTTGAAAGATGAAAACGCCACTCAAAGTGGTGCTTTTACTTTTTTTTTATTTTTTTTTATTTTAGTCATTTTCATTTTGAAAATAAACACGCAAATACTTGTGGTGCTATTCAATCCTAAATACAAAAATCTCCACATAAAGTGGTGTTTCTAGACCAAAGTATGCTATTTTGGGAAATATTTTGCAAACAATGCTATATTGGTAAATATTTTTGCAAAAGTGTTCTGTATTGATTTTTTTCCCTTATATTATTGCATGTAGTAAAATAGTTATCAAGGATAAATATAGACATGAATATTATATCACCCTACACAATTTGCATAAAAACCCACCCATTGGAGTATCAAGACTAATAAATAGTTCAATGGTAACACACGAGCATACACATGTTAGTATAGTTGTAGTAGTATGTGTAAGTACAACAGATGTGTAATATATGTAAGTGAATATTGCTAACACAATAACATAATACTATAGGTTGGTTATTAAAGTAAATAGTGGGTATATGATAATTGCATAGAATGTCGGGTCGACCCTATCCATGATATTACTATATACATATAGGTTGGGTATACATATGCTAGTGTATTTATATTGATCATATTATTATTACACATTCAAAAACCTAGGGGTATATGTGCCTATAATTGAAGGGAGATATCGATTTTAAGATGTATTATAATCTAAGTCAACCTAATTTTATATATTAGAATAAAAAATTAAGAAAGAAAGAATAAAAGAGAAATCTATTCGGTTATGTGGAACCCTATATTTCATAACAAAATACATGATGAAACTTATGTTAGACTGTATCCAAAATATTCTATTCCTATGGTCATATATTAGGTTAGTGTAAATAGTTGAGATATATATAAGAGTGTATAACTAGTATGCTTTGAACTATATATGATTTAAAACCTGGACATCCCTAGTAAGGGTATATTGGTAAATAAATATGTTCAAAAATCTAGACTTGTATGTAATGAGGAATTTTGAATATAAATCCTTAATATTTTCTAGTAAGGACATCTTAATAAATAGTATCTTATAGGTTAAAAATCTTAAACAATAGTTACTAAATGTAATTGTATCACATTAGAGAGAGACTATATATTTGAGGAACTAGTTTGGGGAAACTATGACATACTCAATATGTAACATTAATAATCTAGCTGGATGTCTAGAAATAGTAATGATGGGAAAACACAAATACAAATAGAAGATAGGAAACATAATAAAAAAAGTTGATTTCAAGTCATGTAGTGACACATTTCTCTAAATTTATAGATCACCCTCTTGTTTGTCTTTTGGAGTCAATACTTGGATTTTTTGCATTTTAATTACTTCTTCAAAGGTATAAAATTTCAATATTTATTTGGAACATTATTGCCCTCATTGAATGCGTGCATGATTAGATAGGTTGGTTGCCATAAATTGATTTTATACCTTAGCCTACCTCTTTGAAAGGCCATCAAAACTTATTCCTGGAAAATAGTAGCACAATATTTAAATGTTGAAAAAGGGTAGGTTAATACCCCTAGTTTAGTGGAATTATGCTTCCATGCCTCATCGCAGAGTTAAGGACATATGGTCCCTCAATATACTGGTAATTTTAGTTGATGTGTTGTCGTTCTCCGTAGGAGAGAACACATGGCTTCCCGAACAATTAGACATTGACATGTTCTATCTGTTGAATCATATGTAGATAGGTTCATATTGTTCTACTTCCCAAATATTGATTTTATACTAGCTTTGCTGACCCATGTTTCCCTTATCGGGGCCCATGTGTGATTTTTGTTCGCTTTGGGACCTCATGGGTAGGTAATCAGAGAAGATAGAGGAGACTGCATGAGATAGCCCTCTGTTAGAAGATTTAGATTTGATTTACTAAATTTTTAGTATCCGGTGTATATGTATCATTTCAAAAAAAAAATAATGTACTCTAAGAATATTGTATGAATGAAAAATGTGTTTATACTTTTTGATGAAAGTTTTGTAAATATTCAATCATAAAGATTGGGTCTTTACAACATGGTATCACATCCTATAAATAGTCAGAACTCATGCACATCTTGGAAAACTAGGGTTAGTTAGGAATACAAAAGGTGTAGATAGTTGATAATAAACCATAGTATCATTGGGATATACCTAGACTACAAGTAGGAAACACTAAGAACCTAATATGTGGGGTATGTACCTCAATAGGAGGTTAGGAAACATACTTAGCTCATCTACTAGTTTTGAACTTCCCTAGGTGTAGATTTACTTGGAGGCATTATAAGAAGTGTTTAAAAAACACGTGTATATTTAGAATATGACACTGGGAGCATTTAAATCACCACTATAAGTATAAAAATTGGAAGAGTACCATGGAGTTCCTTTTTGTGAGGTACAACCACAAGAAAAAAAATCCTTATGATAATGTGGACATAACAACCCTACAAAATATGATGATTGAGAGTTAACTAATAGGTTCTCCTCATATATATGTAAATATGATATGACTGAGACAACAAATACTAAGATTTAAAATTGCATTCTAATCCATAATAAGATAAGTAAATGGTGAAATGTGATTAATATTAGGACTCTAGATTTTTATAAGTCTAAATTTTAGATATATATAAAATTTTGGACAATTAATATTGAACTAAGCATTAAATTGATGCAAAACCATAACCACTAAAAATGGATACATAGAAATGATTATATATAGACTTTAACCCAATAAAACATCATGTAAAGATTAGTAACAATAATTTTGAAAAGAAAATATATTAAGGATTTAAGATTAGCTATAGTATATCTTATAATGTTTTTGGTGTATCATGAATTTGATATTAATAATTGAGACTCTAATCCCAGAAATGTGTAAGTGATCCTAGAGGAATCATAGGGACTGACCAATACTAAGTGCTCGGGTGACTCTTATGTATCATAAAAATCTTAATTCTATAGAAGTGTCAAATAGTGAGATGATGGAGTAATAATTATTAGAGTGTAGACATGAGGTGATTGTGACTTTGTTCTTACATCGATTTCGGCCATTTTTAGTTTTGCACCAAAAAAATTTCCCTGTCAAGAAATTATTTTCTTTATAACACTATATGTACAAAGAAAAATGATTTGTGGAATTTTCGTCGATGATTTCTCAAGCTATGTCATAATCAAGGAAGTATTAGAAAACCATAGAGGATAAAACTAGAGTTGGTGAAGGATACTACATTATAACATATATACCTATTTAGATTTCTAGATGTGGAGGGTAGTACTTGGATAGGCCATTGATGTACTGATTTCTGGGAAAAAATCTTCTCTAAGTGGGGGAGAGTTGTAACATACTGAATTTTAGGTACAAGTCTAGTTTGATTTATAATTCAAAAATTCCCCTAAATAATAGATCAATTACAAACCACTCCTTCCTTCCTTCCTCCGACCATGTGATCACCTTAATACAAGTAGCCTCCTTTTGAGTTTCTTGCATTCATTATCCTCATTGAGAAATATTTACAAATGAGTCATTTTGGCATTGTTAAGTACATTCTTGCAATCGAATACTTTCAACTTGTATTCCAATGACACACCTACTCTTCGACTAATGGCATCAGAAGAAGAAAAATATATATATAAACTTCTAATAGATATGAAATAATGGGTTAATAACAAGAAAATATAATAAGTTAGTTAAGAGACTTAGAATAGAGAGCTAATAATTTTAAATGGGAGATGAAACAATGGCGAAAATCCGATGACTGAAGGCTTTTCCTCTTAAAAGTTATTAATTTTTAAAGTAACTAGAAGATGGGAAATAAATAACATTTAAATAAATGGAATTTTGACCAAAGTGAAGGGAGAAGGTACAAACACAATTTGAAACATGTCCGATTGTTTAACAATCTGATCTAAGAGGCTAGATGGGGAATTGATGCACAGCATTCTAGTTGTGCTACTAACTTTGTTCTACTGTTAGATTTGGTGCAGCTCGTCGTTGACCAAGCCAATGTCGGCCCACCCTTTTACCCAACTGCCAATATGTCCATCACATGGACTGCAGACGTCAAGGCATTACATACTCTACCATGGCCTTTTACTGGTTAGAACACCTCCTAGACATTGCATACGGTATTGCAACGTCATCAACTGTCCTCTTTGTTGATTCCTTGTCAATGGTTTTTATATCAACAGACTAGGCAAGTTGGACCTTCATCTTCACATCATGTATAAGTCGAACCAACATCCATGCATGTAGATCACGAGGTTGTGCAGCTGGTGGGTAGTGACATACTTGTTAAGCGTGTCGGTAATGGTAAGAGGTTTATGACATGTTCGGTAATGGTAATTGCCTGTCTTGGCGAATGTGATGTCGTCGAGGGAGGGAGTTTTCTGTAGTGGCTGCAAACAAGTGAAATTGCAATTACAAATACAATGCAAGAAAATATATTGTTCAATTCAACTTGGTTAGTCATCAAAATTTCATTTGAATTTATTTTACAACTTATTACCTCTTGAATTGAGTAGCAGCGTCTCAGATCCTTCATGGAATTTGGTCTGTACATGTTCATCCCACTTGATATAATGCAGAAAACTTCTAATAGTTTCTCGTTGTGAAAGAAATATTTAGTGTCATCTTCCTTGATCAGTAATGTCATATGTAGCAACAAAAGCTTGGGCAAACCACTATCTCCAGCGTCGACACAGTACGGAACCTTCCCTCATCTTTTGACACCTCGCGATGTTCCATGGGTGCTTGATGTTCCCCTTCCTTCGTCAAAGGACCCACCGTTATCGGTATCGAGAAATAGTGCTGACAGAGATTAACTAAAATTTATTAGCCATGGGTTTTATTAGCAGATGATTAGGCAGGTGTGTCCCAATCTGGGTCTATGGAAAAGAGAGGATCATTTTCTAAACCTCGCCGGTGATGATAATTAGAAAGCAATCTGTTGTGGAATACAGTAAAAATCTAGCGGCTCCATTTCCCATCGTCGAATCCAACCTGCATATTAAACCTGAGGGAACATAAGGTCAGAAACATATAATTAAAATTGTCTATTTGTCTAGAATTTGAACTTAAGATATCTCTTTTTGAACAGAGATAGTGATATCCTTCTCCACAAGGCCGAAGCAAACTTATAGCTTCCATAAATTCAGTATGAGTGTTCAAAACAATCTGTCAGTATCAAACAAATTATATATGATGAACAGAAAGGGGGCAGGAGCGAGGAATAGTTTCTGTGGAGGTTTTGGGGCCCGGAAGAACAGAGGGAGATAATACAGCATGATTAAAGTGCAAGAGACTGAAACACGATCATACACTACAGAGACATACACGGAGAATCACATGTTGGACGACGCGCAGACAGACATGGGGCTCACTATCATCGTTGTCAAATATCGGCTCCAGAACTATAGATCTGCCACTACGGTCGTCAAGGTTTTTGATCTGACGGAAGACGTCCACACTGCCACTAGGCCTCGGACGCTGGATCTGTAGTAGTATGTCACCGAAAATTGTCATCGCCATCAGGGAAACGTGGAGGAAAACAATTTGAGGGAGGGGAAGTTTGTCTCGTCATGATCGGGGTCAACCTACACAACTTGGTCACATTTTGGGGTAGGGTGCGATTTGTGCAGCGAGACAGTCAGGGGTGGAGAATTGGCGGCGAGAAGGGTGGGGGTGGTTAGGGTCGGGGCGTGGAGAGTGCAATTGTGCGCGTTACATAGGAGAGCGTGGGGTTATGGAGGAGACGAGAAATTTGCATCCCCATGGGCTATATTTTAAATATATTATATGAAGGTTCCCATGACCTAGCTATTAAAGGGACAACATGTGTTGCGCCTAATATACTAGGACCAGGTGTATTTACACTTGCGATCAAGTAACATCCAAATCATATTATTCATTTGCATTTATCTATAAGTTATGTTGAATAAATACTTTTAATTGAAATTGTAAATATTAGAAATATTAAAAATTATATGATCTTGATGATGCTACGAGATGCAAAGAAAATGATACGTAACGACAATTATGATCACTAAGACCATGTTTGGATGTGTTGTATAAGTAGGGGAAAAGCTAAACTTACTATTTTGTATGTGATTTGAGTAAAAAGAACACAAAAATCCAACTGATACTATCTAGTTACATCATGTATAAGAAGCTCTTTCAAGAAATTAGAAAATTTACAACTACTCATAAATATGTATATCATTGACTCATTAAAATGTCACTTAATTCTTCAAGAAGATTATTGACCTCACTGAGAACAACTTAAGTATCTTCAATAGGTGGATTATTTCAACACATAGAATCTTATCGACTAACTCCTTATTTATGTGTAATTGGGATGCATTGGCTACTTATATGATGTAAAATGAAGAGAGGAGGGGTACTGTGTTGCCAATTTCCTCATTAAATAACGTAAGAGTCTTCCATTTAATATATACAAACATTTTACTCATGTTTATCAAAGCTTATGACCCATGGATGTACTCAAATCACTTATAAGTAAATTCAGGGCAACCTCTAATGTTGAAATGTTTTCTAGAACAATATATGAGAAGGCTTTGGGTGAAAGGTTGTGATACTAGTTGTGATATGTCTTGAAATGTGAAATACATGTGAATGACGGTTTTAATTGATTATGAATTTTTTGTTTGCCTACATCTCTTGATTAAGCTTAGTAAACATCAATTATGACTTGGGTTATATCTTTATGCCTATTGGTATTGCCCCTAATGGTTAGGCTCAGGTTCATAATTAGGAGCAAGCCTGCCAATGTGGATTTAGAGACTTGGTTTGTACTAGTACATGAATATAGGATTTTTAGCACATTGACAACCATATTGTATTACCTTCACAAGTACACCAATGTCTTATCTTCTAGTTCGATAGTAACCATCTTCCTTTTTTGGGAAGGGGCCAACACCCATCCTAAGAAAGTATCTTCCCTTCCCTAGTGTCAGATGCCTCTCCTAATAACTAACCCTAATATGATTACGAAGAGTGGTCCTGAGGTTGGTAAGGAACTAAAAGTTCACCCAAATTACATTTTAAAAGACACCTATGCCAAGTGACCTAGGTATGTGGGGCCTTCTATGTCATATCAGGAAAAATACACTCTCACAACAAGCCACTAGAATTGTACGAGGGATGATTCTGACCCTTGTGAGAGTGCTCTCTCATGATAAGTAATAGAAATCTCATCGCATAAAACTGGATTACGAAAGTGACCCAGGGAGGAGGAACCTTCAACGTTGGATGAGAAAGTTCTCAATGATAACAAACACCAAAAATTGATCTAGGTATGTGTTTCATACGACATCATGAGAATGACTCTCAAGGAAAGTCACATTGAAAATGATTAGAATCACAAGGGGACCTGGGAGGAGTGTCCTTGAATATTAGATGAGGAATTTCTCTCTCATATCAAGTCACCAAAAATGTGATGGGATGAGATTAGGCCCACATCAAAAGAATACCCACTCATGAATAGTGAGAGATATTGCATCTTCAAGGAGCAATACATGTAGGTAACCCATGGAGGAGGACCATTCCATGTCAAATGAGGAAGTTTATTACGACAATGAGTTAAAGAACATGCATTATAGAGGAAAAAGATCCCAAGATGACTACATAGGAGGGGCCTTAAGAATTTCTAATCTTGTTGGATCAGAATTTAGAATTCATTTTCGGTGTCACTTGCACTCTGAAACTTACCCCGAGATGCAATGAAATGTTGTTTTCTTCTTTCCATGGATGACTATTATTTGAAGAATGTCCCTTTACATGGGAGCGGTTCACGGGTTCCAAGGTGACTGAGTTGGGCCTAGTGATTGCATATTTGACCAGAAAGTTGCTTTAGCAAAATGTGTTATTCAACAACTGACGTCATTTTGCAGAACACATTGTTTGGTGGTTGGTATCCTGCTGCATAATATCGCTTTCCGCATAGGATATTTTATCCTCAAACTCTGTTTTGTTGATGATGTCACTCATCTAAAATTATATCATTACACAAATTGTATCCATGGTATCCAACAAGCAATTGAAGTATGCTTGATCTAAATTTACTTTCGAAGTGTAGCTGATCCATGTTTGTCACCTATACCTAAAGTGTTTGATTTTTTATATATTTATCACATGTACCTTGTTCCTTATATCATGAACCAACTAAGTTGAGAAAATCTAGGGTTTAACAAGAGGTTTATATGAAGAATCTAGATATTTGGATTGTAGAACTCATAAATAATGAGATAGACTAGGTGTGCTGCCCCACCCATAATTCTGACAGTGTCCTCTCACAACAAGTCTACATAAATATATTTGGGAGGATCCATGGCCCATATCATGACATTGTCCTCTGATAGCAAGTTCTTAAAAAATGAGTTTGGGAGGAGTCATGTCCCATATCATGAAAATGTCCTCTCATATCGAGTCCATGGAAATGCATTTGAGAGGAGCCATGACCTGTATCATGACAGTGTCTACTCATATCGAGTTCATGAAAATGCAATTGGGAGGACCCATGTCCCATATTGTGAAAGTGTGATCTCACAAAAAGTCCATATAAATGAAATTGAGAGGAGCCACAACCCATATCATGGTAGTGTTCTCCCACAAAAAGTCACCAAAATTTTTTTTGAGGAGCCACGACCCATAACATGATAGTTTCCACTCATAGAAAGTCCCTAATAATATTTTGGAAGGATCTAGTGCCCATTTAATATTTCACATCCACATCACAACATGAAGAATAAAAAAGATCAAGAACACTAGCAATAACACAAGGGAGGCATGTAACCTACACCCACCTCTCGGTAGTGTAGAACAATCCTAACTTTGTATACCACTCTCGTGGATATACTTAGATTCGGACTACAAACCCTTGTTCCCCAATGTTGGCTAAATTTGACATTATCAAACCCTTTGTTTTTATGATGACAAACATTTCATTCTTGTGAATCTAACTTGTTATTTGAGTGTTTCAGGGATATACAAATAAGGAAGTGGATAGTTGAAGATCTATACAAATTGGAAGATCAACACGCTTAGATTGCTTTTACTTTCATGGTTGTACTCAATGTAAAAACTTGTACAAGTACTTAGACATCATGTAAATCAAGCGTTAGATCTTCCCTATCCACTCACAACACTTAGAAAGATCCTCCCTTAAGATATAAGCACAATTACACATTGATACACACACTTAGTACATGGCTCAACACATTGGAACAGGGACATTCTCGGTCGACAAATTCCTCGACCGAGACACTCTCGGTTGATAATATTCTCGACCGAGAATAGTCCTAGCAAATTATATAGATGTTAGACTGAGTTGAAAAGTGGTTGGTAGTTGGAAATGAACGTTTCAATACACTCATTCCAGACCTTCCCTCGGTCGACAAATTCCTGCTCGGTCGACAAACTTCTCAACTGAGAAAGGTTCTGGACTGCACTTTTCAACATTAAATAACTAGTCATTCCAATGTAATTAGTGGACACCTAACGGCTAGTTGAGCACTAAGAACACCCTAGAAAGTGTCTAGAACATCCCTAAGAACTAGTAGGCCATTCCTATAAATAGGACATGCCTTAGGACACCCAAAGCATCACTTGTGCATACAATTACACTTGAGATTCATTCATAGTGAGAAATCAGCAAAAGCCATACTTGCAATCTGTTCTACACTAGCATCCTATATTTTAGTATCTCCTAGACACCACACTACCACATTCATCCACAGTGGTTAGGAGATCAATACACTTGATATAGGATCAAAGTGTTGTACTCAATTGCTAAAATTGTTTCTTTCTTCCAATCTTGTTCCTTCTATTGTATTTTA
This sequence comes from Alisma plantago-aquatica, assembly GCA_963693085.1. Taxonomy (NCBI): domain Eukaryota; kingdom Viridiplantae; phylum Streptophyta; class Magnoliopsida; order Alismatales; family Alismataceae; genus Alisma; species Alisma plantago-aquatica. Next base: position 471,906,773 of record OY856409.1, on the reverse strand, counting down.
TTCTCCTTTGCTAATCCTAGGTTGAGGTTGTTGGAGCTTCTTCAAGTGGTGAAGGTAGCTCAGTGGACTTAGGATTACTTCAAGAAGGATGTCTCAATGGGAAGCTACTTCAAGATGAAGGCTACTTCAAGGGGGAGCTTGGAGTTACTTTGAGGAAGGATGCTTCAAGGTTGGTGGGACTACTTCTAGGTGAAGGCTATCCTAAGGGTTGTGAAGGTAGTTGTATCTTATGTAGCATCCTTGTGAGGTAATAAAATACAATTGATTTCAAAATCCCGGTTGGGAACAACCGGGTAGTGGACTTACTCCCTTAGTATTTGCTAAGGGTGGAACCACTCTAAACACCTTGCCTCCTTCTCCAATCTTTTTGTGGTTGTTTGCTTAAATAATTTTTAAAATTATCATAAAACCCTATTCACCCCCCTCTAGTGTTTTTCAATTGGTATCAGAGCAGGCTTCAAGGAACTTTAACAAGTTTTGAAGAAAATGGGTGATGGACTACTAAACAACCTCAACTTGGAAGGAACACTTGTAGCTTGGCCCCCACCATTTGATGGCACCAACTACAACTATTGGAAGAGGAGGATGCAATTCTACTTTCAAGGGATCAACTGGGATCTTTGGAGAATGATTTAAAATACCTAAGCTCTTCCTCAAACAGAGTATGCTACATGGGATGCAAATACGGTAAAATTAGTCCAATTGAATGCAAAAGCTGTAAGTATCCTTTATTGATCAATTTCCATAGGTGAGTTTAATAGAATATCAAATTGTGAAACTACATATGAAATATGGCATAAACTCTCTATTACTTATGAAGGAACTGTTCAAGTAAAGAACTCCAAAATTAGTATGCTTAAACAAAAGTTTGAACAATTTTGTATGGAACCAAATGAGTCTATTAGTGAAATGTATGCAAAGTTTTGTTCTATTGTGAATGGTTTGAATGCATTAGGTAAAGCCATTAGTGAATAGGATCAAGTGTCTAAAATTCTTAAGTCTCTTCCTCCCAAGTACAAGCCTAAGGTGATTGCAATTGAAGAAGCCAATGACCTCACCCGACTAAGGATGGAGCAACTCATTGGTAACTTAGATGCACATGAAGTAACCTTGGTGGAGGAAGAAAGATGGGAGAATGAACTTCAACACAGAAGAAAAAGGACATGGCTCTAAAGGCTACAAAGGTCATCACTCAAGAAAGTGATGAGACAAGTGATGGATATGAGGAAGAAGAAACTCTCGTTGTAAATGGTAAGCAGTATAGAAGATTTAAAACTAACAAAACTTCTAGTGTTTATTCTTCCTCTAGGTTCTTTGAATGTGTCAAAAGGGGACATTTAAAAAATGATTGTCCCAAACTCAAGAAAGCATCTCACAAGAAGAAGGAAAAAGCCTACAAAGCTGCATGGGATGACTCAAGTGATGATAATGAGGATGAAGAAGAAAAAGTGGAATGCCTTATTGCTACAAAAAATGAATAAGATGATGAGTTAAGTCTTTTTTATTTATCTAAAGAAGAGTTAGTTGCTAGCATTGATGAATTGCATGATAAGTATATTGATTGTAAAAAGAAACTAAAAATAGTTACTAAAACTAATGAGGGGTTGTATGCTAAATTAAATGATCTTGCTTCTAAAAAATAAAGTATTATTTTTGAAAATTCTATCTTGAAATCTTCTCTTAATGATGGCAATACAAAGTTGCTTACTCTAGAGACAAACTATAATCTTATTTCTCAAGAAAAGGTTGAATTACTTGCTAATTTGAATAATATTCAAACTAAACCTATTTTATGCACTCATTTAGATTATGATGCCATTGTAAAAGAAAGATATGGTTTGTCATCTAACTTAGATCAAGCAAACTTAGATATTAAAAGGAGATTGGATGAAATTGCTAAGTTACAAAAGGAAATTAGTAGCTTGAAAAACAATGGTATTCTTGATAAGATCTTAAAAGATTCTTTTAGTCAGATTGGAAGGAGAGGACTAGGTTATAAGACCAAAGGTAAATCCTATAAAAAACCTATAGTGAGAAGGACACAAGTACCCAAGACTAAAATTATGTATGTGCCTAAAGACAATATAGCTAAGAAGAGAAATGAAATTGATTCTATCTGTTGTCATTATTGCTTGCGTCTTTGACATTATTCTTTCTCATGCCCATACAAGAAGAAGGATTTTGATTTACTTTGGATTCCAAGATCCCAAACTTAGGAAACTTGAATATTATTAGTTGAGATATGACTTAAAACATTACCTTGATATTAATAATGTCTTATCTCAACTAAACTCATTGTTATCTTGGATAATGAAGTAATCTAAAATCAAATTGAATAAATTGTTGAAAGCAAAAACAGAAACCATCTCGGTTGACAATAATTTCGACCGAGACACTCTTCGGTCAAAAACATTATTGACCAAAGAAGTTTCTATCTTAAAACTTATATTTTTTGGACAAATAGTATCCTTATCGATCGAGAAATCTGTCGACCGATAACATTTCGGTCGAGAAATTTGTCGACCGAAAGAAACTCTGTCAGAATTACTTTATAAAAGATAAAATACTTCAATTGCAAGTGATTCAAACATGTAATGAACTTTACATTGCTTTAAATATTTGAATGACCCAAATCAAAAGGCAGAATATATGGGCATCAAAACTTTATACTTTGTATGATCAAATTGTCCCAAACAAGTATACAAGAAGAAAAGATTAGTGTTATTCAAGAAAAAATACTAATAGAAAAACCATTGGAATAAGAGACTTTGTTCAATATTAACATTGAAAACAAAACAAGTGATCATAAAAGGAACTTGGTTAAAATACAATCATCATCATTATGAGAAAATTTATAGTTTGAGCATTCTAAGGAATTACGACAAGATAATCTTGCTCACATAAATTTAGCTCTAAAAGGAAAATTTAATCTGAAGGTTTTATTTTAAAATCATTCAACATTCACAAGTTTCTATATGAGCAAAATGAATAACTAATAATAATCATACACAACAAGATTAAGTCATATTCTAGAAGTGGTTCATTGGATAACTCATGAAAATGCATATATTGGATATCTACAGAACTGCCTCTTAGTCGAAAAAGAGTTTGACCGAGGGGCGCCCAGGTCGAAGTCAAGGTCGACCTAAAATAAGCTTGAAAAATTGCTTATTTGTAAACCATTCTTCTGCACTCAACCTTAGTATATTTTCTCAACATGTTAAAAACAAATTGATTCATGATTTTACTTATTCAATTACACTTCAAAGCTAGTTATGACCTTTGTATCCTTAAAGTAATTCAAATAAGGAAGCTTACAATATTCTTGAATATGATGCTCTTAAATGAATTATCTAAACAAATTAGGGTGTAACATCCCTTGTATTTGGTTAAGAGATACATAAATTGATTCCACTATGAGCCTAAAGGAATATCATATCATTTGAAGGCTTAACATCCCTTGTAAATGGTTGAGAAACTATCAAAATATACTCATAAGCCTAAAGGATTCTCATGTCATTTCAGGGCTTAACATCCCTTGCAAATGATTGAGAAATAAATCATGATTTTTGAACTATGGCTAAATTTGACATTCTTGTTATAGTATACAATTAAGGGGGAGTATCCCATTCAGGGGGAGCAAATTGTTTATATGGCTATCTTTTTGAAATGACAAAGGGGGAGAAAGAATATAAATCAAATAAATGAGTTTCATAATCTCTTGTCTTCACATAAATTATTGCTATATTCCTTAAAAGAATTCTATACCTCTTTGAATAAACAAGAGAATACTTACATAAGGTAAACATCAGGTATGAAACTCATGCTATTTAAATTTCCTTGATTTATATTTTAGAAATGTTTGTCATCTTAAAAAAGGGGGAGATTTTTGGCTAAATTTGACATTATCAAACCCTTTGTTTTGATGATGACAAACATTTCATTCTTGTGGATCTAACTTGTTATTTGAGTGTTTCAGGGATAAACAAATAAGGAAATGGATAGTTGAAGATCTATACAAATTGGAAGATCAACATGCTTAGATTGCTTTTATTTTCATGGTTGTACTCAATGTAAAAACTTATACAAGTATATAATGTACAAGTACTTAGACATCATGTAAATCAAGCGTTAGATCTTCCCTATCCACTCACAACACTTAGAAAGATCCTTCCTTAAGATATAAGGACAATTATACATTGATACACACACTTAGTGCATGGCTCAACACATTGGAACAGGGACATTCTCGGTCAACAAATTCCTCGAACGAGACACTCTCGGTCGACAATATTCTCGATTGAGAATAGTCCTTCTAGAAAATTCTATAGACGTTAGACTGAGTTGAAAAGTGGTTGGTAGTTGGAAATGAACATTGCAATACACTCATTTCAGACCTTCCCTCGGTCGACAAATTCCTCGACCGAGAGACTCTCGGTTGACAAACTTCTCGATCGAGAAAGGTTCTGGACTGCACTTTTTAGCATTAAACAACTAGCCGTTGCAATGTAATTAGTGGGAACCTAACGGCTAGTTGAGCACTAAGAATACCCTAGAAAGTGTCTAGAACGTCCCTAAGCACTAGTAGGCCATTCCTATAAATATAACATGCCTTAGGACACCCAAAGCATCACTTGTGCATACAATTACACTTGAGTTTCATTCATTGTGAGCAATTAGCAAAAGTCACACTTGCAATCTGTTCTACACTAGCATCCTATAGTTTAGTATCTCCTAGCCACCACACTACCAAGTTCATCCACAGTGGTTAGGAGATCAATACGCTTGATATGGGATCAAAGCGTTGTACTCAATTGGTAACATTGTTTCTTTCTTCCAATCTTGTTCCTTCTATTGTATTTTGTTCTCCCTTGCTACTCCTAGGTTGGAGGCTACAGAAAGGAGGTTGTTGGAGCTTCTTCAGGTGGTGAAGGTAGCTCGGTGGACTTAGGATTACTTCAAGAATCATGTCTCAATGGGAAGCTACTTCAAGAGGAAGGCTACTTCAAGGGGGAGCTTGGAGTTACTTCGAGGAAGGTTGCTTCAAGGTTGGTGGGACTACTTCTAGGTGAAGGCTATCCTAAGGGTTGTGAAGGTAGTTGTATCTTATGTAACATCCTTGTGAGGTAATAAAATACAATTGCTTTCAAAATCCCAGTTGGGAACAACTGGGTAGTAGACTAACTCCCTTAGTATTTGCTAAGGGTGGAACCACTTTAAACACCTTGCCTCCTTCTCCAATCTTTTTGTGGTTGTTTACTTAAATAATTTTTAAAATTATCATAAAACCATATTCACCCCCCTCTAGTGTTTTTCACCCAACACATCCCAGCCACTCCCATGGTCAAGGTAGTGCATCTAAGGTACATCTCCTTACTCCTATGCACATCTTCCCATATTATACAAAGAGAAGAAATCATACATACAAAGTGGCAAGCAAAGCATGCAAGAAGAATTAAACATCGATGAACCTTAGAATAGTGAAACAACTAGCATTATATATGAAATCTATAGTCAACACTGTTATGACACGAGAGTTACTCCCCCATGCCTAAGAACAAGAGATTTACTCTTCCATGGCTGTAGAAAATAGATACAAGAGGTAGAACATAATGTCACACATCATAATAGAAGGAAATAAAATTGGATGTCTGTGGAAGAAGAGGGAATGTGACGTCCCTAGATTTTCTAAAACTTAATCTGATGTGTGACATCCAAATTGAAACCCTCACCTTAGCGAGAATCCCAATTTAAACACCCCACACTAGGATAAGAAGAAGAAAATTAAGGGAGTCCGAAGGAAACAATGAGTAGCACATGCACATGAACAATAAAAAAACCATACAATATATGTTCACCATTCAACATATAATTACAACATGAATTATTACAACATTTGATATTACATATTGAACAACAAACTTATACATATACATGTACTACTACTAAACTACAAGATCTTAAGACAATAGGTCCACCTGTACATCAGCTCACCACACAACTCACAACTATCATGCTCTTCAAGATCATATGTCCACAATCTAAACAAAAGATTACATGTGGTACACATCAGCACAATATTCAAGAATATTATACTGAGTACGCCTACGTGTCTTTTATATACCTCTCATCATATCTTGGCAATAAGATAAAACTAATACTTTGCAGTTATAAAGAAATATAAGAAAATCATATACTTGCACAAAGATGTTCATTAACAAAAGAGAACACACATTTTAAGCATATTTTCCATTATATCATCCATGCATTTACTACCTGAGAGTTGAGTGCATTAAGGCCTTTATGGTCTACTACCAAAGAGTTGGATCATTTCACAATGTGATATACTACCAAAGAGTTGGATCACTTCCAAGTACTTTACTACCAAAGAGTTGAAGTACGTATTTTCCAGCACTTTACTACCAAAGAGTTGAAGTGCTTAGATATAATGGAACTGATATATTATGTTTCATGTGTTCATAGAAATAAGTATGGAAAATCATGCAACATATCATACAAGAACAATCATTTCATCCAATATCATATGCCAAGTATTTTACTACAAATATAACACAAGCATATTGTAAAATAATCCAAGTAAGAGGTAACGGCATACCTTGATCATAGATATACTAATCACATTCCTGATGTCATCTATATCCTTATCAACCCTAATTAAGACAAGCCCACATATCACCATCAGGTTCTCATCATCTCAACCCTAGTTATCATCATTTTAGGATTTGCTTAGTTGATTAGGACATTTCCATCATTACTTGCATTCTTTTCTTAGAATTATCTTACTGATGTCATTTTCCAGATTATGATCCATTCACTGAACATTAGGTTCCATATCCTTTTTGTGCACATATTAACCCTACGTTACAACATTAGCCTAAATTAGGGTTTCAAACCATGTATTAAGGGTCAATTTCATATAACATGGATTTTGTGTATAAACTGATCTCATATTTACAAATTATCTTCCAATTACAGATATGAGGGTGTTCTGTGAATTTCATCATTTATTGAGCATGTATGTATTTATTGCATTTTATTTAGGGTTATTAGCCCTAAATAGACATTCTAAGCAAATTACATGAGTATGTGTCATAACATGACCATATCTGACATCATATGCATTATAAACATAATTATGGATTTATGAATCATGCTCTCATAATTTTAGGCCATCTTTTGATATTTATAATACATGATAATAGCATTTCACAACTTACATGATACCACTGACATTAGTGCTTCAAAAGTTGGATATTATGATTTCATATTGTTCTATGCATTTTTCTAAACAATTTCATATATTATATGTATTTTTCAAATAAATGAGCTATTTATTACGAATTATACAAGATATGTAGATTTACTGAAGTTTTACCTTTTCTAGCCAATCGGTCGTCGCCACGTGGCCATGTGGGGGCGTATTTCTTCTCACTTGGGCTAGCAGGTTGATCCGGTTCATGGCTAGTCTAGCTGGTTCATCTTTTGGCTGGTTGGTTTGAGCTGGTGTTCAGCCGGTTCAGAGCCTTCCTTTCTCTTCGCTTTCAGGCTCTCTCTCTCATCTCACAATCTCAGCGCCCGATGCATGAGTTCGTTGTGGGAGTGCCGCCATGAAGAAGGTCTGTAGTGGGGTATAGGTGCTCTTAACCTCCTCCTCGAGGATTGATAACAGGGCCAACAGATTCAGCCCCACTCCCTCAGTCGTCGGCTGCTCACCCTTCTGCCTGAAGCTCCTCCTCGTGAACTCGAGGAGGTCACCGCCGTAGGTCACCCCCAAGGTGGTACAGAAAGGGGGAAACAATCTCAGATCCTCCTCATGAAGGATTGAAGGCGTGAAGAAGAGCTAGAATCATCCAAGAACTCCTCCCTATCCTTCAAAAGAAGCGGGAGTCACCTATTCACAGTCCCTGAGCTCTACCTTCCTCTCCAGCTCACTAGAGTTTGTCAGCCATGAAAACTTCCACAAAACTCCACACTACGGTCCTAGGTGAACCACCTAGGCTTCGGGATTCATTTCCCCTTCTTTGTTCTCCAACAAGAGCCCTATATCCTTGTTCTACACCCTCAGCCACCTCCTGCTTCTTACAGTGGAGAGACAGTGGAAAAGGGTGGGTCGTTCTCCCTGTACACTGGACTAAAGACCACAATTAAAGGGTCATGGTATTGAGTATGACAAATAGAACAAAACCGTACATTTGATTTTCCCCTTTGATCCACGACCACAATGTAGAGTGGTGGGGAGGTTACGGAGACAACTCTGCCCCACTACCTTGTTGTAATCGCAAGGTAGGAGATGAAAAGAGATCCATCGATCAGAGATCCAAGGGTCAGGTTCTGTCCTCCCAAAGCCAGATCCGTGGCTACTACTATGACGTGTTGTGACCAAAGGATTAAGCATCTAGGGCATAGAAAAGGCCACACAACACACCACCTAAAAGGCATGTGTGACACAGCCAACCTAGGGCAGGAATATTAAACTTTGGTCCATCAAACACCAATAATGCACATCATTTCTCAAATTTCAAACCATCATAACTTCATATAGGGTCCTCCAATTGCCACCAAATTTTAACCATAGCTTCCTCACAACTCAAGCCACCTTGTACACGAATTTGGTGTCAAAAATCAACTATTTGACTTGTCAACTAAATTCCTCAAAAGACATTAAATATATGGATCTTAATCATGATATAAACACCGATCACCATTCAAATCATACCAAAGAACTTGTAACTCTTAAGATAACTCAACATGGATGAATTCACTCATGTCATTAGTTATTTAGGGATTCCAAAAGTCCACTCCATCACATCCTACACACCTTAAAATAAATTTCGACCTCAAAATTAAGCCAAGAAAAACCAGTCCATCACATCATATACATCTTAAAAGAAATTTTGTCCTCAAAATTAAGCCATTCATATACTCTTGGGAAAAACCAAGGGTTTTCATTCACATGTAGGCCACCACTTCCAAAAATGTTTAGAAAAAATTGGTCATGTCATGACATATCTCAACTATTAAGGTTGCATCCTTATCTTTATTTATGCATTAGGGTTCCCACATCATATTACCATGTTCCAAAAGGAGTTAACTAAAGTTAACCCATTATATCAAGGTGTCATAATCGTTATGTTGCGCTAACTGTCGAACTGTATTTTTCATCTTTATTAAGCACTAAGTTTAACACCTCATGTAGCATGTTTCATTCATATGATCTTATTTCATTGCTCATTATAAATTGCAATATTTACTAGTGATTTCATCACAAGATTAAACAAAAATATCACATTATAATTATTATTCATGTATATGGTTAACCATTTATGCGTTGATATCTATTAAACCATCTCTAGGTTTCCATCATATCATGTCTATATATCACATCTCGAGATTAGATCACATCCTTACATATATTATATCATGGTTGTTCTAAATAAACTTATGCAAGGGGCTTGTTAAACATATATATCAAAACTTCATCAAGTCCAACTGAGATTCTCCTGACCTATATCATGAGTGTAGTGTCATGCTCAGTCTCTCTGAGCTAACTCAACTCTATGAGTATCTCATATGCACAAACCTTATCCTCCCTCTTTGTTCTAGGGTTATCAGGTCTACCTCATTAGCATTGGTGATAACTTTGCAAGATCTAGCCACATAAGCACAAACCAAAAAATGCTATGACATTCTCTTCATAGGTCTCTATCCATGAGATATTATGTCTCTCTTACATGTACACCACTAGAGTCCTACATGGGAACCACCAACCCAAGCATGAGGCTTCATAGAAACCAACACAACTACCTCCTCCAGGGTCTTGGTCTTTCTCCCTCACCCAGATGGTAGGCACTCATATTTATATTCACATGCACATATATAATGAGCCTCTCTCTATCTCTAGGGTTTGGTCCTTCCAAGGACACCTAGGGTTTAGTAAGATTATAGGAATCATGCACAAAGTGACTCAACTCAATCACTCAGGAGTAGTCTAGTTTAGGACATATCATATCACATATTTCATAATTCTCATATTTCTCATATCATGGAGTCTAGGTTCTCTGACCTTCTCCCTGTGGGTCTCACTCTCTCTGGAGTTAACCCCGAAACTGGTCCTAACACTAGAGGTCCTCCTTCGTAAAAGGGATTGAGGCTCTTGATGATTCACATCTTTGTCTTAGCTTATCCTAACTTATCTTAGAGAAGCATACATATTGTCATAATCAAAGCCCATCTCCAATCCTCAACATTGAACTTAAGTCCTCAAAGACAAACATAGATCATCATAACCATCTTATGTCATCTATATAAGACTTACATCATATCATCAAAACTTATTTCATCTATTCCATCTATCATATATTCTAACAAGGCTCTAGACATCTAATCTAGAACTACTCTCTCTTCTAGACCGATGTCATTCACTTTCACTTAGGTTGCATGACCACCTCCTACTCGTACATGTGTGGGGACACATTTTTGTAATACATATATAATAAAATATTATATAGTTTTTCTCCGATAAAACATGTATCAGAGAAAACTATCAAGGTTCGATCTGATTGGAATCATAAACCACATCCAAAAAATGAGTGCCCCACACAAAGTAGAGAGTACAGTGTCATGAAAACTAGTGAAAAGGGTGAGAACATGGTGTAGGCTGGTGTAGCTACCCAAAACATAGATGCATCATATGTGAAGGGTTTCTCTTCCCATGATGTACGTCATTTCTAAAATGAGTGCCCCACACAAAGTAGAGAGTACAGTGTCATGAAAACTAGTGAAAAGGGTGAGAACATGGTGTAGGCTGGTGTAGCTACCCAAAACATAGATGCATCATATGTCAAGGGTTTCTCTTCCCGTGATGTACGTCATATCTAAATAATGCAACATACCATACCACTGCATATAAGGAAAGAATGACATTCAAGGACTTGCTATACAACAAACACCAGTCTAGACCTAGTTCTCAGACATAATGCTAACCTAGAGGCTAGGTCAGATCTAGTCTCTAAAAGATGACTAATATAACCCTAAAGATTATTGAGTTCAAGGTTCTTTAGTTTTGCATTGCATAATGAGCAAATGTCAGGCTTTGCTATTGTTCATGCTCTGATACCACCTGTGACATCCCCATATTTTATAAAACTTAATCTTATTATGTGACGTCCAAATTGAAACCCTCACTTCAGTGAGAATCCCAATTTAAACACCCCACACTAGGCTAAGAAGAAGAAAATCAAAGGAGTCAGAAGGAAACAATCAGTAGCACATGCACATGAACAATAAACAAACCATACAACATATGTTCACCATTAAACATATAATTACAACATGAATTATTACAACATTTGATATTATATATTGAACAACAAACTTATACATATACATGTACTACTACTAAACTATAGGATCTTAAGACAACAGGTCCACATGTACATCATCTCGCCACACAACTCACAACTATCATGCTCTTCAAGATCATATGTCCACAACCTAAACAAAAGATTACATGTGGTACACGTCAGCAAAATATTCAAGAATATTGTACTGAGTACGTCTACGTGTCTTTTATATACCTATCATCATATCTTGGCAATAAAATAAAAATAATACTTGGCAGTTATAAAGAAATATAAGAAAATCATATACTTGCACAAAGATGTTCTTTAACAAAAGAAAACACATATTTTAAGCATATTTTCCATTATATCATTCATGCATTTACTACCTGAGAGTTGAATGCATTAAGGCCTTTATGATCTACTACCAAAGAGTTGGATCATTTCACAATGTGATCTACTACCAAAGAGTTGGATCACTTCTAAGTACTTTACTACCAAAGATTTGAAGTACTTATTTTCCAGCACTTTTCTACCAAAGAGTTGAAGTGCTTAGATATAATGGAATAAATATATTATGTTTCATGTGTTCATAGCAATAAGTATGGAAAATCATGCAACATATTATACAAGAACAATCATTTCATGCGATATCATTTGCCAAGTATTTTACTACACATATAACACAAGCATATTGTATAATAAGCCAAGTAAGAGGTAATGACGTACCTTGATCACATATATACTAATCACATTCCTGATGTCATATATATTCTTGTCAACCCTGATTAAGACAAGACCACATATCACCATCAGGTTCTCATCATCTCAACCCTAGTTATCACCATTTCAGGATTTGCTTAGTTGATTCAGACATTTCCATCATTACTTGCATTCTTGTCTTAGAATTATCTTACTGATGTCATTTTTCAAATTATGATTCATTCTCTAAACATTAGGTTACATATCCTTTTTGTGCACATATTAACCCTAGGTTACAACATTAACCTAAATTAGGGTTTCAAACCATGTATTAAGGGTCAATTTCATATAACATGGATTTTGTGTATAAACTGATCTCATATTTACAAATTATCTTCCAGTTACAGATATGAGGGTGTTATGTGAATTTCATCATTTATTGAGCATGTATGTATTTATTGCATTTTATTTAGGATTATTAGCCCTAAATAGACATTCTAAGCAAATTACATGATTATGTGTCATAACATGACCATATCTGACATCATATGCTTTATAAACTTAATTATGGAATTACTAATCATGCTCTCATAATTTTAGGCCATCTTTTGATATTTATAATACATGATAATAGTATTTCACAACTTACATGATATCACTGACATTAATGCATCAAAAGCCGGATATTATGATTTCATATTGTTCTATGCATTTTCTGAACAATTTGATATATTATATGTATTTTTTCGATAATGAGCTATTTACTATGAATTATACATGATTTGTAGATTTACCGGAGTTTTACATTTTCTAGCCAATCGGCTGTCGCCACGTGGCCATGTGGGGGCGCGCTGCTTCTCACTTGGGCTGGCAGGTTGATCCGGTTTGTGGCTGGTCTAGCTGGTTCAACTTTTGGCCGGTTGGTTTGAGCTGGTGTTTAGCCGGTTCAGAGCCTTGCTTTCTCTCCGCTTTCAGGCTCTCTCTCTCGTCTCGCGATCTCAGTGCCAGGTGCGTGAGCTCGTTGTGGGAGCGCCGCCGTGAAGAAGGTCTCTGGTGGGGGATAGGCGCCCTGAACCTCCTCCTTGAGGACCGATAACAGGGCCAAGAGATTTGGCCCCACTCCCTCAGCCGTCGGCTGCTCGCCCTTTTGCCTGAAGCTCCTCCTCGTGAACTCGAGGAGGTCGCCGCCAAGGTGGTACAGAAAGGGGCAAACAATCTCAGATCCTCCTCATGAAGGATTGAAGGCGTGAAGAAGAGCTAGAAGCATCCAGGAACTCCTCCCTATCCTTCAAAAGCAGTGGGAGTCACCTATTCACAGTCCCCGAGCTCTGCCTTCCTCTCCAGCTCACTGGAGTTCGTCAGCCATGGAAACTTCCACAGAACTCCACGCTGCGATCCTGGGCGAACCACCTAGGCTTCGGGCTTTGTTTCCCCTTCTTTGTTCTCCAACACAAGCCCCAAATCCCTGTTCTACACCCTCGAGCATCTCCTGCTTCTTGCAGTGGAGAGACAGTGGAAAAGGATGGGTTGTTCTCCCTGTACACTGGATTAAAGACCACGATTAAAGGGTCATGGTATCACGTACGATGAATAGAACACAACCGTCCATTTGGTTTTCCCCTTTGAGCCACGACCACAATGTAGAATGGTGCGGAGGTCATGGAGACAACTCTTCCCCACTACCTTGCTGTAACCGCAAGGTGGGAGATGAAAAGAGATCCATCGATCAGAGATCTAAGGGTCAGGTTCTGTCCTCCCAAAGCCAGATCCGTGGCTACTACTATGACATGCTGTGACCAAAGGATTAAGCATCTAGGGTGTAGAAAAGTCCACGCAACACACCACCTAAAAGGGGTGCATGACACAGCCAACCTAGGGCAGGAATATTAAACTTTGGTCCATCAAACACCAATAATGCACATCATTTCTCAAATTTCAAACCTTCATAACTTCCTCTAGGGTCCTCCAATTGCCACCAAATTTTAACCATAGCTTCCTCACAACGCAAGCCACCTTGTATACGAATTGGGTGTCAAAAATCAACTATTTGACTTGTCAAATAAGTTCCTCAAAAGACATTAACTATATGGATCTTAATCATGATATAAACACCGATCACCATTTACACCTTACCAAAGCACTTGTAACTCTTAAGATAACTCAACATGCATGGATTTTCTCATGTCATTAGTTATTCAGGGATTCCAAAAGTCCACTCCATCACATCCTACACACCTTAAAAGAAATTTTGACCTCAAAATTAAGCCAAGAAAAACCAGTCCATCACAGGGAAAGAGTTCGAACTCTAATCAAGGAGTAAAAAATTTGTCCTTACTGCTGGAAAATCTCCAGAAAGCTTCACGTCAAAGTCGAGAGAAGAGAGCAGTGAAGATCCTTGGTGCAATTATTGGAGAAGAAGGAAGAAGAAGAAGTTTCCCTCCTGAGAAACCAACTTTTCTCCCTTGGAACACCTCCAACTCCTCCTCCCTGTTCCTTGATTGGGTCCCCTTCCAAATGGTCTGAAATATGTTGTGATAACTGTCTCAAGACAGTTTGGGGTCGTATATATAAGTGTGGGGTAGTTAAATTTTCGTTTGAGTGAAATCTGCAGGTCACACAACATGTCTTTTATAAGACACGATGTGTCTTATGTGATAACTGAAGTCTAGATCGAGTTCTGGAGAGTTACACAACATGTATTTAATAAGACACGACGTGTCTCTAATAAGACATAGTGTGTTGCTACAAATCTGGGAGTTCTGGGTTCAATTTATGGACTGCGATACAGGGTGTCTTTAATAATATATGAAGTGTCTTTATTAAGACACGGGGTATCTTTATCAGTTTCAGCAATATTGATTTTCTGAATGTCTAGATGATTGGGGGAATGCGTTGATGGATGTTATGATTGTATTTTGTCCCCATTTGATTGCCAAATTATTGTACCTACAAACCAAACCATAGAGCAAGTATAGACAACAATAAAGTGGAAAATCTAGCATGATTAAGTGTGATTATTGCATGAAAATGATTTAGAAATGTGACCAAAAGTGGTCCTAAATGTGATATAAAATATGCACATCATATCATCTCATAGTAAGTCTATGAAAATACATTTAGAAGGAGTCAAGGCCCATTTCATGATAATTTCATCTCACAATGAGTCCATAAATATGCATTTGGGAGGAGACATAACCCATAGAATGATGGTGTCCTCTCACCACAAGTTCATGAAAATGCATTAAGGAAGAGCCAGCGCCCGTATCTTGACAATGGCATCTCATAACATGTCCTTGAAAATGCATTTCAAATTAGGTTACAGATATAGTGTAGAGTACCTATAAAGCAAAACCTATTTGTACATGTATAGGCTTCCCAAATCTTGGCTTATAAAATGCCAAGTATTGACGGAGGAAGGAATCTTTTCTTAAAAAATAAAGTTGTTTATTGCATGCCACACATGGTAAAGTGTGGCCACAATCAACACATGAGATTTTGTCTCATGGAAATGGATGATGTCATCAAATTTGCTAGCTTCCTCTAGATGAGTTCCTCCACCCTAGTCCATAGCATTCTGGTGAATTCACATGACCATAATAAGTGTTCTCATGATTCAATTCCCTTTTGACACAGACTACAACGTGAGGCTAGAGCAAACCCTATAGAATGTAGAAAGGATTCTGCAATTGACCTTCCATGAAAGGTTTTCCAACAATGTAATAGGTATCTTCTAGGTTGATTATATTTCCATAACCATTTTCCCACAAAAATTTATCATTCATTGTGCGGATAAACACCCAAGCACCTTTTATAGAAAATTGGTTGAGTCCTTCTAGAAAATAGATGTCATTTCTTGTAATTTGAATATTTTTACAGATACTTTCAAGCTCCCTAACCCCTCTTATATCTGGGATGCACCATTACCCATCCTAAATAACTACAAATAGCAGTTAGTTTATATCAAAACCATTCTTCAACTAAAGAGCATCCCTAATTTTATCTTCAAGCCACTTCCCTTCAACCAACGGGTCATTCCACATGCCAATGGAATTTCCTGAGCCTATCTTAAACCTTACACAAGGTAAAACATAGTTTCTGAACCTTAACAAGTTCCACCAGTTCCAACATTGGTTCTGTTTGGATTCACAACTCCATACAGAGAAGCTAGATATGTATATGTTATGGACCCACCTGACCCATAGAGAGGCTTTAGTATTCGAGATATCACATAGGTCTTTAATTTGCCCATCCTGGATCCAATCCTTAACTCTCTTGATGCCCAAGTGGCCTTATCTTTTGGTCTACATACTTTATCCCGAGCAATAATATGTAGCTCTACATACTTTGTCCCACACAATCAAGATTCATATATGATTCACTTAGAGCAGCCAGAGCATCCTTCTCTCTTAGCTTTGCACTATCTACTACATCATGCTCCACCTAGAATTAGGGCTTCAGTAGCAATTGGTGGAAAATAGAGATGATGATTGAGGTATGAAGGGAGTGATAGGTATGGGGTAAGCCGGTACTGGGGGTGCAGTTGGGATAAATTTTGCGTTAACCAATCTTTGCAGCACGGATATATTAGAAAGCGACAAGATTAAGTGGGGGAGGTTGTTATATGTAAAAGATTTCATCGTGAGAGGGTGTTCCAATGAATTTTTTTTGTTTAATCAAGTGATCAGTTGGAGAATAATTAAGTGTTTCAATAATCTCCTCTCATAGAAAGTCCCTAAAATACTTTTGTGAGGAACCGAGGCCCATATCATGACAATGTACTCTCACAACAAGTCCCTCAAAATGCATCTACGAGGAGCTGGGGCCCATATCCTAATTGTGTCCTCTCCAACAAGTCTTTGAAAATACCCTTGTGAGTAACTAGGGCCCATATCATGAGAATGTCCTCTCACAATAAGTCTCCAAAAATACATTTGTGAGGAGTCAGGGCCCATTTCATGATAGTGTCCTCTCACAACAAGTTTGCATAAATGCTTCTTAGAGGAGCTAGGACTCATATCATGACAGTGTCCTATCACAACAAGTCCTTGGAAAAGCTTTGATCCGAAACATGTATGAATATAATGTCCACTTAAATGGTCATAAAGGAGACATGTATGAGTTTGTGGACAATTAGAGAATGGTCATTCAGGTGCATGAGGAAACCCCATCAATTGGTAGAGATTGCTGCTGGGGTGGGTGGTCTACGCAAGTTCACCATAATATATCTAGGAGGAGCCACGACCCATATCATGATAGTGTCCTCACACAACAAGTCCCTACAAATGCATTATGGAGAACCAAGAGCCCATATCTCAATGATTTTCTCTAACAAAAAGACCCTCTAACTGCATTTGGGTGGAGTTAGGCCCCATGTCGTAATAGTGTCATATCACAAGTCCATGAAAATGCATTTTGGAGGTGCCAATGCCCATATTATGACATTTTCCTCTCACAGTAAATAGGCCCTTTTGCCTTAGAATGATCCTAAAAGAGATGTGTTTGAGTTTGGGATTGATCATCATATGAAAATTGCTACACTTGCTTGTGGTACTTGCGATAATTATAGCCCTACTTGCATAACTTGTTTAACAACTACAAGGAAACTAGATCTCATAACACAACATCACGACTGCCTCCACGACGCATGTCGTGATTGTGATAGAACATGATACAACAACATTAAAGCAAGGCGTCACGACCAGCCTTACACATAGGCTTTGTGACCAAACCAGACCAAAACACAACATCGCGACCCACCCTCACAATAAGTCCTTAAAAATGCATTTGGGTGGTGCCTAGTCCCATATCATGACAATGTCCTCTCACAACAAGACCATGAAAATGCATTTGGGAGGTTTTAGGGCCCATTCAAGACAAATGTTATCTCACATTAAGTCTCTAAAAATGCATTTGGGAGGTGCCACAAGCCATATCATGATAGTGTCATTTTACAACATGTCGCTTCAAATGCATCTGGAGGTGTCAGGGCCAATTTCAAGTTTAATGTTATCTCACATAAAGTCCCTAAAAATGCATTTGGAGGTGCCACGACCCATATCTCACAACACAACATCACGATTGTCTCCATGACGCACGTCGTGACCATGATAGAACGTGATACAACAACGTTAAAGCAAGGCTTCATGACTAGTGTTACACCTAGGTTTCACGACCAACCCAGATCACAATGTCGCGACCCACCCTGATAGCACAATGTAGCGACCGCAAAAAATGCAGTGTCATGACCAGACCAAAATAAAGTGTCACGTACAGAAGAAGAATGGATCATCATGACTGAAACAAGGGCAACCATCACTACCAAAACAACACCAACTGTCTCGACCTCAAATGCACATGGTGCAAACCCCCACCTCAGACATCAGGGCAGTAGCTGAGAAAGGGGAGTGTGATGGCTGCACATCTTTCTCGACCCAAAAACACAAGAGAAACGACAATCTTGACTAAAAGAAGACCCAACAACAAGAACACCAACGTCATCAAGGTAAAAAATCATAGATCCAAGATCATCAAACCCTAAAACGAGCACTGATGTGTTTCTGCCAATGGTGTTGCACAATACCCAATTAGAGTTTAAATAGATGAAACCCCACGAACAGACACACAATGGATCTTTCAAATTTTATATATGGACCTAGTCCGAAATACTGCTTAACTAATCACACATGCCCGCAAGTGCACGGAGTCGTGTTGTAGTATAGGCAAGTGGCAAGAGTAGGGTCGATCCTCAGGGAGAGGGGGCATTAGAGCTAAGTTAATGTGAGTTATGTTCTTAAAGTGGAGAGTAAGGTTTGAGGGTTTAAAGGTTGGTTTTGGTTGACTATGCTTTGATTGCAAGTAATTAACAATAAGAAGGAAACTAGATCTCACAACACAACATCACGACTACCTCCACGATGCACGTCGCGACCATGATAGAACGTGATACAACAACGTTAAAGCAAGGTGTCATGACCAACGTTACACATAGGCTTCACGACCAATCCACAACACAACGTCGCGACCCACCCTCACAGTAAGCCCTTAAAAATGCATTTGGGTGGTGTCAGGTCCCATATCATGACAACGTCCTCTCATAACAAGTCCATAAAAATGCATTTGGTAGGTGTTAGGTCCCATATCATTACAACATCCTCTCATAACAAGACCATGAAAATGTATTTGGGAGGTGTTAGTGCCCATATCATGACAAATGTTATCTCACATCAAGTCCCTAAAAATGCAATTGGGAGGTTCCATAACCCATGTTACAACCCCAACTTTTGGGTTCATTTGGTGAGAAATGTAATTTCTCATATTAAAGATATTGAAACAAGTAATGATATAATTGTCTTGGATAAATGAGTTTCGTTTACAATAGCCTTGTTGGCTGTTTTGTGGGCTTTATTGGCTATTGGGCCCAATAACAAGGAAAAGACAAACGGAACTCCATTATTAATAAGAAATGGGGAAAAGAAAAATGTAGAAACCTCTAGAAGGCAAAAGAATATAATCCAAAGTTGGATTTCCTGCCTCTTGGGTTCCAAGGAGTCCAAAGCTGCAAAGAGAAAGCAAAAAGAAAATAAAAGAACAATTAAATATTTCTTTATTAAGAAAGAAATTGAAAACAATGATAAAATGTGGGAAATAAGTGAAAAGAGGTATAATTGAGTTATCCTTGGTGGATTTTCGTATCCCAAGGATTCCTAATGATAAAAGGAGTACCAATGAGGAAAGTAAAAAGAAAGATAAAGAGAAATCCTCAAAAAGAGATATTTTAATAAGAAATAAACAAGATAATGTGAAATAGGGAATATAAATGCATCGAGAAGGATAATAAGTATCCTTAAAAAGGAATTTCGAAATCTTAGAGTTTCTTGGGGTCCAAGGAGCCCCAATGGAGAAGAAAGAAAGAGAAAATACCAAAAATGCAAAATAAGAGGATAATGTGATACATTATTAATGATTTTGGTGGCATTGTTAAAAAGGAAGTATTTTCTACTAAATGAAATAGAATTTCGTGCCAATGGGTTAAAAGTCAAGCAATAAAGAGAATAAGTGAGAGGAATTTCGAATTCCTAATATATAAAGAACAAAGTATATTTAAAGGGATAATGAAGAGAGAGAAGTTGCTTCTTAACTAAGGACAATATGTTTCCTTTTGGGAAAAGGACTTGAGTCCTCGTGGATGCACATCTTGGGGTGTGAATACCCACCCTTATATAAAGGGTAGAGCCTTGGCTTGAGCCCAAGAGAGAGAGAGAGATCCCACGCTCTCCTCCTTATGCAAACCCTAGTCGAGAGTAGGGGTCTATCCCTGGAACAACAGAGGTTCATTTGGTGGTCTTGGTGGAGGAAGAAAGCCTCCACGACAACCTAAGAGGGACCGGATATCAAACCCGCGCTCCTATCTTCAAGCAACTCCATCTATAGGTCTGCAAACTGCTACAAACGCAGCAACAATTGCGACCTATTTTCACTCGGGAATGGCCATATTGGTCATGACCTGAGGGCGCCTTGCGTGCGCCAGGGTGATGCGAGGCTGGGGTGGCCATGGGCGACGACCCTCGAGCCATAGGGGAGGGGTGGAGCGGATCGCGAACATCTGTAGTGGGCGATCCAGCAAGGGTCACGAGGAAGAAGATGAACCATGCCCTTTTGACGCTTTTGCCTCTCCTTGCTACACAACGCCGACCACTTAACTAAGGGCAGATAGGTCTTTTCGAAATGTTTCCAAATCTGCAAACAACATTGCATGCCATGAGTGATGTGGCACACACTGATTGGCTCAAGTAAGTTATTCTTGCAAAATTCATATTTAAAAAATGGTAACTCGGATGGGTACATATAATATATGTATTTTGCTCAGAAAAATGAGCGGAATTCATTAAAAATGGTTTTAGAGGCTAATTCCTCTTGCAATTCGAAAAGTAGTGTAAGTTATCAACTTTAATGAATTAAAGATTAAGAAACCCTATTTTGAGACGATTAATGTATTTAGTAGGGTTTAATGGATGTAAAGTTGATGTTAACATGTTTATTGTAAAAAGGTGCATTAAGAATAAAAAGGATGAACTTTGCACGTAATTAGTTTAATTTAGAAATTCATGTGCATAAATATGCTTTAATGGGCCTTGAAACCCTAATATTAGTAAATGTGACTCATAATGGTTATAATTATTCAAAGTCATGAATAATGTTAAGATATGATAATTCCAAGCTATTTCAAGTATAAAAGTTCCTATTTGTGGATACATACCCTTGATGTATTAATTAGGGTTTACTAATGGATAAAGGTAGAATTATTGACAAATAGAGTTCATGTGCGTTTTAGACCATAATGAACTATGAATTGATGATAAATGAGCATAATGAATGTTGTCATGGATTAAAAGATAAAAATGGTAGATTTAATGTAAAAGAGGCTTAATGGGCTTAATTGATGGTCAATTGTGCTTTTTCTGAAATTATGGTTTAAAATAGTAAAAAGATGAAGGAAACCCTAATTGCAATGGAAACCCTAAAAGTGGACTAGAAACCCTAGGAAGCGAGCTAAGTTTAATAGATCTTGATGGAACAATCAATGATAGGAAAATTGGATGCCCATTTGAGGATCAACTTGATGTGTGCTTGCTTGGTTTCTTAATTGGTTGAATTATTTCTGCAATCAAGTCAGCTTGACAGGTATGTGGTTAATTATGATTAATCACATTAGTTTCCCGAAGGTTTCCCGGATGATTAATCGCATTGAATGAAACTAAACAGTTTGGATGTTCATACTGTAATTATAAAGTCACTATGGTTATCACAATTATAAATACATGTGTATTCTCGCACCTACATGCCACCCTGATGGATGATGCCAAAAAGGTCAGGCCCAGGAGGGTAGACCAATGGGCACCCTGAGAGGTGACCCCAGGCACCAAGTTCAGGAATGAGAAGGTGGCCTATGATATTGCATGACTAAAGGGAACCATGAAGGGTGACCCCAGGCACCAAGCTCGGGAATGAGAAGGTGGCCTTTAAGTCAATGGAAAAAGAGAAACCCGAAAGGGGGTATGCAGGGTTAGGGTAAAAGCAGTGGAGAATGTCACATTGAAAGTGTAAATTTGGCTTGTTAATTTAATTAATTGTGATAATTATATTGTTAGCCATATTTGTGAAATTTTGGTTGTCCCCACATACCGGAATATTTCGATATGCTGACCGACGTTTTTTTTGTTAGCATTTTAGGTACAAGATTGAAAAGGATAAATAGTAAAGTGGCATATGTGTAATTAAATAAGAGTTAAAGTACAAAGGAGGATTAGTTAGAATAGACTCCAGATGTGGATAGAAGTAGATATCCAAGTTTTTGAAAAAGGTATGCAAAGTTTTATTTTATTACAGCCTTTCAGTTTAGTCGGTAGAATTTGATAATTGTTATTGATTATTTTTCGAACCTTTGATACTGTTAATTGGGATAACAGCTATGACCTCTTGGTCTCCCTTAATTGGGGGTTACCAGGAGGCGGGGTCGTTACATTTGGTATCAGAACATATGTTCCTCATTTAATCTGTAATAATTGTTAAATTTTACAAACTCTGTAGAACCCAAGGGAGTTATTAGAGGATTTTCCGAAAGACAGAGGTGCCTAGAAAAGATCACGTCTGGGGGTTGGCAAGATTTTCCTCCGCACTGCTAGTCCGAATATGAGGACTCCCGGATTAGTGTGACTACTTGGCCGATGTCTTAGGATCTTACTCGAAATAAGATACCTTTAGGACTCTCTCATCTTATTCATCCCTTCTCAACTCAAATGCTATTAAGGACCTTAAGGAATAGGGTTTTCTCTCTTTTCCTCACCCTCTTGAGGTATGGGTAAGGTTGATAAGATTTAAGGAATCCTCCATCAAATTAATGAAAAACATGTAAATAAGATGTCATGGACATAAGCTTAATAGTTAAGCGTAAACTAAAGAATAGATACATGCTTAGGTCGTATGACATATGTTGTCATTCCCTCAGGAGAGACATGAGGCTAGACCTTCTTGACAAGAGGATGAGTAGAGAAAGTTAGTCTTATAGGTAGAGATCTCCATCATAAGTAGAGACCTGGCACATCCTTTGAGGATGATGCTAACCCTAACCCTAAGTAGTGGTTAGAGAGAGAGATGGCATGATGACATGATGTCATGATAGACCAGATGGGTGAACATGCTTTTGGATGCCTATATGATCTATGAGAGGTTGGATTACCTAGCACCTTTGGAAACCCAACCCTGGGAAAGGGTCGTGCATGTTAGAGAGAAGGATAGCTCCTTCATTGATGAGGTTAGAAAAAGACCTATAGAAACCCTATGGGCTTATGAAAATAGGGCATAGTATGCACCCAGAATACGTCAATGGTGCGAGCAGTAGGATAAAACCCTGTCCAGGGGAGTATGATGGATAGCTTACAAGACAAGCAATAATCTTGAGCAAAAATTAGTTGAACATAGGCTTCACCCAGGTAGGGGTATGCTTGTGATCTTGATCCATCTTCATGGAGAGATGACCCCTAATAGTGAGGCTGGTTGAGAGAGAGTAGGACCAAGCAAGAAGGTTGGAAGCTTAGACTCTGAGATATGATGAACAGTGGGAGTTGAGGATGATGCCACCTAAGTGAATGGTTGTGCTTGCCTCATGCATAATCCCTAGAGGCTAATGGTATCTTGGTTTCCTTTAGAGGAACCAAACCCTTAAGAGAGGATGAGGTTATTGGTACCTACGTGCCTATGGTATAGGCGTTTACCTTTAGAGTTAAGAAGAAGAGTGCCTTAGACCCTGAGGAGGCTTTATACCTAGTTGGTTTCCCTTGAGGAGGACTCCACCCTGAAGTGTTGTTCAAATAAAAGGATCATGGGAAGCACATGACATACCTTGGACATGCTTGATTCGTGGTTAAAGGTTGAGCATGCAGTGGGACACCCAAAAAGTGAACCTAGGGTCCCTAGGTATAAGAAGGGAAGTGGTGTACCTGATGCTCATGATGAGATTTGAGTTTTATAGATTCGAGCATGGTACTCCTCATGTTTAGAAGAAAGGTAAACCCCCTTAAGTCAAAGGAATGTTTAATGAACCGCTCACAACTAAGTTGGTGACATGGAAGGTATGTTCTTGGTCCAATGTTGAGGAATGAGAATAAGTATGACCTAGCATGGTTTAGCAGGTGGTCTGCTTGTGCCTTAGTGGCTTGCTAGGGTTAAGCATGCTCATGTGGATGTAAACCCTAGACATAAGGACATTTGTGACCTTTGTTATCAAGAGGTGTAGTTTCCTCCCATCCTGGGAGAGGAACCCTTATGTAGGGTGTATACCAGTTTTGAGGTAACCTAAGGAGGTCTCATAGAATCTTGAGAAGCTAAGTGAAGAGTACATGATAAGAGAATGAACCTGTAGACCCATAGATAACCATCTCTATGTGCATATGGATGTGTTACCATAGAGGTAATCGGTATGGGGCCTGACCAAGGTAGGCAGGTTGCCATGACCCCTATGAAAGGATGAAAGTCAGCTCATGAATGCAAAGAGAGAGATGATGAAGGCTTTTTTTTATTAAGCCAGAGGGTTCTCTGTTCATCCCACCCCTCTCTTGTGGGAGAAAATCATCAACAAAATACAACTCCTGCTTATAACCCGCAGGTATCAAGACACCTCACACAAAAGCCTACAAACAAGGATCAACCCTCCATCTCCTTATGCAAGAACACGTAAGGTACACCTCACTTTTCCAGACATGCCATCCCACTAATCCTTCTCGGCATCCTATCCTTAACCATCATTCTAGTTCTCCAAGGTTCCACCTTATTATTCCAAATGATGTTATAGACTTCCTTATCATCCATCTCCATACACGAAATCCGCATCATTTGATCACTGGCCACCTTCAACCCAACTACACAAGTCTGTAAATATGCCATCGTGAAATCTGAATGGGTAAGCCATGCAAAAAACATCATACAAACATCAACGTTATGGTTTCGTATCAGTCCAGCCCCCCAAGTTGGACATGTACTATAATAGAATCCTAAGTCTATCATAGGGTCAGGTGGGGATAAGACCGATGAAAGTGGGAGTTGCCTAATTCCCTAGTTGCACATGACCATAGGGTCGGGAGGTAACGACTATCATTGTCTGAGGGCCATGGGTTAGGAGACTGATCACCTTCATGAACTCATGGGACCCAAAGAGAAGATGAGTAGGGCACTCTCTGGATGCATAAGGGAAGAGGGATGACCCTAAAAGTACCGACACCCTACAGACCTAAAGGAGATGACCAAGGATTGTGTGGTGACCCAAGTAGGTTTGAAACCAATTTTCCATGGAAGTAACTTTGATATCATGATATAGAGACATAAGTTGCATGTTTCAACTTAAATTTGTAGGTGTACTGGTAAGGTGGAATGTACCATCTCTACTCTTGAAATAGGAAGAAATTTGTGTTTGGACGGACGCCAAATGCTTATTTCCTCTTGTTATGGGAGTGAGAGATAGGACAATACACATGTCATACACCAAGGATAAAGATGATGTGAGTTGGAACGTTTCTATGAGGTATGAGGACAGAGATGATAATATACCCGTGAGGAGTGAACAATGTATAGATGGTTTATAAACCTCAAGAGAATTAAGGTAATCATCTTGTAAGAATGTTTTAATAGGAGCTATGTGGAATTTGCAAGTTATGCAAGGTTGAGTTTGATCACCATGAGAATAAGCTCAGAGTTTCTTGATGAAGATTGAATTAGAGTTGAGATGAGATGATAAGTGGAGTACATGGAGGTGCATGTCTTCAACATTACCTAATACCTAAGGATGTGAAGTGGTGATGGCTTCTCTGGTTGAGATATAGCTATCTAGTCTAGCTAGAGGCTAGAAGAGGTTGTTAGGCTAACCCTAAGTTTGAAAAGAGATAAGTTTGGCTAACACCTAGGTGTAACGAGATCTATTTAAACAAGTTAGTAGCTATTTGGTTAGCCAGTCTAGACCTTGATGCAATGAAAGGATGGTTGTAGAACCTCATATGCACTTCCTTGGAAAAGGAGGTGATGAAACCCCAACTAGAGTAGTTTAGTGTTTCTGAGGAATCAATCTTGAGGAATCATGATATACATGAGATCATGATACACCGTACTACGAAGATAGTAAGTGACAGTATTACTTTGGATGCCTAAGATAATGTTGCATGTGGCATGTTGCCATGCATGACATGAGGTGAAGGACGAACACCAGTAACCCAATGAGTTGATATAGAGGATGAAGAGTCCCCGAGAGAGAATGGTAGTTCATCACTATGGATGTGTAGTAAGTTTCCCATGGACCAGAGAAGGTCAAGATGTAATTTGGGTTATGGTAGATCGCCATACCTAGATGACATGAGAAAGAGAGAATATATCAAGGGACAGATCCAGTTGAACTGCATATGAGATGGTTCAACTACACCATGATGTGAGTTCTTGAGTTTAATCTAAAGATTCACTTCCATGCGGTGGAAGTAGGTGCATGAAGAACTCGATGTTAGTACCGCTTATCACCCCTAACTAATGGTTAGAACGATCCAGACTAGAGTGCTTGATGAGAGCATGTGTGCTCATTTAGGGTGATATCTAGAGACAGATCTTGTCCTCTATAAGATGTGATGATAACCACCATAGCCAGTATCGGGATGTAAAGAAGCTCTGTAAGAGAGGTTGTGTCGGTCACCACTTCATTAAGATGATATTGGTGAAGGGACCTCACAAAGGTCAAAGGACCACAATGTGTGTAGATGAAGTCGCTTTGATCGTGCAATGGCTGAAAGGAGCCCAGAGACAACATGAGTTGTAAGCTGATGCAAAGTAGACTGACATGCAGTTCACTGTGGGAAAGTATGTGATGTGAAAATCCGACCCCTATAAGCTACAGTTGAGAAAGCTGAGTCCCCGATATATGGGTCCATTTGAGATGGATTGGTGGAGATGGTTTTGTTTAACCTTACCCCTCAGGATAACATGATGTATAATGTGTTCCATGAGTCTGATCTAGAGCACTATGTGAGGTACCCAAGCCATGTACTGAGCCCTGAACCTATTCAACTTTTGAGAGGCTGAAATGTCTTGAGTCACCTATGAGGGTATGCTATACCAAGGTAAGAAAGAACTCAGATGGAAGAATATGAGATGATGAAGGTTCTTGGGAGGCACCATGGAATGAGGTGAAGCCACATGGGAGCCCTGATGGACATAAGAAAGGCTTATCCTATTTGTTTGGTTGCTTGAGGGAACTTTGAGGGAAAAATTCCTATAAGAGGGGAAGGATGTTAAAACCCCAACTTTTGGGTTCATTTGGTGAGAAATGTAATTTCTCATATTAAAGATATTGAAACAAGTAATGATATAATTGTCTTGGATAAATGAGTTTCATTTACAATAGCCTTATTGGTTGTTTTGTGGGCTTTATTGGCTATTGGGCCCAATAACAAGGAAAAGACAAAAGGAACTCCATTATTAATAAGAAATGGAGAAAAGAAAATTTTAGAAACCTCTAGAAGTCAAAAGAATATAATCCAAAGTTGGATTTCATGCCTCTTGGGTTCCTTGGGTTCCAAGGAGTCCAAAGTTGCAAATAGAAAGCAATAAGAAAAGAAAAGAACAACTAAATATTTCTTTATTAAGAAAGAAATTGAAAATAATGATAAAATGTGGGAAATAAGTGAAAAGAGGTATAATTGAGTTATCCTTGGTGGATTTTCATATCCCAAGGATTCCTAATGATAAAAAGAGTACTAATGAGGAAAGTAAAAAGAAAGATAAAGAGAAATCCTAAAAAATAGATATTTTAATAAGAAATAAACAAGATAATGTGAAATAAGGAATATAAATGCATCTAGAAGGATACTAAGTATCCTTAAAAAGGAATTTCGAAATCTTAGAGTTTCTTGGGGTCCAAGGAGCCCCAATGGAGAAGAAAGAAAGAGAAAATACCAAAAATGCAAAATAAGATGATAATGTGATACATTATTAATGATTTTGGTGGCATTGCTAAAAAGGAAGTATTTTCTACTAAATGAAAATAGAATTTCGTGCCAATGGGTTAAAAGTCAAGCAATAAAGAGAATAAGTGAGAGGAATTTTGAATTCCTAATATATAAAGAATAAAGTATATTTAAAGGGATAATGAAGAGAGAGAAGTTTCTTCTTAACTAAGGAAAATATGTTTCCTTTTGGGAAAAGGACTTGAGTCCTCGTGGATGCACATCTTGGGGTGTGAATACCCACCCTTATATAAAGGGTAGAGCCCTGGTTCGAGCCCGAGAGAGAGAGAGATCCCACACTCTCCTCCTTGGGCAAACCCTAGTCGAGAGCAGGGGTCTATCCCTAGAGAAACATAGGTTCATTTGGTGGTCTTGATGGAGGAAGGAAGCCTCCACAGCAACCTAGGAGGAATCGGATATCAAACCCACGCTCCTATCTTCAAGCAACTCCATCCATAGGTCTGCAAACTGCTACAAACACAGCAACAACCGCAGCCTGTTTTCACTCGAGAATGGCCATATTGGTTGTGACCTGAGGGCGCCTTGTGTGCACGAGGGTGCTGCAAGGATGTGGTGGCCATGGGCGGCGACCCTCGAGCCATAGGGGAGGGGAGGAACAGACCGCGAAAAGCTGTAGTGGGTGATCCAGCAAGGGTCGCGAGGAAGAAGATGAACCAGGCCCTTAGGACGCTTTTGCCCCTTTGTGCTACACAACGCCGGAAAGTTAACCAAGGGCAGATAGGTCCTTTCGAAATGTTTCCAAATCTGCAAACAACGTTGCATGCCATGAGTGACGTGGCGCGCACTAATTGGCTCAAGTAAGTTATTCTTGCAAAATTCATATTTAAATAATGGTAACTCGGAGGGGTACATATAATATATGTATTTTGCTCAGAAAAATGAGAGGAATTCATTAAAAATGATTTTAGAGGATAATTCCTCTTGAAATTCGAAAAGTAGTGTAAGTTATCAACTTTAATGAATTAAAGATTAAGAAACCCTATTTTGAGATGATTAATGTATTTAGTAGGGTTTAATGGATGATTAAAGTTGATGTTAACCTGTTTAATGTAAAAAGGTGCATTAAGAATAAAAAGGATGAACTTTGCACGTAATTGTTTCATTTAGAAATTCATGTGCATAAATATGCTTTAATGGGCCTTGAAACCCTAATATTAGTAAATGTGACTCATAATGGTTTTAATTATTCAAAGTCATGAATAAAGTTGAAATATGATAATTCGAAGCTATTTCAAGTATAAAAGTTCCTATTTGTGGATAAATACCCTTAATGTAGTATTTAGGGTTTTCTAATGGATAAAGGTAGAATTAATGGCAAATAGAGTTCATGTGTGTTTTAGACCATAATGAACTATGAATTGATGATAAATGAGCATATTGAATCTTGTCATGGATTAAAAGATAAAAATGGTAGCTTTAATGTAAAAGAGGCTTAATGGGCTTAATTGATGGTCAATTGTGCTTTTTTCTGAAATTATGGTTTAAAATAGTAAAAAGATGAAGGAAACCCTAATTACAATGGAAACCCTAAAAGTGGACTAAAAATCCTAGGAAGCGAGCTAAGTTTAATAGATCTTGATGGCATGATCAATGATAGGAAAATTGGATGCCTATTTCAGGAACAACTTGATGTGTGCTTGCTTGGTTTCTTAATTGGTTGAATTATTTCTGCAATCAAGTCAGATTGATAGGTATGTGGTTAATTATGATTAATCGCATTAGTTTCCCGAAGGTTTCCCGGATGATTAATCGCATTGAATGAAACTAAATAGTTTGGATGTTCATACTACAATTATAAAGTCACTATGGTTATCATAATTATAAATACATGTGTATTCTCGCACCTACATGCCACCCTGATGGATGATGCCAAAAAGGTCAGGCCCAGGAGGGTAGACTAATGGGCACCCTGAGAGGTGACCCCAGGCACCAAGCTCGGGAATGAGAAGGTGGCCTATGGTATTGCATGACTAAAGGGCACCATGAAGGGTGACCCCATGCACCAAGTTCGGGAATGAGAAGGTGGCCTTAAGTCAATGGCAAAAGAGAAACCCAAAAGGGGGTATGCCAGGGTTAGGGAAAAAGCGGTGGAGAATGTCACATTGAAAGTGTAAATTTGGCTTGTTAATTTAATTGATTGTGATAATTAGATTGTTAGCCATATTTGTGAAATTTTGGTTGTCCCCACATACCGGCATATTTCGATATGCTGACTGACATTTTGTTTGTTGGCATTTTAGGTACAAGATTGAAAAGGACAAATAGTGAAGTGGCATATGTGGAATTAAATAAGAGTTAAAGTATAAAGGTGGATTAGTTAGAATAGACTCCAGATGTGGATAGAAGTAGATATCTAAGTTTTTGAAAAAGGTATGCAAAGTTTTATTTTATTACAGCCTTTTAGTTTAGTCGGTAAAATTTGATAATTGTTATTTATTATTTGTCGAACCTTTGATCCTGTTAATTGGGATAACGGCTCTGACCTCTTGGTCTCCCTTAATTGGGGGTTACCGGGAGGCGGGGTCATTACAACCCATATCATGAGAGTGTCCTTTCACAACATGTCCCTTCAAATGCATTAAGGAGGATCCAGGGCCCATATATTGACAGTGCCCTCTCATAATAAGTCATTGAAAATGCATTTGGGTGAAGTTTGAGCCCATATCATGACAATTTCCTCTCACGCCAAGTCCTTGAAAATACATTTGTGAGGTACCATTGCACATATGATGACAATGTCATCTCATAGTAAGTCCTTAAAAATGCATTTGGGTGGTGTCAGGTACCATATCATGACAACGTCCTCTCATACAAGTCCATCAAAATGCATTTGGGAGGTGTCAGGGCCCATATCATGACAAATGTTATCTCACATCAAGTCCCAAAAAATGCTTTTTGGAGGTGACACGACTGATATTGTGATAGTGTCCTTTCACAACATGTCCCTTGAAATGCATTAAGGAGGATACATAGCCCATATATTGGCAGTGCCCTCTCATAATAAGTCCCTAAATACGCATTTCAGTGAAGTTTGGGTCGTATAACGACAATGTCCTCTCACACCAAGTCCTTGAAAATACATCAGGGTGGTGCCATGGCACATATGATGAAAATGCCATGTTACAGTAAGTCCTTAAAAATGCATTTAAGTGGTGTCAAGTCCCATTTCATGACAATGTCCTCTCATAACAAGTCCATAAAAATGCATTTGGGAGTTATCAGGGCCCATATCATGACAAATGTTATCTCACATCAAGTCCCTAAAAATACATTTGGGAGGTTCCACGACCCATATCGTGATAGTTTCCTTTCAGAACATGTCCCTTCAAATGCATTAAGGAGGATACATGGCCCATATATTGGCAGTGTCCTCTCATAATAAGTCCTTGAAAATGCATTTCAGTGAAGTTTGGGCCCATATAATGACAATGTCCTCTCACGCCAAGTCCTTGAAAATACATTTGGGAGGTGCCATGGTGCATATGATGACAATGTCATCTCACAGTAAGTCCTTAAAAATGCATTTGGGAGGTGTTAGGTCCCATATCATGACAACATCCTCTCACACCAAGTCCATGAAAATGCATTTAGGAGGTGTCAGGGTCCATATCATGACAAATGTTATCTCACATCAACTCCCAAAAATGCAATTAGGAGGTTCCATGACCCAGATCATGATAATGCCCTTTCACAACATGTCCCTTCAAATGCATTAAGGAGGAGCCAAGGCCCATATATTGACAACATCATCTCATAATAAGTCCTTAGAAATGCATTTCGGTAAAGTTTGGGCCCATATATGACAAAGTCCTCTCATTCTAAGTCCTTGAAAATACATTTGGGAGGTGCCATGGAGCATATGATCACAATGTCATCTCATGGTAAGTCCTTAAAAATGCATTTGGGAGGTGCTAGGTCCCATATCGCGACAACATCCTCTCACAACAAGTCTATGAAAATGCATTTGGGAGGTATCAGGGCCCATATCATGATAACGTTCTCTCATAACAAGTCCATAAAAATGCGTTAGGGAGGTGTCAGGGCTCATATCATGATAAATGTTATCTCATATCTAGTCCCTAAAAATGCATTTGGGAGGTGCCATGACCCATATGATTATAGTGTCCTTTCACAACATGTCCTTTTAAATGCATTAAGGAGGAGACATGGCCCATATATTGATAGTTTCCTCTCATAATAAGACCCTAAAAGTGCATTTGGGTGAAGTTTGGGCCCATATCATGACAATCTTCTCTCATGCCAAGTCCTTGAAAATACATTTGGGATGTTCCATGTCACATATGATGACAATGTCATCTTAGAATAAGTCCTTAAAAATGCATTTGAGAGGTGTCAGGTCTCATATCATGAGAACGTAATCTTACAACAAGTCCATAAAAATGCATTTGGGAGGTGTCAGGGCCCATATCATGACAAATGTTATCTCACAACGCGTCCCTAAAAATGCATTTGGGAGGTGCCATGACCCATATAATTATAGTGTCCTTTCACAACATGTCCCTTCAAATGCATTAAGGAAGTGTCAGGGCCCATATATTGATAACGTCCACAAATTCTTTTAGAAGGAGCCATGGCCCATATCATGACAATATCATCTCACAACAAGTCCCTTAAAATGCATTTGTGAGGATCTTGGGCCCATATCATGAAAGTATGATCTCACAACAAGTCTATTGACATGCATTTGTGAGGATCTTGGCCCATATCATGATAGTGGTCTCTCACAACAAGTCTTTGAAACTACATCTATGAGTATCCAGGCCCATATCATGAGATTCCTCTTAGGAAAGTCCCCCAAAATGCATGTGCGAGGAGCTATGACCCATAACATGACAATATCCTCTAAGACAAGTCCATTAAAATGCTTTGAGGAGGGGCTAGGGCCTATGTTATGACATTGTCTTCTCACAAAAAAAGTCCTTGAGATGTGTATATATGTATTGTCCTCTTAACTATTCATAAATGGACATCTATGAGTTTGGGGACAATTGAAGCCTAGTTGATTGGGTGCTTATGGCAGCTACCTCTAATTTGTAGTAATCGTTGTTGGGGGTGGGAGGTCTATGTAAGATGTTTACCAGGAGAAATTTGCCTCATAAGACAAAATCTCAAAGGCCTTAGAATGATCACCAAAGAGACATGTATGCGTTTGGTGACTATTTTCATGCCAATATCCCTTTATGAATCACTTAGAATGATGCTTAATAACATTTTCTCTCACACATCTCCTTTACAAGTTGTCAAATAATTATACTGATATATCCCCATGAAAATGCATTTGGGAGGATCCATGAACCATACCATGACAATGTTCACTCACAACAAGTTCCTTGAAATGCATCTTTGAGGACTTGTGGCCCATATCTTGATAGTGTCCTCTCACAACATGTTCCTAAAAATGCATTTGTGAGGAGTCTGGGCTCATATCATGAGAATGTCCGCTCATGGAAATCTCCCAAAATGTATTAGTTAGGAGTCATGGTCCATAACATGACAATGGGTGTCGGTAAAAAGTCTATGAAAATGCTTCTGGGTGGAGCTAGGGGCCATATCATGATAGTGTCCTCTCATAGAAAGTCCTTGAAAATGCTTAGATTTAAGACCTATATATATGTATTGTCCTCTTAATTATTCATAAAAGATATGTGTATGAGTTTGGGGATGATGAGAGCAAGGTTGTTCGAGTGCTTTCGACAACCACCACTCTTTTGCAGCAATTGTTGTTGGGGGTGAATGGTCTATGCAAGCCACTGTCAAGGAGCAATTTGCCTCGCAAGACAAATGCCCATTAGCCTTAGAATGTTCACAAAAGAGACATATATGAGTTTGGGGGAAGACCTTTATGCTAATATCCCTCTATGATTGACCCTCTGAATTACTTAGAAAGACTCTTAGCAACAATATCTCTCACATATCTTCCTTTATGAATTGTCGATAAATGTATTGATATATCCCCATGAAGCTTGCTGATGCTTATTATTGGTTGGGAGATGTTGGATGACTGAGATGCCTATCACCTAAAGTTTAGGTGACAAGTACATGTATCACCTAAAAGGTTTGGTGACATGCATGTGTGTCACCTAAACATATACCTATAGATCACATGTGACTCATATACATGTCACCTATATGGAAATCCCCATTAGAACATAGGTGATTCAAATGTATGTCACCTATTTAGTGTAACCCTTTCACGTATGATAAAATGTATGTCATCTATATTATGTAGGATTATACAAATTATAGATGATTTACATATATGTCACCTAAAGTATGTAACCTTTTCAAAATTCTAAAATGTATGTCATCTATCACACACAGGTCTATACATATTATAAGTGATGCACAAGCATGTCACCTAAAATGTGTAACCTTTTACATGATTGTCACCTATACTATGTTTTTTGGTAGTGTTTGAAACTCACCCCACTATCTACATGTCTAAAAACGATCTGGAATGGTTCCAAACCAGTAGTAGATGGATAATGGAGTAGAGACTCAAACCTGCCATGCATCTTAATCAAGATACGATTGGCAATGTCTGAATTGAATGCTAGAATTTATAAGTAACTCATCAATTATATTATTGCATGTAGTGAAATAGTTATCAAGGCTAAAGATAGACATTGAATAATATATCACCCTGACACGATTTGCATAAAAACCCTCCCATAGGAGTATTAGGACTAATAAATTGTTCAATGGTAACACACGAGCACACACATGTTAGTATAGTAGTAGTAGTAGTACGTGTAAGTACCAAAGATGTGTAATATATGTAAGTGAATATTGTTAACACAATAAGGTAATACTATAGGTTGGTTACTAAAGTAAATAGTGGGTATATGATAATTGAATAGAATGTTGGGTCGACCCAGTCCATGATATTACTGTATACATATAGGTTGGGATGTATATGCTAGTGTATTTATACTGATCATATTATTGAAATAAATTTGAAACCCTAGGAT
The DNA here is from genome assembly GCA_963693085.1 of Alisma plantago-aquatica. NCBI lineage: Eukaryota > Viridiplantae > Streptophyta > Magnoliopsida > Alismatales > Alismataceae > Alisma > Alisma plantago-aquatica. The sequence goes on along the minus strand of OY856409.1, from coordinate 471,871,667 downwards.
TACATGTGCCTATAGTTGAAGGGACATATTGGTTTAAAATGTATTATAATATAAATCAACATAGTTTCATTTATTAGAATGAAAAATTAAGAGAGAAAGCATAAAAGACAAATCTATTCGGTTATGTGTAACCCTATACTTCATAATAAAATACATGATGAAACTTATGTCAGACTGTATCCAAAATTATTGAATTCCTATTCTCATATATTAGGTTAGTGTAAATAGTTGAGATATATGCTAGACTGTATAACTAGTATGCTTTGAACTCTATACGATTTAAACCCAAGATATCCCTAGTAAGGGTATATTGGTAAATAAACATGTTCACAAATCTAGAATTGTATTTAACGAGGAATTTTGAATATAAACCGTAAATATTTTCTAGTAATAACATATGCATAAATAGTATCTTATAGGTTAAAAATCTTGAACAATAACTACTAAATGTAATTGTATCACATTAGAGATAGAGAGAGAGTACAATATTTGAGGAGCTACTGGACCAGATAAAGTGTGACTATGAGTTTATGCAGGGAGTTTGCATTCCCAATTGAGAGATCTGGGGGTCTGGGTTTTGGTGGAGGGAGTTAGAAGTGGAAGTGCAAAGCTTCTCTCAGCATCATGTTGATTGCATAGTCTGTGAGGGGCCAAATGAGCCTAAATGGAGGGCTATTGATATCTATGGTTGGGCAGATCAACAACAAAAGTATAAAATGTGGGACTTGATGTGTAGGCTGAAGAATGAGTCTCCTCTTCTAATTATTTTCTTTGGAGACTTCAATAAAATCATATCTAATGAGGAAAAGTTGGGTGGCCCACCAAAATAGGACAAATGGATGCAAAATTTTAGAGATGTGATTACTGTGAGCTTCTAGATCTGGGTCTCTCTGGCAGCTTGTACAACTGGTAGCATGGACTTACTATGGAGACGTTGGTTAAGGAATGGTTGGACCGTGCATTTGCTATGTATGAATGGAGACATGTGTTTTCTTTATGCAAAGTTTTTCAAATTCCTATGTACAAGTCTAATCATGCACCAATTGTTATATCTTTTGACAAAAAAGAGAAAAAGAAAATGAAAAGGAAAGCTTTTTTGTTTTTTGAGCAGATGTGGCTAGCAGAAGAGGGTTGCGAGAAGACTATAAAAGAAGTTTGGGATAGATCTATAGGTGGTGACTTGATAGGAAAAATTCAGGTGTGCAGTGAGAAACCCACCTTTTGGGCAACTGAAAAGTTTGGGGACATGAAAACTAAATTAAGGAAATGGAAAAACTTCTAGGGGCTGAACAAAGGAAAATGCCAGATGCAGTGGTCATTAACAGATGTGAGGCACTCTCAAAAGAACTAGAATACTGTCATAGATAGGAAGATGCTTACTGGTATGCTCGGGCGAGAGTCAATGAGATGCGTGATGGGGACACAAATACAATGTATTTTCACCATGAAGCGTCACAAAGAAAGAAAAGAAACCACATAGAAGGAATTAGGGATAGTAACGACATATGGCGTAGTGAAGAAGAAGACATTTAGAATGTGGTGATAATTTTTGTCATGATCTTTTTTAGACAAGCAGCCCCTTGGAATTTGAAGAGGCTACAAAAGGAGTGGAGGGGGTCATTGATGCTTCTATGAACACTGCTCTAGAGAAAGATATTTTTGATGAGGAAATTCATCTTACCCTCAAGCAAATGCATCCAAACAAGGCACCAGGCTCAAACGGTATGAAGCCCATATTCTTCCAAAAATTTTGGCACATTGTAGGGAGGGATGTCGCAAACTATATAAAAGGGTCGTGGAAAGACAAAATAAGTATTGAAACGGTAAACTCTATTCTAGTGGTCCTTATACCAAAGATTGCAAAGCCAAAAGAAATTTTTGATTTCTGTTCCTATTATCCTGTGTAATGTCATTTATAAGTTGGCGTCTAAAGTCCTGGCTAATAGATCAAAGCCACTTATGGATAAAATTGTCTCATTAAATAAGAATTCCTTCATTCCAAGACAATTGGTTACCGACAATGTCCTCGTTGCATACGAGCCGTTCTACAAGATGAAGAATGAGAAAAGAATAAGAAGGGACACATAGCTATTAAACGAGATATGTCAAAGGCTTATGATAGGATGGAATGGAGTTTTGTGGAATATATGCAACAAAAGATGGGGTTCAGAGTTCATTGGAGTAAAAAGATTATGGAGCGTGTAGCATCAGTGGAGCACAATTTTTCTATCAGTGGCGACCAGACCAAAAGGACCAAGACAACCTGAGGAATGTGACAGGGAGACCTCTTCCCCCCTAACCTTTTTTGTGTGCTGAAGCATTTTCTTCCTCTCTTATTCATGCTAGCCAAAATAACTCTATTCATGGCATCAAAGCTAGCAGACATGCACCTTGTATTTTTTTTTTGCAGATGATAGTATTCTTTTAGCTAGAGAATCTCAACAAGAATGTATGGTTTTAGCTAATATCATTAGCTAGTACGAACAAACATCGAGCATGAAGATCAATTTTTTTAAAACAAAGGTGGTGTTTAGCAAACGAATACCATTTGACACCAAGTCAAGACTAAAAGATATTTTACAGGTGCAAGAGGTGGATAGACATGTGAAATATATGGGTCTACCAACAACAATTGGCAGTTCTAAAAAAATGTTTTTAGCTTCATTAAAGAGAAAATCTGGAAAAGCCTTTTAGTCAGGGATGGAAGGAGAAACTTCTGTCAAAACCAGGAAAGGAAGTTCTTATTAAAGCTATAACACAAGCATTACCGAGCTATGTATGTTATGAGTGTATTTCGGCTACCCACAAGTTTTCTTGATGATATTCAATCTTATATTTCTAGATTTTTGTGGAGAGTGAAAGATTCAAAAAGAAATGTCTAATGGCTGTGTTGGGAAAATTTGTGCAAATCCAAGAGGGGAGGCAACATGGGTTTAAGGGACATGCAGACTTTTAACAGGGTGTTGCTGGATAAGCAATTTTGGAGGCTTATGATGGAAAATATTTTCCCAGCTCTTCCATCCTCGAGGCATCACATGGGCATAATCTAGCTTTACTTAGAGAAGCATTTGGAGCATAAAGGTTGTTGTTCTAAATGGCCTAAAATGGATAATTGGTAGAGGTGATCAAGTGAACATGTGGAATGATTTGTGGATATACAAAGTGGATGTTCCACTCGATCTAGAGAAGAATATATCTAATGACAAGGTAACTTTTATTCAAGATATTATTGATATATCTTCACCTTCTTGGGACAACAACAAAGTGTTCTCACTATTTCCACCTGACATTAGTGAGAGGATTCTGTCTACCCCTATAAACCGGAGACTACCAGAGGATTCCCCTTACTAGTGGTCAGACCTAAAAGGACAGTTCACTACAAAATTTGCATATTGGCTGGATTTTTTGGGACACGTAGAATTTTACATAGGTGCAACACACCAAGTGAGAAAATCTGAAACACTATCTTCAATTCGGAGTGGCCACCTGAACTATCTCATTTCTTATGGCATGTACGGAAGCATTCAATATTTGGACTAGTATTTCTCTTGAACCATCCATGTTGTCATTTGAGGGTATGTCTCCAAATGAAGTGTTGAGGCTAATGAGGGAAGGGATGTTGCTATTGGATAATGGTGTGTGGTCTCGTCTTAGTCTGCTTAGTCATAGTGGCATGTTGTAATTATACAGAATCTTAAGGGCTTTAGTTTATCTCTATGTCAAGCCCGTGTTTTGTATATAAAGGACTTGTGGTCCAAGCTACTGAATAGATAAAATATTCAGCTCTCATTCTATAATCAAATTTCAATCTTCTCACTGCCTCCTCCATCTCCTCCTCGTCTTCTCCTTTCCCTAATTCCTTGTCTTCTCATCTCAATTCTAGGGTTGCATAAATCTCTCTTTACTTTTGATTTGGTATTGGAGCTTTTGATCCTGTGATGGCTTTCATATCCTTGACAACTATGAATGAAGAGAAGACCATTGTTGATGTCTCTGACATGAAGAAGTACCCCTACCCCACTAGAGTGAATTCCTCCAACTTTATCTCCCTCAAATTGATGAACACGAACTACCTATACTGGGAAGTACAAGTTCATGCACTCATCGAGAGAAACTCATTGGAAGGCTTCATAGATGGAACTAAGAAGGCTCCTGAGAAGGTGTTTGTTGATCTTGAAGGTAAACTCATAACAAACCTAAACTATTCAACTTGGATTTTCACAGATCACCTTGTAAAAGGTTGGATTATGGGATCGCTTTCTAAGGATGTGTTAGGGGTAGTAGTAAGACTCTCTTTATTTTTCCAGATCTGGTCTGCCCTCACCTAGAATTTCTATGTATTGACTCAATCAAGAGGTTTTGAACTTATGTCTAAACTTCATCGGATTAACAAAGGAACTAAGAGTGTTGTTGAATATCTCAGAGAGTTTAAGATGATTTGTGACCAGTTGCATGCTATTGGAAAAACCATTACTGATGGTGATAAGGTCTATTTCCTTTTTAGCGGACTAGGCACATATTTTGAAACCATTACTGTATCCATGATGAGTCCACCCCTTCCATCCTTCATTAGGTTACATCTCTGCTGAAAGATCATGATATGCGTAATTCTACTGTTCAGGTCTATACATGACCAAATCTTTCCTTCATTAGTCACAGGTCCAACTATGGTCACAGGAGTGGAGGACAGGGCGGTGAATATAGGAAAAATTAGAATGCACAAAACCAATCCTTTTCTTCTCAAAATACATCCTTCCATCAACATCAGTTCACTCAATCCCCTGGAGTTCCAGGTGATTGACCTAATCAATAGTTCACATCCATTGGACAAGGTTTTAACCCCAACACTCAGTCTTCAGCTCCATAAAATCAAGTAAGGGCTCCGATTTACTGCCAGATATGTGGAAAAAAGGGTCACGAAGCCTACAGGTGTTGGAACAGATTTGATAACAATTTTTAGCTCACTGATGTTCCAAAGAATCTGACAAAAGATGTTGTGACTGATCAAGAAAAGGCCCTTGTTGCTATGCACATTGGTGATCAAGGAAATTTCAACCTGAATGAGTGGCATGTTGATTCTGGTGCAACAAATCATGTGGCTCAGGACCTAGGTATAAAAAACATACTCTACTATAGAGGCTGTGACTTCATTATGATTGGTTATGGGTCTTTTGTTCCCATAACTCACTATGGTAATACTTTCATAATTTAACACACTCCTATACCTCTTGAAAGGGTTCTTATTTCTCCTACTATGAAATAGAATCTAATATATGTAGCTCAATTGACTAGGGACTTTCCATGTTATTTCATCTTCTTCAAGGATATATTCTTATTCAATCATTTACAGAATCATCAAACTTTGGCAAGGAGAGTGCTTAAGGATGGGATATACATGGTGAAGTCTAGTGTTCATAAAGCATTTGTTACAGTTGGAAAGAAGAATGTGACCACTGTTACATGGCACATAAGTCTAGTACATGCTAATAGTGATATACAAAAGTATATGGAACATAGCAATCTAATTTCTTCTTCTAATAGAAAATTACATTTATGTAATATTTGTGTGCTTGGAAAGTGCCACAGACTTCCTTTCTCAAATAAACATGTCAAATGTAATAAGCCATTTGGACAAGTGTATTGTGATATGTGGAGAAAATCTCATGTGGTTTCTAATCATGGATTCCTATATTATACTCTCTTTGTTGAAGAATACACATGCTATTGTTGGTTTTATCCTATGAAGAAGAAATCTGAGTTGTATGATCATTTCATTTTCTTTTGTAAAATGATTGAGAATCAGTTTAAACTCAAAATACAACTCATTATTGATGGTGGTAGTGAATTTGTAAATTAGTCTATGAAAATTTGTCTTGCATCACAAGGTATTGTTCATCAAATCTCATGTCTTACACTCATGAACATGTAGGATAGGTAGAACCACTACTACAGAAATAGCATTCAGTGTCACTTTTCTGGGCGTCGGTTATTAAGGAAAACCGACGCCTTATATGTTAGGCGTCGGTTGTTTAAGCAAACCGACGTCTATATTCGAAGACCAGCCAGACACGGGTACCACTTTGTATTCAGCGTCGGTTGTTTATAACAAACCGACGTTGAAAGTCGGCCGCGAAATCCAAATTTTGATCAAAAAAATAGTGTCATTTTCAGCGTCGGTTATGTAAGTATAAACCGACGCCTATGTGCGATGAAAATTTGCGTGAAAAGTGTCACTTTCAGCGTCGGTTATCCTTTTATAACCGACGCTGAAGGTGGTTCCCGCCAAACAATTTCATGAAAATATCGTCCAATTGGACGTCGGTTGTTTAAAACAACCGACGCTAAAGATGTTTAGGCATCGGTTGTTTTAAACAACCGACGCTATTTGGGAACTTATAACCCGCGATCGCCCGACTCTTCCCCTTTCTTCTGTTTCATTGCGAGCAATTACCTTCTCTGCTGCCGGCGATTTCTCTCCGGCGATTTCTTCTCCAGCGCCATTTCTCCGGCTATTTCTTCTCCGGCGCCCCCTTCTCCGGCGCCCCCTTCTCTGCCACCACTCCTCCTTCTCCGCGCCCTCTTCTCCGCCGCCCCTGCTGCCCGCCCCTGCAGCTCCAAGCGCCTGAGAACCGACGCCGCCGCCACACTTGAGATTAGGCGCCGCATGGTGCTTTTCCACCGTCGTCGCGCCGCCGCAACCACCGCCAGAGCCACCGGAGCTGCTAGCTGCTCCTCCACCGCCGTCGCTGCTAGCTACTTCTCCAGCCAGAGCCACCGGAGCCTCTGCCTTCTTCCCTCTGACAAGGTTGGTCTTCCCGCTGCTAGCTGCTCTTCTTTTTTATGCATCGATCAAATTGTTGTGATAAAAATGCATGTAATGTATTTGATTAGAGTTAATCTAATCTGGATGTTCATAATAATGGTATGTTAAATATGATGATTAGGGATAAATATAATGTCTAGTACACAAATATTAGATGATATTCAAGAAAACCCTAGTTTGATGAGCATGTTGTTAATCATGTTAATTATGATTCTTCTATATATTCTGATGTCATTATATAATTATGTGATCCCAACATATTAAATTGAATTAGAATGATTTCATGAATTATAGGGTTTTAAAGTTGATAAACATGTACATGCGGAAATAGGGTTATTAAACCAATGGTTATAACATAGTATGATCTTAATCTGATCTGGATGTTCATAATAATGTAGTATATTAAATATGATGATTAGGGATACATATAATGTCTAGTAAAGATTCCTAGACCTTTTGTTTGAAACTATTGATTTCTTGATTTATTATTTAATAATGCTCTATTGATTAGGATTAACCATGTTGTCTGTACTTTATAGACATTTATTATATATAAGAATGACAACACATGTATTTGTTGTCCTAGAAACCCGTCCAAGATTGACTCATTAGGAGTAAATCTTGGATAGTCCCCGGTTTGGGACTGTTCTTGAACACCTAATCTCACTTAGGATGTAAGTGTATAATGTGTATTGGGTTTTCGAGAAAATTTCGGTAGCATTTCCCCGTTTGTTCTCTAAGTACATATGTACTTAGAGAAAAGCGGGGAAATGCTACCGAAATTTTCTTGAAAACCAAATACACATTATACACTTACTAGTGAGATTAGGTGTTCAAGGATGAGATAGGTGGTACACATTTATTATATATAAGAATGACATCAAATGTGTTTGTTGGCCTAGAAACCCGTCCAAGATTGACTCATTAGGAGTAAATCTTGGATAGTCCCCGGTTTGGGACTGTTCTTGAACACCTAATCTCACTTAGGATGTAAGTGTATAATTTGTATTGGGTTTTCGAGAAAATTTCGGTAGCATTTCCCCATCTGTTCTCTAAGTACATATGTACTTAGAGAACAGCGGGGAAATGCTGCCGAAATTTTCTTGAAAACCAAATACACATTATACACTTACTAGTGAGATTAGGTGTTCAAGGATGGGATAGGTGGTACACATTTATTATATATAAGAATGACATCAAATGTGTTTGTTGGCCTAGAAACCCGTCCAAGATTGACTCATTAGGAGTAAATCTTGGATAGTCCCCGGTTTGGGACTGTTCTTGAACACCTAATCTCACTTAGGATGTAAGTGTATACCCTAATCTTTTCCTACTTGTTTCCTAATATATACTTGTTTTCTCTGATCATAGAATGGACAGATCATGGATGTCCATTCGTAATCGTTGCACCCCAGAGTTTATATCTGGTCTTGATCAGTTTATTAGATTTGCCGAGGAACATAGGAAAAAACCTACAGATAGGTTCTACTGTCCATGTAGGCATTGCGGTAACAACTTAAAAGTCAACACTGGTGAGGAAATCAAAAGTCATGTCATGTGCAACGGGATTGTACAAGGCTATACAGAATGGCACTGGCATGGAGAGATTTCAAAATCGAAACCAGTAGATGTCGATAGCAGTGCTTGGGTGGAAGAAGAAATTGCCTCCGATGACGTAAATGTGAACGAACCAGTTCCAGCAGACATCGTTGATGCGATGCTGGATAGTTGTAGGGTAGAGCACACCGATCCACCTCCTATCTTTACAAACATTGTGCATGATGCTGAGATACCGTTATACACAGGATGTGCTAAGTTTACGAAGCTTAGCACTGTGTTGAGATTGTATAAGTTGAAAGCTAACAATAGATGGAGCGACAAAAGCTTCACTTCATTATTGACTTTGTTGAAAGAAATGCTTCCTAAAGGAAACGAGCTTCCAATCTCAACATACCAGGTAAAGAAAATGTTGTGCCCAATGGGAATGGAGGCCAAGAAGATACACGCATGCCCGAATGATTGTGTATTATTTCAAAAGGACTATGTAGATTTGAAAGATTGTCCAAAATGTGGTGCGTCACGGTATAAATTTTAGAGACATGTATGTTTATACAAATGCTAAATGTTTGCCTTTTTCTAGTTAATACAAATGCTAAATGTTTGCCTTTTTCTAGTTAATACAAATGCTAAATGTTTTCCTTTTTAATGACATTTTCAGATGGCTGACCATGATGAGCATGATGTCCATGATGAGCATGAAGTCCATGATGAGCATGCTGTCCATGACGAGCATGGAGAGGATACCAATGTAAGTTCTAAAAACATATCATGTATTTCTATAAAATTCATTATCTTCTAGTTATGTCATATATCCTATATTTCTATATTGGGCTAATTTAGTGTGTTTATTTTTGTCAAATTTTAGGTTCATGATGTACCTGTACCCACTGAAGCACTGGAGCAACTTGATGCACAGCACCAAACACTTAACAAGAAAAGGGGCATCACTCTGTTGAAGAAGTTATGAGCGCTAAGTGGTAGTGGATCCAAATTGGTGGTGGAGTTTGATAATGGAGGAAATGCAATTGGAGTGAACCGTAATAATTTTGTAAACTATCTTGGGTGTACCACTCGGAGCCATTGTGGTGTTAAGTATGATAATTGGCATAAAGTTCCTCAAGGGAAAAAAGACTTGATATGGAAAGATTTATTCGTGAGTTATTATTATTTGCAATTCTATTTTGTAGATTACAAATTCTATTATTTGCAATTCTATTTTGGATATTAGTTAATAACATTTCTATTTTACAAAATATGTTTGCATTGGATGAGAAGTTGCATCGTAAAAGTGTGATGCAACGCGCTGGAAAGATGCTTAGGAATTATAGGACAAATCTAAACAGAGAATACATAAAAGAGGGTGATAAGAAGAAGAAGTCAGCCCTTGAACAATGGAACTTCTTGGACAAAGAAGATTGGGACAATTTTGTTGCTTCAAGAAAATCTGAAGAATTCAAGGTATTAATATACATTGTATTCACCTATTCAAGATTAACATTTAGTGCTACTAACCAAATCATTAATGTGCATACTAACTAGGCCCTCAGTGACGCACAAAAAGCAAGGCGTACACTGAATGTGCATGACCACACTATGGGTCCAAAAGTCTATGCAAGCGTTCGCCAAAGACTACAGGCGGAGTCTGCGGCTACTCAGCAGTCTGCTGCTACTCAGGAGTCTGCTCCTACTCAGGAGTCTACCACACCCATGCCTCGCCATGATATCTGGATAGCTAGCAGGCAAAACAAGAAGGGTGAAATAAAGAAGCCTGTAACTGCTGAGGCGGCTGCAAAAATGGTAAAATACAACTCTTAGAGAAATCGTTTGAATATTGATTATTTGTGGTGTTAACTTACCAATTTCTGTTTATGGTGATTAGCGGGAGCTGCACGAGCAGAGGAAACAAGGCACGTTCATCCCTCAGGGCACAAGGGATGAATTGACAGTTGCTCTGGGTAACCCAGAGCATCCTGGACGTGTTAGAGGTGCCGGCGCTGGTGTTGGCATCAAAGCATTCTTTGGGCCATCCCAGCACAAACCCAGAGTGGGACTTTCTCAAGAAGAGGTAACCTATTCTTTTTTTAGAATGTTACTACAAAAGGAAATTCATTAATAAGAAGCTAATGTTTCTTTTATCCATGTATAGGAGAATAAGAGAGTTGAGGATTTAGTTGCTAAGAAGGTCAACGATGTAGTTGCTGAGAAGGTCAAGGAAGAATTGCTGCGGTGGCAGGCATCGCAGGCTTCCAATCAGCCTATGGCGACCCATCGCCTAGCACAGACTGTGAGTAATCCTGGAGACCCATCGCCTAGCACGTCTGTTGTAAGTATTGTTTATGACATTGTAGCTAGTATTTTTAAGATGATATGTTTTCAAGATTATATGTATATATGTATAACATTCTTTACGTAAATTTGTAGGCATTGAAGCCATGCCGCTTAAGAATGCAAGACTATATTGTTGCAGAGGCGCAGGCTTACCAGTCCCTTCCTGGGGCAACGTTTCATGGGACTCCAATGCCGCAGGGCTACATTCGTGTGAGCCCGCTACATGTATTACCCGATTGGAGGGAAGTTGCGTTGCCATATGTCCACCCAGATATTGATAGACTTGGTGAGGCAGAAGGCGGGGTCATATTGTGGCCCAAAGCAGATGTCGTCTACACGACTGAAATTGTAAGATAAATTTACATTGATTTAGACTGTTAATGTGTATATATGATGTCAACTGATCTGAAATTATATATACAGGTTAAAAAGAAGACACCAGAAGCACCTAGGCCTCCACCTCCACTTCCCGCATTACCAACTTGGGTTCCAACTGACCTAACATACCCGTTAGGTCCTGCTTGTAGGGGAATGGCATGTTGGCTACAGGCACATAATATACATTGCCCTATAATAGTTTCTTTAGATGCAGATTATGCAGGTCAATCATACGATAGCTCTTTATTTATACAAGATATTATTGAGCTGTTTATGTATGATTGGCTGAATACATCAATGATAGAGACATGGATAAGGTGAGATCTTGTTTATACATCCATATACCTTGTGTAAGATCCGGTGATCTAGTTTTTTATATATTAATGCATACGCCTATATGTTTTGCAGCTACTTAGTCGAAGATCATTGCAAACAATTTGCATATGATCATGTGGGATTTTTGATTCCATCATTGATTAGTTTGGTAGCTAAAGACCCTGATAATGTTCAACAATACTGTATAGATGCTTTTACAATTTTTGGTCAGCAAAAGAAGGCGATAATAATAGCTCCATTCAATGTCAAGTAAGTTTACTTTATTTATAATTTGGACTTAAGAAAATTCCATTTTTATTTTGCATTTTGAGTTATTAATTGTTAACTTCTTACCTCTGGCGGTAGACATTGGGAGTTACTAGTTATTGTCCCCAGGACATTCACTGTTTATTATCTAGATCCTGCGGGGAGTACATTGAACACTAAAATTGGACACGTAATGAGAATGCCATTATTCTGGTGAGAAATATTTCATTTTTATATCCGTTAACATCTTTTATTACATTACTATTTACTTATGCAATTTATTGTGTTATATTAACATGTAGGGGTTTAGATGCATTCAAAAAGGCTGGAGGAACGGTCCCAAGGAAAAAGAACCAGCCAATAAATTGGCAGAACGTACAAGCAAGTTCCCGACTCGAATATATATATTATTGATGTGAATTGTGCTTAGTTGTATTATTTTGTATGTTTCAATTTATAGTGTGCTACACAAGACAATGGCTGGGCATGCACATACTATGTGATGCGATTTATGTAGATGATTATCAAATATGCCGCATTGGACATCGATACCATATATGAGGTATTATATATAGTCTCATTAGTTAGTATGAAATATATCAATTTTATCTTATTTTTATATTATCACTTATATATATACATCATTCTCTTTACAGGTGTTTAAAACTGACCACACTATAGGTAAACGCTTAAAAAATATACATGCTCCATATATGATGGAAGCATTAAATGAAGTAAGAGAAGAATGGGCAAAAGCCATACAAGCAGTGGCAACTGTAAGATATAATTGGGATGTTGATAGCGATAATGAATGATACTTTGTAAATGAATATTTCTGAATGTTAATACATGTATTTGAATGTATCTATATGTGTGAATGTGAGAATTGAATTGATGTCTGAATGTATGTACTTGTGTGAAATTTTCCTTGTGACTTTTGCAGGTTTGCGGCCTGTTTGTAGGCTGATATCAATGGATGTCATAAACCTGCAGTTCAGAAAACTGAACTGCAGGTTCTCATCCTGCTGACCAGCCACAGCAGGCCTGCAAACTGATATGAAAAAAAAATAGATATAGGCATCGGTTATTTACAGAAAACCGTCAGCAAAGACCTACAACGTCGGTTATTGGATAAAAACCGACGCCTAATAGTACAAACAACCCGACCGTGCAGGATAGCACGGCCGTGGTGGAAAAGGTGTCGGTTATTCATATAAAACCGACGCCTATAGTACTAAACATGGCCGTGCAGGGAAGCACGGCCATGTCGTCTTGAAATATAGGCGTCGGTGTTTAAGTAGATAACCGACGCAGAATGTGTCCTAGATGACGCCGTTTTCTGTGGCGCAAACCCTTTTGGCGTCGGTTATCTACTAAAAGACTGACACCTATATGTTAAATAGGCGTCGGTTAAAAAACCGACGCCGAAGTGTTCGACCTTTAGCGGCGCCCACATAGGCATCGCTCAGAAACCGACGCCAAAGGGGGTTAAACAACCGACGCCAAAGGCTGTTTCTATAGTAGTGAACGCAAGCATCATCATATTGTTGAGACATGTCTCACTATGATGTTTGACTCTGGTATGCCTGTTCATTACTAGGTTGAGGCTTTTGCATCTTCTGCATATGTTATTAATCATTTGCCAACCAAGACACATCAATACAAGTCTCCTCTACTTAATTTATATGAAAAATGTCCTGACTATGATTCTCCTCGTTGCTTTGGATGTCTCTATTTTCCTGGTATGTGTGATTATTAAAAACATAAGCTTGAACCTCATGCTCTTCCTTGTGTTTTCATGGGCTATAGTGAGACATACAAAGGATATTGATGCTTACATGTTCCTTCAGGAAGAATTTATTTTTTCACCAAGTGTAGTCTTTAATGAATAAGTTTTTCCTTTCAAACAAGAAATTACATCCCAAGTAGCATTAGGAGAGTTGATTGTTTTCTTTGAGTTTCTTAATGCCAATGATAACATAAACTCTGCTATACCTGAGATTTATTCACAATCCACATATCAAACAACAAACAATCAATATGATGACTACTTGGTTGAGAATCATGTTCCTACTTCCATTTCAGGTCTTGCTGGAGAAAATGATCAGCTATTGTATAGTACCTTACAGGTTGATCAAGTCGAAGATGTGTAGTCATCTATATCTATTAATGCTAATATCACTCCTGAGCTCTTAGCTCCCCACGACTTCTCTAATTCTAGTCTTGATTGCTCAGGCGAAAGTACCTCTATAGCTTCGTTTACATCACCAATTGTAACTGTGCCCAGTGGTGAAACAACTCCTCAACCTACTATTTCTCCATCAATCTTACCAACTACGAATAAACACAATATGATCAAACGTACTAAGGTTGGAGTTGTAAAACCAAATCCTAAATATGCTTTTGTCTCTCAGACCTTACCATCTGCACCTAAATATGTCCATAGTGATCTTCAGGATCCTAGTTGGGTCAGTGCTATGCTTTCCGAATTACAAGCTCTCAAGTCGAATTGTACTCAGGGCCGTTGTAGACATTTTAGAGGCCCCGAGGTGAAAATAAAAAATGGACCCTCTATATACTCTTATTTAACAAATTTAAATAAACATCAATTTAGTCATAATTGTAAAAACTGTCATATAAAAATAGAACATGTTCTTACAAATCAAACTAAAATGAACGTAAAAATTAAATATAGATATCTCCTTATCGAGCTTCAGTCATCATATAAAATGATTTCTTCGAGCCTTTCTAGATGCAAAATCTTGAATAACAGTGTCAACATCAATATTTCCCAACATATCCTTCTCAATGCATAACATTGTCAAACCGTTCAATCTTTCTTGAGACATTGATGATCTAAACTTGTAGGAAACCAATCAAGTAAAATCAGAAAGGGAATTCGACTTCTAATATTTTTTGGACAAATTACACCAAACCAGTCAGACCCTTAGGCTTCGATTGATTCGATGTAATTATAATTTTTAGGGAAATCATTTTCCAAGAACTTGAGTTCAGTCTTAGGAAATCAAAATCAGGTGATTGGTTTGAAAGATAACTTTTCTGAGGAAAATGACTTCTATATGATTGGTATATTGTAACCGAGGAAGCTTTCCTCAAAGACTATTTGCCATAACGTTGTTCTCCATAGCTCTCATTTATACTATATGTTAATCAATTAATTCGCAATAGTAAGGAACCATGATGATAAAAAGTTCTGATGTCTTTTTATTGTATGTATACTCACAAAACTAAAAGATGACTTGGACACAAAGGGCGTGCTTATGAACTATGTTTTAAATTACAATATTCAAATACAGAGTCATCATGCTTATTCTTGAGTTTTCCTAATTCATTTCTTGTGTGAGAACTCAGTTGTGCGGCTATGTAATCAGTTTCCTCTATGCTAGATGAATAAAATAAAAAGAGAAAGCAAGACAAGAATACACAATCAAACAAAAATAGTGGTTGCTTTAGCAACGCAGTAAATCACATGGGTGTTTGAATGATTTTCCATCTCAGTGGCATGTTTCGCCGATTGACTAGAGTAAATCGTGAGAAAAGTCAAGAGTAACAGTGCTCCAACCCAATCGATCATCAGCCTTTGATTTATTTACCCCCCATAACAAACAGATCAGTTGCCGATTGATCAAGGAAAAACGGCAAGAAAAATGAGGTGTAAGTCAGAGAGGCGTGGCTGAAGAGGTACATGCCAGAGAAGCGCAGGCGAGAGAGGAGTGGCTGAATGCTACCCAACATAGAGAAGCATGGGTGAAAGGGGCGCAGGCGAGGAGAGAGTTGCCGTCAGGACAGATGCGTCGAACTTGTTTTCCACTCAGTTTTCAGTAGAAGTCTGGAACTCTAGTTTATATATATGTCCAGAAGTCTATGGAAAATTAGGGAAGTCGAATTCCTGACATTTTGATAACCAATCACACAAAACTAAACATGAAACTTGACTTTTGGACCTTCCGGTCTTTTCCTAACAAGTAACATCGAATCAGTCTGGCCGTCGCCCAGGTTGGCCCCCCTAATGGGTCGACCCTGATTGTACTTGGTCCTTGGTTCCCAAGCTGCATGGTGCTAATGTAATTGGGTGTAAGTGGGTATACAAGACAAATGTTAATGTTGATGGGTCCTTGGACAAGTTGAAAGCTCGTCTAGTGGCTAAGGGTATTGGCCAAGAAGAAGGAGTTGACTACTTAGAGACCTTCAGTCTAGTAGTTAAAGCTGCAACCATTTTTCTGTCTTAACCTTGGCCACATCTTTTCGATGGAGCCTAATTCAAATAGATATCTATAATGTTTTTCTTAATGGAGATTTAACTAAACCTGTCTACATGGATTAGCCTTCAGGATTTTTGACAAAGATAACCCACAATATGTGTGTAAGATAAACAAATCACTCTATGGGTTGAAATAAGCCCCGTGGGCATGGTTTAACAAGCTAAATGACATTCTATTTGGTTCAAGATTCTTGTGTAGCTCAGTAGACCCTTCATTATTTGTTTGGTACCAGGGTCACTGTGTGATATATATTCAGTTATACATGGATGATTCCTCATAGGAAATGATTCAACATTACCAGATCAGTTCCAAGAATTCCTGAGTAGTACATTTAATCTGCGCACCTTGGGAGCTCTACACAATTTCCTTGATATTCAAGTTGTTCAATCTAACATTGGGATTCTACTGTCTCAAGAGAAGTACATTGTTGATATTCTCACCGAGGCTCATATGCTAGATTGCAAGCCGACTTCTACACCCATAGCTCTCAATTTTAGCAAAGCTACTGGGTTTCAATCCTCTTCTTCACTTTTTGATCCTCATGTATACCGACGGCTAGTAGGGTGCTTGCAATATGCTATCATAACAAGACTTGGCATTTCATATGCTGTTAATACATCATGTCAGTTCCTGGCTTCCCCATCTACAACTCACTTTGATTTGGTCAAGAGAATTTTAAGATACTTGAAAGGAACACTATCCATGGGTCTTCATATTGCTCCATCTTCATCTTTAGCTCATACAACTTTCAATGATTCTGACTGGGCTAGTTGCCCTTCTACACGAAAGTCAACTACTGGATAAAGTGTCTTTTTGGGATCTACATGTGTGTCCTGGAGTGCAAAGAAACAAGTACTATATCACGGTCAATTGTGAAGCTGAGTATCAGGCATTAGCTTCAACAACTGCTGAACTTACTTGGTTATCTTATCTCTTGAGAGATCTCCAGATTGCTTCTCACCAACCTGCTAAACTCTACTGTGATAACACTAGTGTTTTGCACTTAACTGTGAATCCAATGTTCCATTCTCGGACTAAGCATATTGAAATTGACTATCACTTTATTCGTGAGAAGGTTTCTCACGAATAAATGACTGAGTGTCATCATACACGATTGCCAGGTGCGTCGGAAACAAGAATGTCGTTGAAGATCGAGAATAGCTTAAGAGTACCACGGTGAACTCTGCCCAGCCATGGTGAGGTAATATTCAAGCAACCGCCCAATGAGGAATGGGTGGCACGACGACTAGAATAGCCAAAGGGGTAAATGACTGTTAACTCCCTTTTCATCACCTTCTTCCACCTATGTTTTTCCTACACTGACCAACCGCTGCT
Organism: Alisma plantago-aquatica; assembly: GCA_963693085.1. NCBI lineage: Eukaryota > Viridiplantae > Streptophyta > Magnoliopsida > Alismatales > Alismataceae > Alisma > Alisma plantago-aquatica. The sequence continues at coordinate 471,854,378 of OY856409.1, read as the reverse complement.
CACCTATTCGCCTGACACCATCAATCCTCTAGATCATCGGTTCTTCAGACTATCCACCTTTAGATCTTATTCCCTCCATTTTGAGGACCCTTCGGTTCCTTAAGACTGAGTTTGGGTTCCTTCGCTTAAGAACCATTATTTCCTTACCTCCAATTCCTTCCCTTGATCCATTAGTTCTTTGACCTATGGAGAGTGTTTATCACTTGTGCTTTACTGCCCATTGATTCTTACCCATTGGATCTTTTGAGTACCAGATCTTCTCACCTATGCTACTCCATCAGTTATTTTTCCTTATTTTTGACGCTTAAGGAAGACCATCGGTTCTTTCCACTGATTCTTTGACCATAAATTCTTTAAAAAACATCAGTTATTTTAGCTACTTTTACCAAGCCATCAGTTGTTTTGGTTCTTTCCTACTACTTGAAACTCATCAGATCTTTTCCCTTCATTTTAACTGTCAAGACTAACATCACAAGAGGTATCTAATACCTACATCACAAATCATATTTTTGTAAAATGGTAGGTGATTCTATTAAGGAGCCAAGTACCAAAAAATCAACCATAATCAAGGTACCAATCAATCAGGAGGAAGGAGGAATGGAGTATATCAACCCACTTGAAGAACCAAACCCCACCAACACCAGTAAAAGAGATAGTGTAGGGTAAACAGAAGGAACAATGCAAGGGAATCTTCCACCTATGATGATAGTTGCTCTGAAGAAATGGGGACATTAGAGTATTCATCCTTAGAGGGAGAAGAGACCCAAACTCCAAAGAAAAAGAAAGCAACAAGACCTCCTCTCACTAACAAGCCAAGCAAAATGAGCAGAGTATCGAAACCTGATACAGAACCTACACTATCTGCTGAACCTTCTACTAGGGTCATACCAGAAGCAGTTGAGGGTACCCACAAAGAACAAGTAGATAATTTCTTCTTACCTCAAGATGACATACATATGGAAGTATGGGTGGTCATGTGTGCTAGCAAGACACTCAAGGCCACAAAGTTCAGAGATGTGGACACGCTATAGAGGTTGGGAACATACAATAGGGTATTGTTATGACCCCACCTTCCGGTAACCCCCAATTAAGGGAGACCGAGAGGTCGAAGCCGCACACATAATTTCCAGATCAAAGGTTCAACAATTAACCAAGAACAATTATTAAATTTTAACAGACTAAACTAGAAAGTTGTAAGAAAATAAACTTTGCATACCTTTTGAAATTTTGGATTTCTAAACTTCTATCCATGTATGAATTCTACTCTAACTAATCCTCCTTTTATTTTACTTCATGTATTTCACAATATGATGATTTACTGTTTGTCCTTTTGGCTTGTACCTAAAATGCTGACAAACAAAATGTCAGTCAACCGAAGCTGGTATGTGGGGGAAACAATAATCATGCAATTATTCATAACAATGTATTGCAACCAATTACCACTTAACAAACAATTTTACGTTTTAAATATAACTACGCGATCCATGTATTCCCTATCCTCTGTGTTGTCCCTACAGTGGACCTGGATGCTACTTTCCCTTTAGTAGATCCCCAATAAACCCCTCATGGTCTCACCTATGGGTGAACCCATTTCTAGGGTTGAGTCACACGACACTACCCGTAAGTAGCCCACTCCTTAACTCATGGCATGCTAAAGGGTCTCATGGCACTACACTTGGTAGCCCAGTTTCTAACCCACGATAACCTAGACCTTACTCTAGGTTACCCCTTTTTAGCCTTTACAGGCCACAGAGGTGGATTAAGATCTAAGCCAGTTATATATATATATATATATATATATATATATATATATATTCATAGTGATAATCATAGTCACTTTATAATTGCATGAAATAAAAGGCATATCCAACAGTTATTTTCAAGCAACTGATAAAATCGTTTAGAAATCGCCGTGAACCTAAAGCCATTATTCATAAGCGTAACCATATACCTGTTCAATAGATTTCTCAAGATAATATCAATTCCAACTAAGAAAGCAATCCAAGCAAGTAGTTCAACCACACAATCAAGAATCCTGAAAAACACATGTACTCTATTTACTACACACTTTATCAAGATTCTTTCTATTCAATTTGAAAATTGCTTCCTAAGGTTTCCATATCCATTTTAGGGTTTCGGTTTTCAATTGGGATATCCCTTCATCTTTTACCATATTAAACCCTAATTTTATGCCATTACTCATAAACCCTAATTATCTCATCTATTCTTCAATATTAAGGTTATCTTAACAAAATATAACCCTATCTATGGGTTAAAGGCACCATTAGCCATTAATTAAGTTCATTAAGCCTCTTTTACATTAAAGCTACTATTTTTATCCTTTTAATCCATGACAAGATCATTATTCTCATTTATCATCAATTTATAGTTCATTATGGTCTAAATCACATATGAACTCTATATATCATTAAATCCACTCTTTTATTCATTAGAAAACCCTAATTACTATATTAAGGGCATTTACCCATAATTAGGAACTTTTGTACTCAAAATAGCTTAGGATCATCATAACTTAGGTTTATTCACAATTTTGAATAATTAAAGCCATTAAGAGTTGCATTTACCAATATTAGGGTTTCAAGGCCCATTAAAGCATATTCATGCACATGAAACTCTAAATTAGACTAATTACGTGCAAAGTTCATCTTTTTCGATCTTAACATATCTCTTTATGATTAACAGGTTAATATCAACTTTAATCATCCATAAAACCCTTCTAAATAGATTAATCATCTCAAAATAGGGTTCCATAATCATTATTACATTGAAGTTGATAAAGTACACTACTTTTCGATTTGCAAAAGGAATTAGCTTCTAACAATATTTTTATTGGATTCCTCTCATTTTTCTAATCAATTTTCATGATTATATGTTTCCATTGGAGCTACCAATAATTAACTACGATTTTTTTAACTTATATACCTCTTGGCCAATGGAAGAGTGCCACGTCTCTCCGTCCATGCAACGTTGTTGACTTGGAAACATAACGCAAAGTCGATACTGCCCCCATGTAAGTGAAATGTGATTTAACCCGCAGAGGGGTAAATGCGTCTAACGTCTGGGCCTCTTCTTCCTCCTCACGACGGCAGCTTGCTGCTGCCCTAATAGACGAGGGTGGGGCTCCTCATCTCCCTTCCTGACCTCGTTGGCCATCAGGGATGGCTCTCCCGCCTCCGTCATGCTTCTGCGCACGTGAGGGAGCCGCTGGATCATGGCCATGATGGCCGAGAGCGAGCTCAGCAGGTCTGTGATCAAGGCGGACCTGTAGCCAACTTGCGGCTATTGCTGGAGTGCCAGAGCACGGGGATGATGGCCGCATCTTTCTCCGAGGACGTGGGGACGTCTAGAATCCATCAAGATCGTTTAACGACTTCTCATCGTACCAGGGTCGCACTTCCCTTCTTGGTTAGGGTTTGGATGAAAACTTGGAAGAAGAAGAAAGTATAAGAACGTGGGGTTCTCTCTTCCATTTGAACCAAGGCTCTACCCCTTATATAGGGGTGGGAAACAAAGTCATGGGTTGGATATTCACAAATCAAAGAGTCCCTTTTCAAATAGGAAACCAATTCCTTCAAAGAGAAGTAATATTCTCTCTCTTCTTTATCCTTTGGATATTCTCTATTATTTGGATATATAGGAATTCGAAAATCCTTGCCATTACTCTCTTTATGTTTGCTTTTTAACCCATGTGCATGAATTTCTATTTTCTTTTAGTAGAAAATATTTCCTTTTTAACAACACCACATAATTGATTAATTATGCATTACATTATCCTCTTATTTTGTAATTTTGGTATTTTCTCTTTCTTTCCTTTTTATTGGGACTCCTTGGATCCAAGAAACTCTATTATTTTGAAATCTTTTTTATTGGATACTCATTATCCTTCAAGATGCATCTAAATGCATTATTTCACATTATCTTGTTTATTTCTCATTAAAATAACTCTTTCTGAGGATTTTTCTTTATTTCTCTTTTATTTTCCTCATTGGTATTCCTTTTAACATTAGGAATCCTTTGGATACGAAATTCCACCAAGGATAACCCAATTATACCTCTTTCCACTTATTTCCAATATTTTATCATTATTTTCAATTTCTTTCTTGATCTTTTCTTTTCTTATTGCACTCTCTATGCAACTTTGGACTCCTTGGAACCCAAGGAACCCAAGAGGCACAAAATCCCTCTTTGGATTTGCCTTCTAGAAGTTTCCACATCATTCTTTTCTCAAAAACTCAATTATTCATTTACTAATTTAATAATTGAATTTCCTTTCTTCATTTCCTTGTTATTGGGCCCAATAGCCAATAAAGCCCACAACACAATCATCAAGGCTATTGTAAAAGAAATTCATTTATTCAAAACAAATTATATCATTATTTGTTCAATTATCTTTAATATGAGAAATTACATTTCTCACCAAGCGAACCCAAAAATTGGGGTTGTAACATCCTTCCCCTCTTATAGGAATTTTGTCTTCAAAATTCTATCAAGAAAGCAAACAATTCAGGACAAGACTTTTCCATGTCCATAATTGGCCCCTATGTGGCTTTACCGTACTCATGACGCTTCCAAAGAGCCTTTATCATCACATATTCTTTTCTCTGAGTTCTTTCATCCTGGCGTCTATAAACTACACATGTGACTCAGGCCATATCAGCCTCCCTTGGGGCTCACTAGGTTCATTGCTCAGCACATGGTCGGTGTACCTCACATAGTGCTCTAAATTGGACACCTGAAATTCATCACACATTTCTTTATCCTGAGGGGTAAGGTTAACCTTCTCCACCAATCCATCTCAATGGACCCATGTATCGGGGACTCAGCTTTCTTAGCTATAGCTCAGAGGGGTCAGATTTTCATGTCACATATTCTCCCACAGTGAACTGCATGTCCGTCTACTTTGCATCCACTCACGTATCCCGTTGTCTCTAGGCTCCTTTCATCCATTGCACGATCAAAGAGACTTCATCTACACGCACTGTGGTCCTTTTCTAACCATCACGTGGTCCTTTCACCAACATCACCTTACTGAAGTGGATTTCTAAACTTCTATCCATGTATGAATTCTACTCTAACTAATCCTCCTTGTATTTTACTTCATGTATTTCATAATATGATGATTTACTGTTTGTCCTTTTGGCTTGTACCTAAAATGCCGACAAACAAAACGTCGGTCAGTCGAAGCTGGTATGTGGGGGAAACAATAATCATGCAATTATTCATAACAATGTATTACAGCCAATTACCACTTAACAAACAATTTTACATTTTAAATATAACTGCGTGATCCATGTATTCCCTATCCTCTGTGTTGTCCCTGTAGTGGACCTGGATGCTACTTTCCCTTTAGTAGATCCCCATTAAACCCCTCATGGTCTCACCTATGGGTGAACCAGTTTCTAGGGTTGAGTCACATGGCACTACCCGTAATTAGCCTACTCCTTAACTCATGGCATGCTAAAGGGTCTCATGTCACTACACTTGATAGCCCAGTTTCTAACCCACGATAACCTAGACCTTACTCTAGGTTACCCCTTTTTAGCCTTTACAAGCCACAGAGGTGGATTCACATCTAAGCCGGTTATATATATATATTCATAGTGATAATCATAGTCACTTTATAGTTGAATGAAATAAAAGGCATCCAACAGTTATTTTCAAGCAACCAATAAAATCATTCAGAAATCACCGTGAACCTAAAGCAATTATTCATAAGCGTAACCACATACCAGTTCAGTAGATTTCTCAAGCTAATATCAATTCCAACCAAGAAAGCAATCCAAGCAAGTAGTTCAACCACACAATCAAGAATCCTGAAAAACACATGTACTCTATTTACTACACACTTTATCAAGATTCTTTCTATTCAACTTGAAAATTGCTTCCTAAGGTTTCCGTATCCATTTTAGGGTTTTTGTTTGCAATTAGGGTCTCCCTTCATCTTTTACCATATTAAACCCTAATTTTATGCCATTACTCATAAACCCTAATTATCTCATCTATTCTTCAATATTAAGGTTATATTAACAAAATATAACCCTATCTTTGGGTTAAAGGCACCATTAACCATTATTTAAGTTCATTAAGCCTCTTTTACATTAAAGCTACTATTTTTATCCATGGCAAGATCATTATGCTCATTTATCATCAATTTATAGTTCATTATGGTCTAAATCACATATGAACTCTATATATCATTAAATCCACTCTTTTATTCATTAGAAAACCCTAATTACTATATTAAGGGCATTTACCCATAATTAGGAACTTTTGTACACAAAATAGCTTATGATCATCATAACTTAGGTTTATTCACAATTTTGAATAATTAAAGCCATTAAAGTTGCATTTACCAATATTAGGGTTTCAAGGCCCATTAAATCATATTCATGCACATGAAACTCTAAATTAGACTAATTACGTGCAAAGTTCATCTTTTTTTATCTTAATGTATCTCTTTATGATTAACAGGTTAATATCAACTTTAATCATCCATAAAACCCTTCTAAATAGATTAATCATCTCAAAACAGGGTTCCATAATCATTATTACATTGAAGTTGATAAATTACACTACTTTTGGATTTTCAAAAGGAATTAGCTTTTAACAATATTTTTGTTGGATTCCTCTCATTTTTCTGAGCAATTTTCATGATTATATGTTTCCATTGGAGCTACCAATAATTAACTATGAATTTTGTAACTTGTATACCTCTTGGCCAATGGAAGAGTGCCACGTGTCTCCGTCCATGCAACATTGTTGACTTGGAAGCATAACACAAAGTCGATATTGCCCCCACGTAAGTGAAAGGCAATTTAACTCGCAGAGGGGTTAATGCATCTAACGCCCGGGCCTCTTCTTCCTGCTCGCGGCGGAAGCTTGCTGCTACCCTAACGACCGAGGGTGGGGCTCCTCCTCTCCCTTCCTAACCTCGTCGGCCATCAGGGATGGTTCACCCACCTCCGTTATGCTTCTGCCCACGTGAGGGATCCACTGGATCATGGCCATGATGGCCGAGAGCGAGCTCAGCAGATCTGTGATCAAGGCGGACCTGCAACCAACTTGCGGCTGTTACTGGAGTGCAGGAGCATGGGGATGATGGCCACATCTTTCTCCGGGGACGTGGGGACGTCCAGAATCCATCAAGACCATTTAATGGCTTCTCATCATACCAGGGTCACGCTTCCCTTCTTGGTTAGGGTTTGGATGAAAACTTGGAAGAAGAAGAAAGTAGAAGAACGTGGGGTTCTCTCTTCCCTTTGAACCAAGGCTCTACCCCTTATATAGGGGTGGGAAACAAAGTCATGGGTTGGCTATTCATGAATCAAAGAGTCCCTTTTCAAATAGGAAACCAATTCCTTCAAAGAGAAGTAATATTCTCTCTCTTCTTTATCCTTTGGATATTCTCTATTATTTGGATATATAGGAATTCGAAAATCCTTGCCATTACTCTCTTTATGTTTGCTTTTTAACCCACGTGCATGAATTTCTATTTTCTTTTAGTAGAAAATATTTCCTTTTTAACAACACCACATAATTCATTAATTATGCATTACATTATCCTCTTATTTTGTAATTTTGGTATTTTCTCTTTCTTTCCTATTTATTGGGACTCCTTGGATCCCAAGAAACTCTATTATTTCGAAATCTTTTTTATTGGATACTCATTATCCTTCTAGATGCATCTAAATGCATTATTTCACATTATCTTATTTATTTCTCATTAAAATAACTCTTTTTGAGGATTTTTCTTTATTTCTCTTTTATTTTCCTCATTGGTATTCCTTTTAACATTAGGAATCCTTTGGATATGAAATTCCACCAAGGATAACCCAATTATACCTCTTTCCACTTATTTCCAATATTTTATCATTATTTTCAATTTCTTTCTTGATCTTTTCTTTTCTTATTGCACTCTCTATGCAACTTTGGACTCCTTGGAACCCAAGGAACCCAAGAGGCACGAAATCCCTCTTTGGATTTGCCTTCTAGAAGTTTCCACATCATTCTTTTCTCAAAAACTCAATTATTCATTTACTAATTTAATAATTGAATTTCCTTTCTTCATTTCCTTGTTATTGGGCCCAATAGCCAATAAAGCCCACAACACAATCATCAAGGCTATTGTAAAAGAAATTCATTTATTCAAAACAAATTATATCATTATTTGTTCAATTATCTTTAATATGAGAAATTACATTTCTCACCAAGAGAACCCAAAAATTGGGGTTGTAACAGGTGTAATGAAATTTGCTTCAACAACCAACGTTCGTATGATGAAATTACTTTATGGTTCATGTCGTCGATAAAGAAACAGATCATTACTGAAGAAGAATCCATAGAGTGTGGATGGCCCTTCAAGATGACAATACAAGTAACCAAGGAAGATTACATAGTCACTAAACGATGGCTGAATTCAATTTTCACCGACTCCATTGAACAAGCCACAGAAGCAGATAAGGCTAAAGGAGATAGAGAATCTTGAGGATTTGATACCTACATGACCTGGGAAAAGTTACCAAATTTAAGTTCAGATTAGGGAAGGCGAAGGCTGCAATGATGCGTTATAGAATGATGTGCATATTGCATAAACTTTTCACCAACACATTATTCTTCAGAACCGACACCGGTAATGTCACTAGGATGGACCTCCACATCATGTGGAGATTTTTAGAAAAGAAGCCAAGTTAACATAGGAATGATCTTAATCGATAGACTGGAGGCAACAGTAACCCCATAGGGATCAAAGGATTTTTGTATGGTCAAATTGATCACATACATCACACATTTCCTAGGCTACCCTAAAAATTTACAATTTTTCAACAAGACAGATGGGGATAGCCTGGTCAACACCAAATACCTAATGATTGCCAACATCCTATGAAGGGAAAGAGAAAAATATTTTTACAAATTCATTCAAAGTAATTATTTCCTCACTCTCCCTGAGATGTGCAACTACGACTATGATAAGTTACTATTCAGAGAGGATGAGATACTCAAATTGAAGAAAGGAGTTGTACCTCTTTGGTCGAAAAGTGAACAAGCATCAACAAGAGTACAATCAACACATACAAAAGATACAACAATTGGACCCAGAAGGAAAAAACTTATCATCCTCTTGCTAAAAAAGATGGTGACAGAGAGAAAGAGGTTCCCCACACATGAGGCATCATAGCCTGGAATAGAGCAGCCAAACCCTCTAGTAATAACTTTGTTGCACTGGAGAAAGTACAACAAAAGGAGTCACTCTAGCAAAGCATCATGTGTCAAGACTGTTGGAGATTCCTGAGGATGCATGGGATGGCATAGATTTTGTGGATACCTCCATGGAAGCATGTAGAACATTCATGTCAGAGGTTCTAGACAAGATGACAAGATGAAAAGATGAGAGAAGGAATGACTGGAACCCTCTATCAATGCCAGTGAAGTGAGAGGTAATGCCCCCCATTAATGAAGAAGTTTATGCAAGGGCTGGAGGAAAAACAACTGAAGATTATTCACCTCCTCGAACGGAGTCTCCCAAATGAGAGGTATCCAACAGAGAAGAACCTCTATCCATACACGAGGTTGAGATGAGTCTGCACGCCAGCAAAGAACAAGAAATCTTCATCTAAGTAAAGGTGCCCGAGCAAGAAGCCAACTCACGAAGAAACACCAAACAACTACGATGAGCTCCTGACGTGGTGAGGTTTATGGAGATAGGGTAAGAAATCAATAACATCTCTGAGATCGCCCTAACCTATGCTCAAAATTTATTCTTTTAGTACCATTTTTATTTCTACACTAACATTACAACTGAGATCCAGCCCTTACAAGGCCTGCCTGAATAGATACAAGTGCTAGATATGAACCAAGTACAGGTAATGGAGGTCCTGGTAGGGATGATGCATGAATTCTCTCTTCTCCGATAGGATCTCAATGCCCTCCACCAAGAGACCAAGTGACTAAGGGTAGAAGAAGGGGAAAGGAGGATGTCAACACCGACTTCTCTCTCCAATGACAGACCATCGCGGAAGCAATGATGAGGGAATGATGAGTAAGCTTCACCCTCAACTGCATAAGAAGTTGATGTACAGTTGAGAGATGACATGGTGCTAGCCAAAGTTTAACCCAACAACCTACAAAAGACAAGGTCATTGCAAAAGTAACCTTCAATGAAAGTAAGGGGGAGTCAGCTGAGAATAGGAAGTGCCCACTGGGGAGAAAGAACTCACCAACTCCCCAGCCTTGCCATGAAACTCAACTGATGATGACAAACAAAGTACCTATCAAACTTGAAGATGAAGGTGCCCCAACAATCCTAGAGAAAGTCATCCTTGCTACAAATGACAAAGAAACAAGTGAAAATGAGATGATGCAACTGACACTAGAGGAAAGGGAGGAGGAACCAGAGATGACAAAGTATATAATGAACAACCTAGATCTCCTATCACATTACGAGATACCGCCACCTCAACACAACTTTGAGGACTTTTTTAATGATCTATTACTAGACGAACCAAATCATTGATGAAGCCCATCAGGTATCGTTTGTGGTGCAAATGAAGGAGGATATTGCAAAACATGAAAAGGATAACATGATCCAGATGTTTGTTAATGCACTTAACAAACTAGCACACATTTACTTTCAAGAGCCACCTTTTGCTGCACGTGTTGATCCAACAACACCGCCCTCACTACCATGTAAAATGAAGAATATGGATATGACATCAGTGGAAGGAATGTGCCTCTGTGACATCCATGTATTGACCAGTATCTTGGATGACAATAAGCCTAGTAATGCCATTATTTACAACAACAACAAAGATATCCTGACTAGGAACAAATTTCAATCAGCATTCAGATATAAGGATAACATAAGCATAGTCTTCTTCAAGTTCTTGTATGGCATGATTATCGAGGAACAATCTTCAATTCCATGTCAACCCTACCCTCACAGTTATATGTGCAAAACTATTTAGCATCATCAGTTGTAGAGCCGTAGGAAACTTTGCACAAAGTTAGAACTCTTAGGTACATCACTCTACCTTTCAATGCCTTCAACCACTGGCTGCTAAAGATGGTGGATCTTTCCATGAGGCGAGTCACCCTCCACAACCCAAATGCGAAAGATCTGCCTTGTAGAGGGATGATATTTGAGAAGCTAGAGACAAGGACTATACAAATGATACCAACTTGAGTAAAATGTCTCATTTTGGATACAAATGGGTGGTACTGTTTAAATGGGAAGGAATTCAACACCAACTATAGTGGCCCCCAACAACTTCCTGATTCTAGGGACAACATTTTCATAGTACTAAGAACAATTGAAGCTAGGGGAATTCCACTATAACATATAGCTACTAAAGACTTCCATGTGTTAATAGGAAAGTACATAATGGAAGTTATTCATGACAAACAATTTTTCTATGACAAATTCCTAGAAGATATCCCAAGAAGGATGTATTATCTAGTTCCCCTACTTGTCATGGTTCCTTGGATAGAGCAGTTAAGAAAATTACAACAAGACAAAGATGCCCCCTCTTAAGATATCACCTCATCTATCTCGATATCCCCCCCTCAAAGACAACAACACATTCACCTCCATCACAACCCGATGACCCTCCAACAATAAAACCCGCAAGTCCAATACGAGACACTGCACCCCCAACATCAGAGGAAAATGCAGAGATGGAAGAACCTACCCTATACAACAAAGGAATAGAAGAAGAGTCAAAAGAAATTGGAAACACAATCCATAGTGAATAAGAAGAAATGATAGATCTAGTAACTACAGATATGATACAATCCTCATTCTAGAATTTCAACAAGGATGCATGTTAGGGACTATCTTTAGAAGATCTAATGTTCATCATGGAAGAATACAACCAAGGGAGGATGAGATAATCACATTGTTTGAACACAACAATGTTCAAGTCCTCGGGCCAAACCTCAGGGAAATTCTCACACTGGGAGGTTATATGATGGTCAATGTCATGACAATCTGTCAATTTCTCCTAGTGGACCAACTCAATGACACATATATGGCATATTAAGATATTGTTAGTGACATTCTTTATAACAAAGAATCGAGGGAACTCCAACACCTAATAGATCATTTGAACTACAACCTTCCATGATTCATTTTTGTCCCAATTATACACGATGGGCATTGGACACTCCTTTCGATGGATTTAACAACATAAATGATGATTATATACAACAACTCAGATGCGAATTTAACCCAAAAAGGGCACCTCTGCACAAGATGGCTAAAATCATCGCCGAACAAAAGGCATCCCATGTGTCCACAAAGATTGTCAAGCTTATAAAATGTTTGGGAGGGAATTTCCTATAGGAGGGCTTAAATTTGAAAGCCTAAGTTCTGCCACAGAAGCCCACAACAACAACCAGGCTCCAACAACTATGGATTTTACATACTATTTTGGATGTAAATGTTGGCTATGACAGACAAGAAGGTGGAATTATACCAAGATGATTAATATCACCACCTTCAAGGAGCATATGCCCTAGAAATCTTGACATCAGATTGGGCCATCACCAGCTCGTAACATTAAACTCACATGTTCTTACTCAACCTCATGTTTTGACACCCTAAAGACATGGTACATGATGAGTTGGGGGGGGGGTCTAAACAAGCAAACTCGGTACATTTTCATGCTTTATATCTCAATTATCCTGCATTGCTTTATTTTCTTACCTCAAATTGTGCATTTTTTTTAAAATTTCATTTTGCTAAGTGTGCATATTTTAGCCTTTCAACCTTCAAAAGGGGAATTATCTTGACACTTAGGAAATCTTATAGGAAAATTTTAAATCCAATTTTCCTGAGTATAGTCACAACTTCCACTCTTAGACTTCCTTGTCTTCAGGCTAACTCTTAGCATAATCATTTCAAGAATGACGAATTTGGGCTATTTGATTCACCTAAAATTTGAGTGTGATAATGTTTTAATGTCATTCTTACCTCAAGATAATGTAAAATGCACAAAGATGCTTGTCCTTCCAAGTGGAATCCTCGAGGTAAGGAGGACTCAGTCTAATATGCTCCTGATTGATCACCTTATTCTCAAGTATAGGTAGGAGAGCATATAATCTAGGCAAGGAGGAAATAACTACCCCTTCTAGTGCAAAATCCCCACTTTGGGATCAAAAGAGGTTTGGCGGCCCAAAAACCATCCTTGAAACAAAAAATCCAATCACCCCAAGACTCTGAACAAGAATTGAAGCTGAATGGAATAAAATCTTAAGAGTTGTGCCAATTCCAAAAGATGTCGAGGGGCGCATGCCCGAAATACAAACATACCCACCTACCTTTTGAAGGGAACCTCACACAAGCACCTGACATTACATTAGGACCCAATCGGGTAACACTATAACTACAACAACAAACATGGTTTAGGGAACCTGAGAAAGGCAAGAAAGAATAGGACCTTAGACTATCCCAACACAATAGTTAGTACACCAAAAAAATAAAAGTTGGGTTTGAAATCTACCTCAGTTAGAACCTTATACAAGTATGGTCTGGAAAAAAGATCATCAGTGCATCACAACAAAGAAATCCTTCCTCAAAATAAGGTTGTAGCAGGAAATATGAGTATCACAACTCCAGATCTAAGAGAGAGAGTCCTGAGATCGACAAAACTTTGTCATGCTACATAAACCTTGATTTAAGGTTGCGTAATGACATTCTTCACACTCCCAAAAATCAATAAACTAATAAATCCAGTTGAAGTTGTTCAATGCTTTAATTCTAATGGTTAGCCTGAGGACAAGCTAGATTCTAAGTTTGGGGGGGGGTTGATAACACTCAAGTTTGTGGATATCTTATGCCTTAGTTTACCGTTGATCTCTTCATTTTGAACTTGGTCACCTTAATTTTCTACCATTTTGTGCATGTTTACTACACAAATCTTGATTTGAGGAAAACTACTAGTTTTCATGCAGACACTTGCAAAAGCATGGTGGCTGCCATGGAAGAAGGGAACCCATCACTTCCCTTTAAACTAATAAAGGACAAGGTACCCGTGAAGCCATACCTACCATTAGTTTATTAATATCTGATGGCCATTCAAGAAGAAAGTTGTGAAGCCATCAGATGTCAAGAATCGATGACCCAGACCAAGGAAACCACCCAAAATAATAATCAGATTATGACAGTAGGGTAGCCCATCGGAATTTTCCTTGAACCGGTCACCATCCATCAAGCCCCAAAGATCTGATGGTCTGTCAAAATCAAAGATCCAATGAATGAACAAGTCAAAGAAATGATGATCTAGCAGAAAAATCAAAACAACAGGGACATCCATCAATTTCTAAAGAATTGATGGCATGACTAGATATCAGACAAAGGCCAACCAACATAGAAATATGATGGATCATTTGAAGATAGATCTGATGGTTCTATGGTGCAGTAGTCCCAGACTTGGCCATAAAGGAATTGATGGGATGACTATGCACTTGAAGATCTGATGACCTTATGGAACAATTATTTGAGTTAGTTATACACATGCCCTAAGGCAGGTGCCCAATAGACAGACTTGCGGCACAAGAAATCAATAACTGATCTATGGTATAAATAGGATGCATGGGGCACCAAGATAGGGGTTCAGACCCTCACCTGATGCAGAAGCATTGCCACTGCCATCTCCTAGTACCAACACTCCATCAACCAAACTGCCCTTCTATTTGTGAAGTCTGAAGGATGAGAGTCTAAAGGCCTCACCCACCACCCACTTCTAGTTGTCCCAACCTCTTTGAAGATGGAAGGAGAGAAAGGAGTGCACCACTATGTCATCACTCCGACCCTAGATTAGGGAGCCTGTTCATCGACCTTTTCTATCTTAGGCCATTGTCAGTGTATCCCCTTCTTCTAGGATATTAATGTTGCTCATCAACATGAGTGGTGAAACACCTAGGTTGGGTTTGGAGTATCCACTAAGAATCTCCCAACATGTAAATACTTATATCCTTCGAATATATATATATATATATATATATATATATATATATATATATATATATATATATATATATATATATATCTTTAGCAATGATTATCTCTGTACTCTTGGTCTTAAATGCTTCACTTGATTGTTAGAGCCTCAAAGGAGTAATGCTAACCTTATCAAAGTGTTATGAAGCTACATGAATGCATGAGAATGTGGGAATGCTTAAGTTAATAGTCATATAGTTATATTGTTATTGTTTGTTTGCAATCTTGAGAGAGAGACAACCTTATAATCAAGATCTATCCTAAGCTTGAGAGAAGAGGGAATAGAAATATATGGTGATATCGTGTAATCTTGTTAAGGGTACACATTGGGTATGAGTATTGCATGTTGATGAGAGACCTTATATGGTGAAACCCAATCCAAGTTCCCTTTCATATTTGGTATATCACTCTTTTTTATATTTTTTCTCTTATATTACTTCTTACTTTGTTTTGCTTGTTTTACTTTGTTTGTTGGTTTGAGTAACATCATTCCCTAAGGAGAACCAAACTTATATTTACCCTTTTATTGGTGTAATTGAGACAAGGTCCTAAGTTCTTAGCACTTCACACTCCTTATTCCTGTGGATCGACCCAGATTTACTACATTGGACCCCATATCATAGTTGTGGGGGCATGAGTGCTGGGTTACAAATTTAAGAGCCTGACTACTCTATATCCACTCATTTTTGGACATGTGATTTAGGCTGGTCACTCATTCATCATGTTCCTGTGCAATACTTACAAAAAAAGTGGGAGTTGTTGGTATGTATGGCTAGAGATCCAATCATGTGATAATTGTTGTGGCATAAATGTAAATGATTTGATTATGGATATAAGGCAAGCTTCTAATTTATTATGTTTGTTCAGTTATGAGATAACTAAATAACATAATAGATGTCTAGGGAGTAATATTACTCAATGGCATATGTCTTCAGGTTGAGGACCTGAGAAATGAGATCATACAGATGTTAAGAGTACATATACATACTCTCATTATGTCCCTAATCAGATGTTATTGTGGAAGGCTAGTAGGCAACAAAAACACATAATATCAGAGTGGAGTTGATTGATGACTGAGTCTCATTGGTCATGGTATGGTGATATCAAACCAATCACACATATACATGTTAAAGAATAGTGTATCAGACAGACCCACCATGAGACTGATGCATGGAAGCCATTATAATGGAAGTCATAGTCAGATGTCACAGTGATGGTGGTCGTTGTGGTTCTTAGACTTGAAATCACTACAATCAACACATGTCATTGGGTACACATTGACATTATCAA
Organism: Alisma plantago-aquatica; assembly: GCA_963693085.1. Classification (NCBI taxonomy): domain Eukaryota; kingdom Viridiplantae; phylum Streptophyta; class Magnoliopsida; order Alismatales; family Alismataceae; genus Alisma; species Alisma plantago-aquatica. The sequence continues at coordinate 471,838,072 of OY856409.1, read as the reverse complement.
ACACAATCCTGAAACATGGGTTGTTATAACAGTGATGATTGGGTGTCTTTAACACATGTGGATTAATCGTGAGTGATAGATATGGGATTTTTCCCTCCTACTAGACTATGATGTCCTAGGCCTCTTGATAAGTGAGACTAAGAAAAGCATGGCAATGCGCATGTGAGTCAATATGTGATATTGAGCTTACATATATCTTAGAAAGTATGCTCTTGGTTCAAGAAACAATATTGAATAATAATGAGGGTGACTGCTCCATGCCTCTAGTTCAATATGTACATCAGTGACAAAGGAACTATACAAACACTATAACACCATACAAAAATTGTAGGTTGAAGTTGTTCTCCAACTTTCCATTCACTTAGGTAGCACTGATGTGCTACTAGGCACCACCCTCTACTTTTGAAGTCATAACTTGTTATGGACATTCACCGCCAACTTGATATGGGACCTATAGGGTCACACACATAGGTATTGACCTAGAAGAGGTGTTCAGATCTTAAATGTCATTTGAATTAAGTGCTAAAGTGTTTAAGCATTGGTTTCATACAATAAATAGGCTGACATAACTGCCAAATGCCCATCTCAAGTGTGGAGACAGCCGTCTAGAAGTGCTCGTCTAGGTGTCAGGCCTGTTGTAAGTTGAATTTGGCTAAGGAATGAACTGACCCAATCAAACTGGCTCAAATCAGGTCACCAAACGTCCATCTGGGTGACTGAGACATCCTTCTTGCATGGGAGAGATGGTCCAGTTTGGTCATGGAAGGTTCTAGATGTTTTCCTATTCATTTTGCATGAGCAATACTTGTTGAATAAGGAAATCAATGTCTAACATTGATGGGAATTTATTTGCCAAATTCGTGTACAACTAGGAAACTACAAAATGACCGTATGGCAAAATGGCCATTTTAGTTATCATAAGTTGTGAAATTTCTAGAATTGTTGTGAAAATTTGAGATCTTCCTATCCCTTTCACTCCCCTACAGACTGGGAACCTGGAACCAAATACCACCTATAATTAGAGGGATATTGGGGGCTTCCTAGAATAGAACACAGACAATTAAGAATCATTTGCTCTAATAAACATTGTCCTCTCTAATTGTGGTAACCATGAGAGCCCAAGAAAGTCACACCCGACGAGGGAGGGATAGCAAGGGAAAGAGAAATTGAAATCATTGTTGTGGGAGAGCAAGTTGGTGACTAGTACACCAATAGGAGGGACAAATCCTTCCTATCCATTCTAGCAGAATGACATGAGTTCTAGGTGGTCAGTGTGGACTACCATAGAGGAGAGAGGCTATTGTCTATTGCTCAGAGGACAACATCAGCCAACAATCATTAATAAGAGGAACTGCTGAAGGAGATGACATTCGTGTCTGTAGTCTCTGGTGCAGCCAGGAGGAGTTGTAGCAGTCCTACTGCCTTAGGTGTAGATTAGAGGGTGCAATAATTAGATGAGTCTTAGTGCAACAAGGAGCTGCATAGACACCATCCAAGATAGTTGTGCATCAATGAAGATGAGGAGATGTCATGGACCTACTCTAGGACTAGGTATATCCTCAAAACCATCCTTCCTACATTACAGTTATTGACGCAATCTGCCGATTAAGAGGAATAAGGTAGATAAAAATTTTGTTTCTATTTCCTTATCTGTAGCATTATCAAGCCAATGTCAATTTACTATATTATAGAATAATCGATATGATCAAATTTTAGTTTTGTCGTTCTATTATTTCAGTGATGTGAATAATATCTTGTCAAATCCAAACACCATGATAATCCCAAACTATATATATACATATATATACATATATATATGTATATATACACACACAATATATATATATATATATATATATATATATATATATATATATATATATATATATATATATATATAGGGCGTTCATTCATTGCCCGCGCGGGTAGCCTAAATTTTCGCTACCCGGCAGCCAAAAAAGTAACTCTCCTGGCTAAGAAAGTAACTCTGCTGTAAAAAAAGTAACTATGGTGTCAAAAAAGTAACTCTGCTGGCCAAAAAAGTAACTCTGTACAAAATATACAGTAGATATATATAAGGACGGGTTTTTTGATTTTGGAGGGGCAAATGATATTATTTTTGGTTAATTTTTTTGGAGAGCTAGACAAAATAGTCCTCTACAATTGTGAAATTGTTTTTTTGAAAAAAAAGTGATTGGAATGGTGGGCAGGTAGCTACCCACGCGGGCAATAAAGATGGACCCATATATATATATATATGTATATATATATATATATATATATATATATATATATATATAATTTACATGCGCCGCCCTAAAAGTGGTTTTGATGGTAGATGTGTAGCATGTTATGGCCAGTAATCCCTATCTACACATGGTTGTGTGCTTGGTTTATCTGTTCATCTGGGTCTGCTTACCGAGCTTCTATCTTATCTTCCCAATGTAAAGTTAATTCTCTCCTACCTTTGCTCCCTTTGAATGTAACTCAAGGTTTCTCTATAATCTTGTAAAAGTATCATAGTTTACTTTCTTTTTATGAAGAAGATGAAGGCATCCCAAAGATGAGCCGACTGATTGAAGGACCTTGGAGGACGCGATGGACAATATGGACCAATCACCTGGTGGACCCGACCGATCCCACTGGAGGTGCTAATAGATGGTGGATAGAAGGACCAGATGACCGGTTAGACAACCTAACAATTGGCCAAGAGGCGATCCGATCGGTTCAAGGGTTGAACTGATCAACCCAGATTGGCAACCATAGATCTTCATCAACAACAGGTTTCTGCATGTGATCTAGACCTAGATGAAGTAATTCCTTGTGGCTCAAAGGGATTACATTAGGCTGGCCATAACCATCACTTTCATTTATTGCATGTTTTTGTTGTGGTGTATAGCATGTATATGATATGTACTATATATGTGATGATTGGATAAAGTATATGTATTTATACAAACTCCCTAAATTAAAATATTAAGTCTTAGATGCTTTGCAAAACAACACACATGAAAAACTTGATTTACCAAGCATAGTTTACTCCCTATCTTAGTGTGCCATCTGTCTTGTGGAAGTGTGATGGTAATAATGTAGTTTCCTCCCTAGCGAGGTGCATTATTATCGTGTTAGCTTTTGGGTCAGACTTAACTGGTGATTCTGAGAGAGTCTAAGCCTAGAAGCATGCAGATGACTATGGCAAGGAGTTGCACATATCATCTATCCAAGAGTTGCATATGATGCAATTGGCATGATTGACTACCTTGATAATTGACAATGGATGCTGGTGTAGGTCGGGTAATAGTTGAATTATTTTGGATCTTGGCCCACTAGAATATTGTATGTTGCAATATTCTAAATTGATATGTGAGGGCTATCAATTTGAAATAAAATAGTGGGAGCGATAATTGATTAAATACCAAATTAATATTAAAATTTTGAAAGAAAATCATATCAAATCAAAAAAGGTTTTTGAAAAATGAAAATTTTCTCTTATAGAATCAAATAACAAACAAATCCACATTGTGATTGGACGAATTAAATGAGATTTATTTCCATAACTGGTTCAGGACCTTGAGAAGTATTATGCATGATCCTAAAACACCAGTACTAATATCCACTCCATATTCACCTAATACCGACGTGGGTTCTTCTTCGGAGCACATCAATGATGCTATGAACATCAAGAATCTTATGTTTGGCTATATGAACTATGCATTGCATAAACAGTAAGATAAGCATGAAAAGTATAATGTTATTAAGGCTTTATTTAAGTGAGAACTGACAAAGGGAAAACCAGTAGAGCCTCATGTGCTCAATATGATTGGGCATATGAAGCATCTTGAGAAATTGGGATTTCCTTTAGGTCAAGAGTTGGCCACGGATATGATTTTGCAATCATTTCCTAAATAATATAACCAATTTATTGAGTGTTATCACTTGAGTAACATGGATAGACTGCTATGAGAGTTTCTTGACAGCTTGACAAGTGTTAAAGCAAAAATGAAGAAGGAAAAATCTATGATGATGATCAGTGGAGTTGAGTCCAGGGACAAGGGTAAAGCCAAGAAGCATTCTGTGGCTAACCTAAGATCCAAGTCTTCAACACTCAAAATTAGGTGAAGGATAAGGGATCCTAGGAAGAAAGGGATTGAGATCTCTACTTCTGGTGTATACATTATTGAGGTTAACTTCACTACTTCCTCATCATGGTTACTAGATATCGGATGTAGATCACACATTTAGTCAAATGTGAAGGATCTAAAAAGATGTAGATGTTTAGAGAAAGGTGAGATTGAACTATGTGTTGCAAATGACACAAGAGTTGGGGCCAACACAGTTGGAACCTATGAGTTACCTATGCAAGTGGGCTTGTGATAGAGTTAGATAATTGCTATTACATACCCTCCATTAATAAGAACATCATATATGTATCTTGTTTGGGCAAGAACAGATTCAAATTTCTTATAAAGAATGGAAGATGTTCTATTAGTAAAGATGAGATCTTTTATGGAAGTGCCCCAATGTATTATGGTCTATATTTGATAGATCTAGAGACAAGTGTATATAACATAAATACCAAATGACAAAAAATCAATGACTCAAACCAAACATACCTTTGGCATTGTCGTCAAGGGCACATTAATGAGAAACACACATCCAGATTCCATAAGGATGGTTATTTGGAATATTTTGACCTTGAATCAATAGACATGTAAATCTTATTTGTTAGGAAAGATCCAAAAATACCTTTACTAGCAATAATGAAAGGGCTAGTGATCTATTAGGACTCATGCATACTGATGTATGTGTTCCTTTTAGAATAGATGCTAGAGGTGGGTGTAAGTACTTCATTACCTTCATTGATGACTTCCAGTAGGTATGGGTATGTCTACCTGATGAGACACATAAGTTAGAAACTCATGAAAAGTTTAGAGAGTTTATGAATGAAGTACAAAACCAACTTGGAAAAAGTATTAAGACACTTAGATCTGATCGAGGTGGAGCATACTTAAACCAAGAGTTTGAAGACCTTCTAAGAGCCCATGGGATTGTATCCTAGTGGACTCCACCTGGAACACCACATCATAATGGTGTATCAGGAAGAAGGAATTGCACATTGTTAGATATAGTGCGATCTATGATTAGTTTTACTGATCTTTTGACTTCCTTCTAGGGTTATGCTCTTGAAACTGCCATGTTTACACTTAACCACGTACCATCTAAATCGGTTCAAAAGATATCATATGAGATATGGCATGGGAAACATCCTGATGTATATTTTATGAAGATTAGGGGGTATGAAGCTTATGTTAGGAAAATGTTTCCTAAAAATCTTGGTCCTAAGCCTGGTAAATGTTATTTTATTAGATATCCCAAAGAAATAAGGGGATACTACTTTTATATTCCATCTGACAACAAAGTGTTTGTTGTTAGGACAGTTGTATTCCTTGAAAGGCAATTTATTTCCAAAGGAATCAGAGGGAGGAAAGTAGAACTTAAAGAAGTTTGAGACCAAACAAGAAAATATAAAACCAATAGATGAACCAGAGGAACAAGGAGAATCAAAAAGTGTTGTGGAGACTAAAATTCCTTAGGTAACACATGAACCTCATAGATCTAATAGGACACGCCTTGAACCTATAAGATATGGATATCTTGTGACTTAGGAAGGCAGTGAATTGGTCATAGACGATGAGACAATATCCTATAAATATGCTATTGAGGGACCAGAGTTTAAGAATTGGCTTGAGGCCATGAGATATAAGATGGAATTCATGTATACCAACAAAGTATGGACTTTTGTGGATCTACCTGAAGGGGTAAAATCCATAGGGTGCAAGTGGGTGTTCAATAAGAAGACCGACATGGATGGAAAAGCTCAAACCTATAAGGGAATATTGGTTGCAAAGGGTTGCAGACAAGTTCAAGGTGTTGACTATGATGAAACCTTTTCTCTAGTCCCCATGGTTAATTTCATCAGGATCATGCTTGCTATTGCAACTTATCATGACTATGCGATTTGGAAAATGGATGTTAAAACCACATTCCTTAACAAGAATCTTGTTGATGATGTGCATATGACACAATATGAGGGGTTTATAGATCCAAAGTTTGCAAAGCTACAAAGGTCAATCTGTGGATTGAAGCAAGCATCTTGGAGTTGGAATCTTCATTTTGATGAGATAGTTAAAGGGTTTGGCTTTGGTCAAAATGAAGATGAACCTTGTGTGTATAAGGAGGTTAGTGGGAGCATAGTGACATTCCTCATATTATATGTAGATGACATACTATTGACGGGGAATGACATCCCTACTTCACAAAAGGTAAAGACATGGCTTGGGAATACATTATCTATGAAAGACTTGGGAGAATCATTCTACATCTTGGGGATAAAGATCTATAGAGATAGATCTAGAAGGCTTCTTGGACTAAGTCAGAGCACATATATTGACAAATTGTTGAAGCGGTTCAACATGAAAAACTCAAAGAGAGGAAATATACCTACGTGCCATGGTGTTCCCATCTCTAGAGCTCAATGTCCCAGTTCTTGTGAAGAAAGGGAACACATGAGTGTGATTCCATATGCCTCAACAACTGGATCAATCATGTATGTAATGTTATGTACCCATCCATATGACTCATATGCCTTGAGCATGACAAACAAATCTCAGTCAGATCTAGGTGATGCCCATTGGATAGCTATGAAGAACATCCCTAAGTACTTGAGAAGGACTAAAGATCATTTCTTAGTCTACAGAGGAGAGGAGTAGTTGGTGGTAAAATATTATACGAATGCAAGCTTCCAGACTGATTAAGATGATCACAAACTGTAATCAAGATTCATGTTCTGCCTCAACAATCGAGTTGTGAGCTGGAAGAGTTCCAAGCAAGAAATAGTTTCTGATTCTACAATAGAGGTCGAGTATATTTCTGCATCGAATACAATAAAGGAGGTTGTATGGATCAAGATGTTCATTATATAACTTGGGGTCATTCCAAGGATCAATGAGGCAATCGAGATATATTGTGACAACAATGGAGCTATTGCATAGGCTAAGAAAACCAGATCACATCAACACTCAAAGCATATAAAAAGGAGGTATCTTCTCATACAAGTAATCGTACAACAAGGAGATGTAAAGATTTGTAAAGTACCAACTGACAACAATGTTGTTGATCCATTAACAAAGACACTTTCACAGAATAAGCATGGACATGTTAGACCACTTAGAACATGATTCATAGGTGATTGGCTCTAAGTGCAAGTGGTAGACCTTTGGTATATATGCCGAGAGAGACAATCATGTGATGATTGTAATGACATAAATGTAAAATGTGATGATTGTAATGACATAAATGTAAATGATTAGATTATTGGGATAAGGCAAGCTTTCAATTTATTCTATTTTTTCAGTTATGATATAATGATATAAAATAATAAATGTCTAGAGAGTAATATTACTCAATGGTGTATGTCTTTAGGTTGAGGATTTGAGAAATGGATCATACAGATGTTAAGAATACATATAAATACTCTCATTATGTCCCTAATCAGATGTTATTGTGGAAGGTTGATAGAACACAATAACACATAAGATTAGAGTGTGAGTTGGTTGATGACTGAGTCTCATTGGTCATGGTATGGTGATATTAAACCAATCACACATATACATGTTAGAGAATAGTGTATCGGACAGGCCCACCATGAGAATGACACATGGAAGCCATTATAAAGGAAGTCATAGTTAACTATTACAGTGATGGTGGTGGTTGTTGTTCTTAGACCTGAAATTATTGCACTCAACACATGTAGTTGGGTACAATTTGACATCATCAAATGCAATGTTGAAACATGAGTTGTTATAACAGTGATGATTGAGTGGCTTTGACACATGGGGATTGACTGTAAGTGATCGACATGGGGTTTGTCCCTCCTACTAGAGTATGATGTCCTAGGCCTTTTAATAAGTGAGACTGAGAAAAGCATGACCATGAATAACGTGAGTCAATATGTGATATTGAGCTTACATATATCTCAGACAATCTATTCTTGGTTCAGGAAACAAGATTGAATAATAATGAGGGTGACTGCTCCATGCCTCTAGTTCAATCTGGACATCTTTGACAAAGGAACTATAAAAATGCTATAACACCATGCACAAATTGTAGGTTGAAGTTGTTCTCCAACTTTCTATTCACTTGGGTAGCACAGATGTTCGACTAGGCACCACTATATGCTTGTGAAGTCATAAGTTGTTATGGACATTCACTACCTACATAATATGGGTCCTATAGGGTCACACACATAGGTCTCAACCTAGAAGAGGTGTTCAGATCTTGAATGACATTTGAATTAAGTGCTAAAGTGTTTAGGCCTTTGATTTTATACAACAAAAAAGCTAACAACACTGTCAAACACCCATCCCAAGTGTTGAGACAACCATCTGGAAGTGCCAAATGACTATCTCAAGAGTTGAGACGGGCATTCAGGAGTCATGTTGGGTTTTAGATGAGGGAGAAGGAAGAGGAAACAAAAATTTTCTCTCACCACAAAACCATAAACACGGATCGCATCAATGACTATAAAATAGGAAGGATGGTTTTAGCGAGGTGTACCTGATCCTGAGGCTTGCTCAGCAATAAAATGTCACAGCTAGTGCGGTCTTCAACCACCTAGTCTTCGACAACGTCTGTGCAACTCCTGGTCCTGATCCAGACTGTGATTGATAGTCGTCCTCCTGAGTGGCAGAAACCTCCCACCTCTATAGATAGTCCACACAGACCACCGAAAACTCTATTCATCTTATCCTACATGATACTAGAAGGAGTTGTGACCTTCTGTCAGCATACTAGTCACCGACAAACTCTCCCACAATCAGTTGTTTTTCTACAGTTGCCTTTCCCTCGTTGTTCCTCCTTGGACGGGTAGAACTTGCTTGGGCTCTCTCGGTTACTACAACCAGAGAGGACAATAACTTTGTAGAGAAATTGATGTTCTGAGTTGTGCTATCTGAGAAGACCCCAGTACCCCTCTATATATAGGAGGGGTCAGGGTCAGGGTGCTCGGTCCCGGGCAATGTGGGACTAAAGTGGGAGTAGAAGGGTTCGAAATGTCCTTGAACTGATTGCACTGCGACAGCCGAACCGGTCGGTTGGGAGTGTGAGCTGATCGGTTCACCAGTTGAACTGGTCATTTAACATTCCTGACTCACCTCCAATTGACTTTCCTCTTACATTTCTAATTAATACAAAGATCAATTCTTGTCCCAATCGAATTGTGCAAGTGAAATGAATTTTTTTTCTCACAAATCAGGACAACCCAACCTTGCTCATTTGGTCCAGTCAAACTGATCGATTCAGATCGATTCACCAAGTGAACCGGTCATCTCGCTGACCATGAGATAATTCGTTCACCCAGTGAACTGGTCGGTGGGTGGTCCAGATTGTGTAGAACACAATCAATGCAGTTCTCAATCAATCTGACACTCAAATCAGTTAGTTCAACACTTGAACTTGATGATTTTGAGTCAAGTCAATTGATTGAATGTTTGATTGACTACCTAAACACCTTTAGTAATCAATCCAAACACCATTCATGGATAATCTCCTCTTCTAGGTAAATCCTTTGTGTACGACCCTATAGGTCCCATTTCATGTTGGCAGTGAATGTCCATATCTAGCTTATGACATCACAAGCAAAGAGCGGTGCCGAGTCGCACATCAGTGCTACCCAAGTGAAAAGGAAAGTTGGAGAACAACTTTCAATCCTACAATCTGTGAATGGTGTTCTAGGGAATGTATAATTCCTTTGTCTCTGATATCCTGAATGAACTCAAGGCATGGAGCTATCATCCTTTCAATGTTCATTCATGTTCCTTGATCCAAAGCAGACTGTCTGAGATATGTGTGCCATCAATATCACATATCGACTCACATGTGCATGGACATGCCTTTCTCAGTCTCTCTTATCAAGTGGCCATGGACATCATACTCTCTCAGGAGGGACAAATCCCATATCTATCACTCAGTCAAAACCCCATGTGTCAAAGTCACCCAATCATCACCTTTATAACAATCCATATTTCAGGACTGCATTTGATGATGTCAAGGTGTACCCAATGACATGTAATGAGTATAGTGATTTTAGGTCTAAGAATCACAATTACCACCATCACTGTGAGAGCTGACTGTGACTACCATGTCATGGTTCTATGTGTCACTCTCATGGTGGGTCTGTCTGATACACTATTCTCTAACATGTATCTATGTGCTTGGTTTGATATCACATATCATGACTAATGGGACTCTATCATCAACAAACACACACTCTTGTCTTGCTATATCATTGTTGTTTATCAACCTTCCACAATGACATCTGACTAGGGACAAAATAAGAATGTCCAAACTCTTAGCATCTATATGATCTCATTCTTCAGATTCTTAACCTAAAAACATACGTCATTGAGTACTGTCATTCTCTAGACATTCATTCTGCTCTATCATTATCTCATAACTAATTGAACTAGAATAAATTAGAAGCTTGTCTTTGATATTTATCAAATTAATCTTAATGTATCGCAATCAAATCATCCTATGATTGTTTCTTAGGGATACATACCAACAGACTCCCACTTGCACTGTGAGCCAATCACCCTTGAATCATATTCTTAGTGATCTCCAAACATGTCTCACATGTTTCTGCTGCTCCAGTGCTAATGTAGTGAGTTAGCAACACTTTTCTTTAGTCGATATATGCATGTTTCACATCTCTTCATTGTACGACATATCGTATGAGATGGAGTTTCCATAATGTGCGATCTGACAGTACTTGCCTAACACTTATCTCCATTGTTTGACTCAATATTACTACTTGTCATCAATGGTTGGAATATTTATAAGTTCATCTCTATGAACTTCTAGATCCATATAGTATCCTCTTCTGTTCATAACACAAGGATACTCGACATTCCCTTTTAGAATTAAATGACTTTTAAATGGGAACATTTCCATTTATCAACTCATATTCACTTTTATATTTTATATTTTGCGATCATTTTCTATCATTTCGGAAGCTTGCATCAATGTAACTCTTTACACTCAACTCTTCCTTTCATTACCATAGAACTAGTACTTCATAAGTACCAAACAAGTTCTTCATGGTATTCCTGTAACATCCCTGACCTGGGTTATGTGTTAACCCTAGATGTTTTCCCTAATAAGGTTGAGTAAATACTTAATCTTATCTTGGGAAAAGTAATTAGGGCTCATGATAAACTTATGTTTCAATTTTGGTCCTGTTTGAACAATGTTGAAGCAATGTTTGCCTATTTTGGACTAAAGTGCAAATTATCCAAGTTGAGGGGTTAAATTGCAAATGTTGCATGATAAGATATTCCTCTGATTTTGGGACATCATGAGAATGAATATGATGTAGTGGTATGGTTTTCACAAGCTTGTAAAGCAATCCTTGTGCACTAAAACCTAGTTTTGGTGTAATGTGCAATTTACCCAAAACCTAGGGTTCAATATGCAAATTACCACTTCAAGAAGGTCCCTAATGTTTCTTGGCATCATTTAGAGCAGATAAAATGAGAGGGGCGCCTCATTTGAATTAAGTTGGAGGAGAGAGAATCTTGATATTAAAATAATCAAGATTTAATCCTAAGTGAAACCCTAATTCAATTTAGAGAAAAAATGAATGTATTAATTAAAGGGCTTTCAACCAAAATTAAAATGGTTGAATTCATATGTGTTTGGATGAGCTTAAAGCCTTGCAAAGACACGAGCATATCCTAAGGAGGTGAAATTCCACTCACCATTATTATAAGAAAAAGAATTTCCACTCAAATATGGATATTCTTATTATAAGGGCTAAGGTGCTTAATTTCTTTTCCCTTAATTCATGGATAATGGAAGGGAACTCGGTGGGGATAGAGATGCCCTTGCATTCAAGAAAACAAGGGGGAAGTGGTGGCAACAATTTTGGAATTAAAAGACTTTTATAAAGAATTTTCTCTCTCATCAATTTTCTTATAAAAATACCCTTTCCAAGCCAAAACAAAGGCTTTTTCGGATTCTTTTCTTTCCCCTTGCTTGGAAAACGACCAAGGAGCTGTGGAGGATCAGGAGGAAGACCCCCAACCTGTTGGTAAGGTTCTTGACCTCCTTTCACCTTGAATCCATGGTGAAAATTGAAAATCAATGCATGAATTCTTCATATCTCGATCCCCTCTTCAATTCTAACCAATTCTTTTCACTCAAAGCTTGAGGAAGACCCTTGTAATAGTGAAAGGAGTTGCATCCACCATTTTTTCCGTGAGATTGGATCTTTGGAGCTCAATTGGAGGCGGGTTTTATAACTTGAACCCTTAATTTTATTATTGCAATCAATTCCTTATCAATTGGTGATCATTTCTACATTTCCAAAATTAAGTTTGGTTGATTGATGCAATCTCCATGGAAATCACAGTAGATTTCGTGAGTTTGGAGCTTGATGATGATGACATCATCATAAGCACACACCTCCCTAAATATCTAGGGCAAAAAGTTTCAATGTTGAGTCCAAACAGTTTCACCAGACCGTTTGGTGGTTTGAGTCCCAAACCGTTTGGAATGGTTGACCATTTGAGATGGTTGATCGTTTTAATATATATGCTGTGGTGCTTGGATCTTGATCCAATGGTTTCAATTGATTTGATCTTGAAGGTTTCAATTGTGAATGATTCCTTAATTGCAACCCTAATCGACTAAGTGCTGAATTTTCAATTGTTTGAGATGATTTTTTTTGGTTGATTGACCCAAACAGTTTCAAAACCGTTTGGGGATCACCCAAATGGTCTAAAGACCGTTTGGGGGTCACCCAAGACCGTTTGGAGGTTTAGGGTTAAGTATGGCTAAGTGTTTGAAGGTCCAAAGGTACCAAATTAAATTGCAACTAAGTGCTGATTTGATGATCAATCCAATGGTCCAAAACCCTAATTGGATGTCATGGTTTTTGATGATGGAATGGGAAAACGGTCTCAAGACCGTTTGGATATCAACCAAATGGTCTCAAGACCGTTTGGTGGTCATACAAGACCATTTGAGGTCAGGTCATATCATGTGATGATTATAGTTCATTGATTTCAATTGATTTGATTCCACAATGTCAACCATTGATGGATCCTCGATTTCAAACCCTAAGTGATGGTTTCTTGATTATCAAACCTAGTTCAATTGGGTTCAAAACCCTAAATTGAAGGTATAATTGAATGGTGATTTAGTGGTCCAATTGATGAATGCTTTAGTGGTTCAATTTATAATTGGTCCATGGATTGAAACATTGAGTCGATTGAGTGTTGAAGTGCCTTTTTGGCCCATTCGGTTTTGAGAAGGTTTGGACCAAATGGTCTCAGGACCGTTTAGGTCCAAACGGTCTTAAGACCGTTTGGGACCAAATGTTCTCAAACCGTTTGGAGATCCAAAGTGCAAACGGTTTCAATACCTACTTTGTCCAATTGGTTTCAAGTATAACTTGTTCAATTGGTTTTCAACCAATTGATGTATGAGAACCAAGATCATTGAGGGTCTAAGTAATTAACTTTGTGAATATCAACATGGTTAACCCATTTGAATATCTCATGTAATTGAAGGTCCAATATGGTGAACCTATTTAGATACTTAATGCAATTGAAGATTTCAATGGTTAACCCAATTGATCACTTTGTGGAATTGAAAGTTTAATTGGTCAATCCTTTTGAATTCTTTATATAATTGATGGTTTAATTGATTAGACCATTTGGACATCGAATATGATCAAAGGTCAATAAGCTATGTGATTATTAAAGATGTAGACCCATGATGATTGTGAAGGTTAACCCTAGCTATGTGTACTCAAGTGAAGAGTTGACCTAGATTAATCTTGGAGTAGTTAACATCCTAAAGAGGATGAGAGAGAGAATGAGAGAGATGAATGCTTATATAATTAATCCCTAATTCTCTCATTATGAGTAAACTATGTGATAAGGGTTAATCCATAATAATGAGATCATGAAACCCTAATCAATGAGCCCAAACCCTAATTAGAGCAATGCTATGTGTGAAACCCTAATTAGAGCAATGCTATGTGTGAAACCCTAATTAGAGCAATTCTATGTGTGAAACCCTAATTAGAGAAATGCTATGTGTGAAACCCTAATTAGAGCAATGCTATGTGTGAAACCCTAATTAGAGCAATGCTATGTGTGAAACCCTAATTAGAGCAATGCTATATGTGAAACCCTAATTAGAGCAATGCTATGTGTGAAACCCTAATTAGAGAAAAGCTATGTGTGAAACCCTAATCTAGGGAAAAGTTGAGTGTTATCATAAATCCAGGGTGATGATGTAACCCTAATTGAGTGTAACAATGAAGGAAACCCTAATTTAATGGGAATTGTACATCCTAACCCTAATTTGGGTATGAGGTAAGAGAAACCTTACTTGGATGTGAATAGAAAACCTTAATCCCTAAAATGGGGTAAGGTGTATGAAACCCTAATATAGGGTAGTGCCACTAATCCTATGTGAAGATCTAGCACTGGGTGATGTGTTGTGAAATCCTAATTTTACATAATACTAGGTGAAACTTTGATATAGAAGGATGATTATGTAAAACTCTATTGAAGAGTAATACTATGTGAAATCCATAAATATATGGAATATGCTATGTTAATCCTCAAACTATAAGTGTGGAGAATACTATTCCTAATAGTGGAATAGTTATTAATGTTATGACAAATGTAACACCTAGAAAGGTTGATAATGGATATCCTTATATTAATAGTTGCTAACTTAAGGATGAATCCATAGTATTGTCAACAGTTGTATAATCTAAGTGAGTGACTAATGACCAATACTTTACATGATAATTGTGACGAACTGGTGCATAAAGTAATAGGATGGGGAATACCCTAGTACAAACTAAGTGTATGAACTCAAGTAAGATAAAGGTGTTGAGGGAAGTGATACATCAAGATATGATAGATATCACATCCAACACCCTAATACTGGTATACCTTGATGTGTTATATGTCTAGGATAATTGGATGAATGACACATGAGATGTGTCATGTCAATGGTTACATTGAGATGTAATGCACTCTTTTGAATGTAGGCTAACATGCCTTATGAAAAGGTTATTCCAAACCTATAAACTATGATGTAATCATATTCTGGAAAAGATGAGAGAGAAACTCATACTTTGTGTTGATAATACATTCAGTGATGAATGATGAGAATAAATAAGTATGATTGAATACTTATGTTATTCATATTGATTCCTTGCTATGTGAACCCTAATATAGGGTAATTCTATGTGAAACCCTAATACAGGGTAATGCTATGTGAAAACCTAATACAGGGTACTGCTATGTGAAACCCTAATACAAAGTGATGCTATGTGAAGTTCTAACACAGAGTAATCCTATGTGAAGCTCAAATACAGACTAATGGGTTATGAATGTAATAAGATAACCCTTGTATTGCATAGTACTGATATGTAATGGTATCATGATCACTAATCATGCAGATATGTTGAGATGATGAGCATAGCCAGGTATGAGCTATGATGTTCAGTTTACTGAAAATGTTCTATAGGCCTTATAAGCCTTCATATGCTTCGTTACTTATTGAGAGGTAACCTACAATTAATAAGTCATGTGTGTCACATGATGTGCTAATTATCTTAGATTGTTTATGAGCTTTGTGAACTATGTGCAATGCTTTGTGTAACAAGAATTATAATGTCCCTGGGCCAGATGATATGAAGGTATGAAGTTACCGAATAAGTGGAAATAAGTGTTCTATGGTGAGTTATGGGTTCAAATACCCAGATTCTATAATCATGATAATGAACTTATTAAAAAGTGGAAATGTACTTGATGAGCTGAGGGACTAAGATCCCAACACTTGTGAAAAGAGTATGGCTACATGCCATGACTCCCCAATGACAATGCCAGGCATTAGATATATGATCTAAGCCTAAAGAGAGTTAATGCTGTGGTAATGATTCTATAGTGAATAAATGTTATACATGTTCTTCATATTCCTTAAAGGATAAGTGACATGTTGTTCTATCAAATTATAGCTGTATTGCTTTTGATAAGAATGATGTTCTAATTTGTTAGACATTGAATTAACTACTACCAAACAAATATAATTCCTTTGTGTATATTTATCTTCTTAAGCTGTAATAATAATGTTTCTGGCAGAGAGTTATATCTCTCGCTAGGGCAATTTACAATTGTCTCACCCCCGTGGGTATCACATTTTTAGGTGGACGCGGACGAGGAGGCAGGAATCCTTCAATAGGTGAAGGGCAACAACAACAGTAGTAGGGACAACAGTGAAGTCTCAGGTGGAGACACTAGCTGTTATTCCTTATAAAGATATAGATAGAGTCCTATGTGTCGTATCTGTACTCTCAGGTCCTCGGAGTAGTAGTTAGTGCTTTTGAGATTTTGGCTCAGTGCCTCGAGATTTTATACTGCCTGTGTTTAGCTTGATAGGACAGTTAATGCTTGTAATTCTCAAAAGGAGAAGATACAGAATATGTACCTGTGAACAAGAATGTAATTATGTTACTTTGGTTCTATGTGATAAAGTTTTCCTTTGATGGATCTTTTGATAAAAGGTTTAATTTTTAGTGATTTTTGGTAATCCGCTTCTTAGTGAACGCTTCCGCATTAGTTAATCTTGTTTTCATGAGACAGACATTACAATTCCAGTGACCCTCACTAGAAGTAGACAGACATCCACTCATCTCACGAGTTAACATGATGAGCATATCATATTGTCATGTCCAATACATACAAGATGATGAATGCATATTTTCTTGTCATGTCTAATACACACAAGATAATGGGATGATTACATACATGATAGATCCATATCTATCTATGTGTTCCTATTCTTCGTAAGAATTTGGGACACTTGGCATCTGAGATACTAACTCCATGTAACATGGACAAGTTTTCTCCCACTGAATTTGTGTATATTGAACCCTTTAGTAAAAATTGCCAATGTATTCTCTCTCTTTACTAGGTGAAGAGGTTTTCAAGAACTATCTCCATAGATCTCTATTCCTATCACATAGGAAATTTCCATGTCTTCCCTTAAAGAAGGTATTTCCACACAAGTTTCCATTTTAGAACATTTCATTCCTCATCATCATGTGGAATGTGAATACACTCCCACTAAATCTTTGTAATCACATATCCCTTCTTTATTTTGATATATCAATCAAACCTTTTGACTATATAATCAAAGTAAAGACTTCTAGTTCTGAGCTGCTTATATTTAATCAATCATATTGATTAATGCCTTATAACTTATAGACTGCATGTGCATTATTGGATTTATAAAACCCTTCACGTTGTGTCACGTACACAACCTTATCTTATTCCTGCCAAAAATGCAGTTTTAATATCCATATGCCAAATTTAGTAGTCTTTCAAGTTCCAACATCAAGCATGATCCGTTCTCTAAATGTCATTTGTGTCAGTCTTAACTCTTAAGACCCAATTGCACTTATGGGTTTTATCCCAATCAAGTGCTACCATAAGGCCATACCTTAATTGGTTCACATAGAAGCCGTTTTGGATCTTATGGCCTCAAGCCATGACTGAAAATATGGTCCCTCAACATCATCTAGACTACTGGCTCATCATATGACTAATTCATCACGTAGATATATGAGGTGTATCTATTGCATAAGGAACTTTGAGAATCCACAACACTTGTGATTCTTAATCTCCTTTATTTAGTGTAAGCATATTCTTTTAGAAGAATTCTAGAAGGTTAGTTATTTGATGATCATGCTCTAACTCTTTAGAGTATGATTCAGTCTTTGATTTAGACATCACTATGCCTTAATCATGAGTTCTCTATGATACACTATCATAATTACTCACAAGGTCCTCAAACATTTGGTTTAAGTATCCCATTCATTGATCACATCAAAGAGTACCAAGTATCTTGAACACTTCAAGATATTCATATTGGTATTTCACTAAACACCATATGATGTATTAGCATTTATTCTAACAGGTATGTAAATACATCAATATGTATTATACCTAATAGAATAGTCATTCTCCCACTACATCTAGTGAAGATTGACCTGTCATCATGCCCAAGACATTCATATCTCTTAATGGTTCACAACCAAAAGAGTCTAGCCTATCCATCAACATGGAATCTAGAAATGAATTTCTCATGATAATGCTAATTGTTTGTTTGAATCATCAATAACTTTTAGGTATCATTTTATCTTATGCATACCAAGTACCACAAGATAAATAAGGCATTGCCACAAAAGATCATATCTTTGAAATTAAAACATCAACTTTATTGATAGACATCCTTGTCAATACAAGATGCATAAATAAAGTATTTCTATTAACTGGAAAAATGAAATAACAGTTCATAACTCTATTACATGCCCTTTGGGCTGAAATAAACTAAAAGGTACTCCTATCTATGGCAGAAACACTTGCTCTAATGATGAGTGCTCCTTCTTGGTCCTTTGACAAAGGCCATCACTTCTTTTCAGATCCTGTATATCATATTTGTCATATCTATGTCTTAGTATCATATACCTCAGATTAAAGAAGTGTTTCAAGTTTATTTCATGATACCTGAGGTGGAGACTTCCATCCCCTCATTCTTCTTTTGTCCATCTAGGTAGAGAGGAAAATTTCTCCTCCAATTTCCTGGATCTTGATGATGGTGACATTTGCCTCCCTTATTCACCCCTCCTTTTGCCTTGAGAGCTGAAGATGACTTGGGTTGCTGGCTAGCATCAGAAACCTTCTTTGCTTTTCCCTTGCCCTTTCCTTTAGACTTACCCTTCTTTCTACTGATCAACATCACAAATTTGGGTTTGTCTTTCTTCATCTGTGCCTCAACTGTCCTCAACATGCCCAACAACTCTGTCAATAGTTTGTCAAAGTTGTTCATGTTATAGTTCATCACAAACTGACTGTAAGATTCTGGCAATGATTGTAGTATCACATTAGTAGCCAACTATTGGCTCAGAGGGAATCCTAGTCTTGTCAGGTTCTCTACATACCCAATCACATTGAGTGTGTGAGGACCTACTGGTTCTCCTTCTATCATGTCATACTAGGAAAGTACTTTGGAGACATCATATCTCTCACGTTGTCTCTACAACTCATAGTTCAGAGAACACAACATCAAGCACTCCACATCATTGGCATCCTCAGTATGCTTCCAATAAGCATCCCTTTCAGCCTTTGGTGTGGTGGAGTGAGTTCATTTGGTTCTGGTGTATTTAGGGCATAGAGCTTTCACTCTTGAGTGAGAACACTTCTCAACATACTAAACCGGTCATGGAAATTATTCCCATTTAGTTTGTCCTTCTAAAGGACCAATCACAATGAAAAAGTGATTATTGTTGACATCCATATGTTCTACAAAAGGAAATATGCAATTTTAGTCCAAAACTCTTTTGACTTAATTTGATTTATTTGAAAAATTTGACGATATAATTAGGCCTTTAATTAATTATTGCTCCCACTATTTTGTTCAAATTGATAGCCCTAACCATCAATTTGAAAGACTGCAATGCACAACCTTCTAGTGAGTCAAGATCCAAAACAATTGAATTATTACCCGACCAATGCCACCGTCCATAGTCAATTATTAAAGTAGATAACACTTACCAATTACATCATATGCAACTCTTAGATAGATGACATGTGCAACTCTTTGCCATGAACATCTCCATGCCTCTAAGTGCTTAAACCCATTAAGATCACTTCGTTAAGCTCAACCCAAAAGCCAACACGATAGAAGTGCACCGTGCTTGGCAGGACCACACAACTACCATCACACTTCCACGAGATAGACATCACACCACCCTTGGGATGCCTACGCATATCGATCAAGCTTTTCATGTGTGCCTCTTATGGAAAGCATCTAAGACTTAATATTATATTGAGGGGTTTTAATATGCTTATGTATGCATATAAGTATCCAATCACCACATATATAGTACACATCATATACATGCTATATCCCACAACAAAAACATACAATAACGATAAAGCGATGATTATGGCCATCCTATTGTAATTCCTTAAGCCACAAGGAATTACGGTCATCTAGTTCTACATCATATGCAACCTGTTATTGATGAAGATCTCGTGCTTAGGCCATTTCAGGATTGATCAGCTCGTCACACGACTGATTGGGTCACCTCCTGGCCGGTCGGTTGGTTGTCTCCAACCAATCTCCTGGCTCCTCCAGACGATTGGTTTGTTAGGTCGTCTGCTCCTCGTCAGGCCTCCAGCTATACCATCATCCGGTCGTCTCGGTCCACCGGCTGATCATATCGCACCTCTAGCTACTCATCTGGGAGCCCACCAGTCTTTGACGTAATAGGAAATAAACTATCCTACTTTTACATATCTCATTGGGAAACCTCGAGTTACATTCGGGTGGAGCAAAGGTAGAAGAGAATCTCAAGTTACCTTGAGCTACATCATGAAAAGAAGAAGAAGAAGGCTCGGTGCACAAATCAAGATGCAACCAACCACAACCAACCAAGCACACATAAGGGTTTATAGGCCATAACTATGCTACACATCCACCATAAAAACCATTTTGAGTGACGCGTATCGTTTGCATATATATACCATATCATATATGTATATATATTAGTTTGGGATCATGTGGTATTAATAAGATATTCACATTTATCTAGTTAAATATTCACATTTTATGCAATATATAAAAGGAAGTAAAATAAAAAACTGATCATATCGATTAATCCTAAAATATTGTACGTTGATGTGGCTCTGATACCACTATTGGGTTTTAAATGAGGGAGAAGGCAGCGGAAACAAAAGTTTTCTCTCACCACAAAACCATAACCATGGATCACATCAATTCCTATGAAATAGGAAGGATGGTTATAGAGAGGTGTACTTGGTCTTGAGGCTTGCTCAATGAGAAAATGTTACATCTAGTGTGGTCTTCAACCACCTAATCTTCGACGGCATCTGTGTAGTTCCTGGTCCTGACCCAGACCGCACTTGACAGTCATCCTCCTGAGTAGAAGAAACCTCCCGCCTCTATAGATAGTCACACGGACCACCGAGAACTCTAGTCATCCTATCCTACAGGATACTAGAAGGAGTCGTCCCCTTCTGTTGGCATAATAGTCACTGACATACTCTCCCACAATTAGTTACTTCTACAATTGTCTTTCCCTCGCTGTTCCTCCCTAGACGGGTAGAACTTGCTTGGACTCTCTCAGTTAACACAACCAGAGAGGACAATAACTTTACAGAACAACTGATGTTCTGAGTTTTGCTATCTGAGAAGCCCCCAATACCCCTCTATATATATGAGGGGTCAAGGTTCTCAATCTGGGGCAATGCAGGACTGAAGTGGGAGTAGAAGGGTCTGGTATTTCCATGAACTGATTGCACTGCGACAGTCGAACCGGTCATTTCACAAATGAACCAGTCAGTTGGGAGTGTGAGCTGACCGGTTCATTAGTTGAACCAATCATTTCACATTCCTGACTCACATCCAATTCACTTCCCTCTTTTGTTTCCAATTAATACAAAGATCAATTCTTGTCCCAATTGAATTGTACTAGTGAAACGAAAAACTTTTCTCACAAATCGGGACAACCCAACCTTACTCGTTTGGTCCAGTCAAACCGATCGATTCACCAAGTGAACTGGTCATCTCACTGACCATGAGATGACATGTTCACCCAATGAACCGGTCGGTTGGTGATCCAGATTGTACAGAACACAGTCAATGTAGTTCTTAATAAATTCGACACTCAAATCAGTTAGTTCAACACTTGAACTTGATGATTCTGAGTCAAGTCAATTGATTGAATGTTTGATTGAGTACCTAAACACCTTTAGTTATCAATCCAAACATACTTCATGGATAAGCTCCTTTTCCAGGTAAATCCTTTGTGTGTGACCCTATAGGTCCCATTTCACGTTGGCAGTGAATGTCCATAACTAGCTTATGACATCACAAGCAAAGAGCAGTGCCTAGTCACACATCAGTGCTACCCAAGTGAAAAGGAAAGTTGGAGAACAACTTTCAATCCTACAGTCTGTGATTAGTGTTCCAGTGAATGTATAATTCCTTTGTCTCTGATATCCTAAATGAACTCAAGGCATGGAGCTATCATCCTTTCAACTTCATTCATGTTCCTTGATCCAAATAAGAATGTCTGAAATATGTGTGCCATCAATATCACATATTGACTCACACGTGCATGCGCATGCCTTTCTTAGTCTCACTTATCAAGTGGTCATGGACATCATACTCCCTCAGGAGGGACATATCCCATATCTATCACTCACAATCAAAACCCCATGTGTCAAAGTCACCCAATCATCACCTTTATAAAAATCCATGTTTCAAGACCACATTTGATGATGTCAAAGTGTACCCAGCGACATGTGATGAGTGCAGTGATTTTAGGTCTAAGAATCACAATCACCACCATCACTGTGAGAGCTAACTATGACTACCATGCCATGGTTCCATGTGTCACTCTCACAGTGGGTCTACCCGATACATTATTCTCTAACACGTATCTGTGTGTGTGGTTTGATATCACATATCATGACTAATGAGACTCTGTCATCAACCAAAACACACTCTAGTCTTACAGTTTCATTATTGTCTATCAACCTTCCATAATGACATCTGACTAGGGACAGAACAAGAATGTACAAACTCTTAGCAAATGTATGATCTCATTCTTCAGGTCCTTAACCTGAAGACATACGTCATTGAGTATTGTGATTCTCTAGACATTCATTCTTCTCTATCATTATCTCATAACTAATTGAACCAGAATAAATTGGAAGATTGCCTTCGATATTTATCAAATCAATCTTAATGTATCCCAACCCAATCATCCTATGATTGGCTCTCAAGGCATACATACCAACATGTCAGTCCTATTGTGAGTTGAATTTGGATAAGGAATAAAGTGACCCAACCAAACTGGCTCAACTCGGGTCACCAGATGACCGTCTGGGTGACTGAGATAGCTATGTCACATGGGTGAGATGGTCTAGTTTGGTCAGGGAAGGTTCTAGATATTTCCCTATTTATTTCTCTTGAGCAATACTTGTTGCACAAGGAAATCAATATCTAACATTGATGGGAATTGGTTTGCCAAATTTGTTTAAAACTGGGAAACTATAAAATGATTATCTCATAGTGTGAGACGACTGTCTTGCATGTGAGACGACTGTCTTGCATGTGAGACAACCATTTGGGTTTATCAAATGGACATTTCAGTTTTTGCAGGTTGTGAAATCTCCATAATTATTGTGAAAATTTGAGATATTACAGTCCCTTCCACTCCTGCAAAGACTGGGAACCTAGACCCAAACCTCTCCTATAAATAGAGGGTTACTGGGGACTTCCCAGATCACAACATAGACAATTGAGAATCAGTTTCTCTGACAAATATTGTCCTCTTTGGTTGTGGTAACCACGAGAGCCCAAGAAAGTCCTACCCGACTAGGGAGGAATAGCAAGTGAAAGAGAAATTGAGATCATTGTCGTGGGAGAGCAAGTTTGTGACTAGTAAAACAACATGAATGACAACTCCATCTTGTCCATTCTAGCAGGATGACAGGAGTCTAGGCAGCCTATGTGGACTACCATAGAGGTGAGAGGTTGTTGTCTGTCGCTTAGAGGACTATGTCAGCCAAAAATCCATGCCAAGAGGAACTGTTGTAGGAGACGACATTTGTGGTTGCAGTCTCTGGTGTGACCAGGAGGAGTTGCAGCAGTCCTACTGCTTGAGGTGTAGATTAGAGGGCATAACTATTAGACGAGTACTCATGCAACAAGGAGCTACACATACATCATCCAAGAAAGTTGTGCATCAATGATGATGCAGAGATGTCACTGGACTTTCTCTAGGACCAAGTATATCCTTGAAACTATCCTTCCAACATTATAGTTGTTGAAGCGATCTCCTGATTAAGGGGAATAAGGTAGATATAAATTTTGTTTTTGGTGCTTGCTCTGTAGCCTTATTTCCCAACAGGAGTGTCAAAGTAAAGTAAGATGAAGTCTATTTCTTACAAAGTCTTTCTATACAAACAAGTCTTGAAACATGTTTTTAATAGGAAATGTGGAATTTTGTGTTTTGTGGTTCTAGGAGATTGGGTCACTTGTCCAAGAAAGGAGGTAAAGAACAAAGTAATGCTATGAGGGTGAGGATAGACATGTTTCTAGTACAAATTGGAACTATTTGTATTCTTTGTTGCTTGAGGATAAACAAAGATCTAAGTCCAGGGAATTTTGATGAATATATATTCATCCATTTTAAAATGCACTTTTCTTAGTCTTGAAATAGGAATTTATTTCTCTTTTGCTAATTTTATACATATAATTACAAATTGTTCACTTCTTAAACATTAATGCAAATTATCATCATTTCCACCCATATTTTTGTAGTTTCTACCTTCACTCATATTCAAGAACAAGAACTTGATTCATATTTCCAAAATTCCCCGAGGATTTAAGAGAAATTTTATGGCCATCATAGTACACGATCTGATCGGCTCATACCTTGAGATGATCATTTCATTTATGCGGAATGCCACACCTCAAAGCCTAGACAAACGTCTCACCCCTTGGCCCCAATCTTCCAACCAGATATTCAACAGTCAAAATGGGTGTCTCATGTCCCCAAATGCTCCACTCAGGTCTCCAACAGAGCGTTCCATGTACCAACTGACTGGCTTGGATTTCATTGCAACCAAGTCTCTTCAGGAGTGCACCTCCACCTTGAACTAGGTTTTTTCCTTGGCCCACACACACTCAGATGCGAACCGAGCCTCCCATTATCCAAGAAGCCAGTTCAAGTTGCTTCGAGACCAATTTATACTCAAATGTGCCACCACTTATTTGACTAGGGTTTTTTATCGCTCCCCTTGACCCGTGTTCCAACGGATGCAAATTGGGTGATTCAATGGGTGAACTAGTTGGTTCACACATGACAATCAACCTCCATCACCGACTGCCAACCATTCCTTTGTCCCCCACTTTTTAGGGTTTCCACCCCTCCTTCCCCTATAAAAGGAGGGGGGACTCCACAAGGAAAGGGATCCAAATTTTGTACTTGCAGTTTAGATCTTAGCAATTTGTTATTTCATTCTTGCATCTTGTTCTTCAATAAAGATATCCTTTTCTTTCTCTTGGTTATTTGGTATTCTATTTGGAACCAAGAAATTAAGAGGGGTGGACATTTCATAGTCACCAGCAAAGATCCTTTGGTATTCTTTTCTTTCTAGTCTATGGCTCCCTCTCTTTCTTCCACTGTTCTTTCTTTAATTTTCATGGATTGTGAGTAGTTTCTTATATCGGGTGTGGGGAGTAGCCCCATAGCCATAGTGTAGACTAGAGAGATTTTTAATGGTAACACTTTTTAGATGGTCTTTGTTTGGATTTTTCAAACTTAAATGAATTGATCTCTTATTTTGTTGAATGTTAGTTTTGGGCAATGCGACCTCATATCCTAAGACTCAAAACTACAAAAGAAATGCACAAGGATCCATATGAGAACTCAGAAGGATTCTTTGTTGGGATGTTCCAGCAAGGATCTATAAATTCCAGGACCAATGGGTTTACATGGAGTTCAAAATTTTAAAATGCATTGAGGATGTTTTTGCATACCTTCTTCTAACTTATTTTATCTTATAGTTTTTATCAATTTAGTTTCACGTAGGATATGGAGCTAAAACCCATAAACCTAATATCTTTGATTATCAATTCATTCTTGTTTCTCAACCACTTCTTTATCAATCACTCTTTCTTTACTTGCAATTTAGTTCTGCTCATAGTTAATTTCTCTTTAATTATTTTTAGCATAATTCTCTATTTACTTGTTCTTATCTTAACTCTTTCCTCACGTGTTCTTGATGTAGCTTTTATTTTATTACAAATCTTACTTCCTTGTTTTAGCATAATCAAACCATCAACCAATGGATCTTTACTTTCCTTTCCCAATTATTGTTCAAGTGATCTGGTTCTTAATCCCAATCTTAAAAATATTTTCCTATGGGATTGACCGTCTCTATACTAATAAACTAACCTTAATTGGTTGTGTTGCAATTAACAAGGGGTTAAACTATAGGATAAAAACCCCTAGTGAATTGGTGTGACAAATAATGCATATAAAGAGTCATCTAGCATATCATTATCTTCTATAAAGAGTAACCCATGGCACCCATTGGAAGATGATTGGATAGTCTTCTCATCTTGTATCACTTTAATGACCGTTACTTGTATGATATCTTAATTATGGGTAGTCTATGTATGGGGAAAAGTGAAAATTGAATGATTTCTTATAAGTTTGCTAAAGTTGTGATAGTGGTGCCATGATTTAGTCTTAACTAGAAAACTCAATTATAAAAAATGAAAGTACCCTTGAATATGCACTCATATGCAATTATTAGATCGTGCCAAAAGCTTTTGCCAAATATAATATAATAGTTCCTATGTTTTTGGTAAATAACAAGGATCATTAATACAATGAAATAAGCATAAATCATACTCTATACCTCATTTTGAGAGGTCCCTGTTATTTAAACTTTTATCATACACATATATCTTTGATCAACCTCAAACATGACTAAGAAAACATTTCCCCTATCGTTATAGATCATGCTTCTTCCTTTGAAGTGATTTTACATCTTCAGACACTTAAATTATGAAGGGAGGATTTATTACAATAGGAATGCTAGGTTGATTATGATATCTCTTAGTAAAACTTAGTTTTTTATTAATTTGAGAATTATGTTCTCAACCATATTTTAAGACAATATGATTGTTCAAAAGCCTAAATAATCTTCTCTACTTCAAAAGTATAACCCGACCTTATCTATGAAGGGAAGGAAATGAAATCATGATCTTGAATATACTAAAATCTTGAATCAAATTTGCACTATGATGATATTGCTATTTGATTCTAGGAATTTCTAGAACACAAATTGATAATCACTACTCTGCCTAATTGCTCATTTAATATCTCAATGATATGGGTACACCCATGGTAATGCAATGTTCCTGATTGGAAACTATGCTATATTAGGGTATTAGCCTAATTCATGATCGCATGACCTATGTCACGTTCCAATCACGACTTCCTCAATATTTTCATATCTTGATTGTTTGGAGATTTGGATAGGTAATCATTCCTTAGATTTGAATAGGAAATCATTTTTAACAATTTTGACCTCATTGACCTAATCCTCTAATAGTTCGTATATTATAATGTTGCTCAAATGCAAATCTTGGAGCTTGAATTGATGATAATATTGAATGTGATAATGTTTACTTATGCTTAGGGTTAAAATTCCTAGAAGGACCTAGGTCTTGATCAGACATCAACCTTGAATACTTTGATGATGGAATTGATGTCAATATCACAAAATGTTGGTATAATGTTATTTATGAATCAATTATCACACTTATGGTTTAAATAGGGATTATTACCCCAGTTTCAATATTGTTGGATCCATGATACTTGATGTCTAAATATTAACTCTTGGAATTGATTTTACTAAATCTGGCCTCTTGATTATTTATTTTAATATCTATTTGACTCCTATGTTAACCCTCTTTGGATATGGATATCACCCTCAATGTACATGATTGTGACTTTCATATCTTCAATCTTGAAAACTCAAAGTAATGATCATTTTAACCTCCTTGATTATGTTTTAGAGTTAAGCTCTAGAATGGAGTAAGTGTGGGACCATCCATTAGTTTTGATATGGAAACATGATGTTAAAATCTCAAATTTATGAAACAGTAAATCTCAATCATGAGTGTGACACCACACCTACATCTAATGTAGAAGATTAAAACCCTAATGTTGGGTTCTAAAGTAAGACTTAACTCTCGAATCAAAGAGCTATATTCTTTTGACTTACAAGGTGACTTCCCCAATTTGTGACTTATGGATAACCAATGTACCTACATTTTGAGATTGCTGCTTGTTATTTTATATAAAAGTGTTGATATTGAGGTGATGATGATGCTAAATTTTGAGTTCTAAGATGGTTATGCTATGGAATTTGAAGTACCAATATGTTTATGTGTTTACATTTTTGGGACAAAATTTCTTTTAAGGTGGGAAGGATGTGATGAAATGGGATTTCTCTCTTCTCTTTGTATGCACTTCCTCACTCATAACATGCTCAATTTCACTGAATGATGTCTCTCTCCATACCTTAGATGATTTTATTATTGATTTGTGGTTAATAAAATATCAGTTTGAACCTTATTGTATAATGTTGAATGCATTAATTAACTTTTACATGTATTTGAATTGTTGAGACCCTTAAAATCATCATATTAAATTTGATACCTTTATTAAGTAGAGGATACAATTTTAAATTAGTGATGAAAAATTCACCTCAATCGAACTTACGATTCAGAGTTGTGATATTTTCAAGTTATATATGCAAAATTACATTTTAATTCCATTTTCTAGATTTTCTGGCCACATCAATGATCCACTCACTCTTGGCTCGACCAATGGAGGCCTTAGATTATGGAGTAACATATGAACCTTGGAGCTAATGATCACTCTTCTTCCTCTTTTCCCTCAATAACGCGTACAATAGCATGGTGCACGGACGGTCGACAACATCACACCTAACCAAGTTATGCACACAAACTTCAATTGACCCCTTGGTTGGATTCACCCCTTCTTTATTTATCTTTCCCCTCTATTTCCTCATTCTCTCAAGGACCTAACTCCCTTTTGCCTCATCTCCTTCCTCCATCCCAATAATGCTGATGTAGAAATGGGAGCTTCGACTTCTTCCTTGCGCCACCTTAGTGCAAATGATGACCACCTCCTCCTCCATGATGAGAATCCAAGGCTAATCGACTATCTTATGAGGAAACTCATGCCCTCCTCCTCTATTCCCCTTTTCTCTAGTGAACTCACTATCTTGGCTATTGACGCATGTGCGTTGATGTGTTAGGGGAAGGATATGATCTCCTAGCCAGTGGTTCAAAGTTGGTCCACGATGGACCTGTGATCCATGTCCTACAGATCCCATAGCCTCTCCTCCCTATCTCCCATTCACGCATTAGTGGGGTAAGTCATCTAGAGTTGGCGATTGTACACCTCTCATCCATATTCCCACCATTGATGACTCAATATTTTTGCCACATGGTAATTCCTTTACTCTTTCTGCCCAAAATTTGAGAAAATGCTCCAATCTTACAGAAAATGATAGAAATTCAATCCATTTTCCAAATATAAAAGACAACATTTTGGCCAGGAAAATGCAAGATATCCATTAAAAATGGTTCCTACACCTAAATCTACTTTATATTATACTGATCTTCTTGAAATGAGTTCTTTTAATCTTTTGAAAATGAGTTAATGCATTATGATGCTAATCTTGACCTCATGCCTCAAATCTAGATTGCATCACTAGATCAATAATTTGTGATGCATTATGAACAAAGATCCAACTTTGACCACTCTTTTGTACTAAATATAATCATGTGATATTAAATGTGACTCGTTATGAATTTTTGATGCTAGATCATTAATGTTATCAAAATAAATATAAAAACAACTCAGTGCTATCATGAGATACTAAATCAGTAACTTTGAAGCCTTGTAACAAAAAGTAACACCACTATCTCTCTTGTAACTATTAGTTCCTAGATGATATCAAATATGACATATGTGACTAAAATTGATATTTTGATGATAAGTGATTAATCTTATTTGAATCCTATGAGTTACCTATTATGATCATTGAAACCTAATTTCTAAATCCCTAGTCCAGTTGAGGTGTTTTGGCCTAAGTCATGAATGCTCTAGGTTGTAATGTGGAACTTGATGATGAACTTACATGCATAGTTTGATATGTTGAAATAAATATTTGTAAGAAATGTTACATAGTCATAGGGAAACTTCCAAACTTGATCAAAATGTTTAGAAAGAGTCAATCTTACTGATTTTCATCAAATCATGCTTGCTTTTATCTCAAGAACGCCTTGTTTGAACTATTTGTAAGATATAATCAAGTTTGTCTATCTAGTTCTCTGTTTCAAGGCACACTTTATGTCTAATTGAATTTGATTACAACGTTGATGCATGTAATGTATTTGTATGAGTCCTTATGCTTGGCTATATGTATTATTGAGCAGGATATTTTCTATGACTATTAGTTCTATTTTGTTTATAATATGTTGACAACCCTAGTAGGCCTTGACTTATAGTCTTGAGGTCCCTTACAAATAGGGTTAATTCTTGGATTTTAGCCTTGATGTCTCTCACAAACCCTTCCATTGAGGAGTTGGTCAAATGCCTTATGATGAGATAGTTGGTATAATGAAAATGCACTTATAATATAGTTGAAAAGAAACTCTTTAATGTTGTGTTTTTTTACTTCTTGAATTTATATATTTTTTAACCAAGCAAATATATTTCTTTAACCATCCAAATTATATCTTTTCATAGCCTACCAATTTGTTTGCGTTGATTTTGTCCAATTTTAAGATTTTAATTATTATTTGTACTCTTTGACAAATTACCAACACCGTGCTTTCATGATTGTATAACATGACATTTTTTAACCCAAAAAATGTAACACCAGTGTATGTCCATGGTTTTATGTATAATTAAAGAGTGTCTCGATCTTTTGTATTTGGTAGTCTCTTTTTGAATATGTATATCCCCTATTTGTGACTATGGGCTATGAGGTAAAACTTATGGTTCAAAGAAAGATATCATTGTCATTTGATTCATATATATTTGGTGTGGTTTGAGACATTCAAGGGATGGATGCTCGGGGTCCTTTGACCACTGACTTTCTAGTGAGGGGAGTTAGAATTTGAAAAATAGTGATTTTGTGACAAGAATAATATCAATGTAGTACTTTAGGATTGATCCAATGACAAGAAAGTTAATCTCTTTATTGGAGTAATTAAAAAGACAATTTATTGATTGGTTGGTTTTAATATGAAATCCAAAAGGACAACTAATTGTACTAGAGAAATGAGAAAATATGAGATTATCAATACTAGAGGAAAGTAGGTATGGGGTTTTACCTACTTGAAAATGTAACACAATCTTATTCATGTCTTAGTATTGTCAAGAGTTGGATATAATTGCAATGCCCTTATGTTTTTTTAATCTCTCTCTCAATACCTAACAAAACCTACCTTTAATTAATGTTAATATATTCTAACAAGTGGATAGCATTAACCAGTTATCTAGTCATGCTATCCTACCCATGAATTTCTCTTTACTCTCATATAGATGTCAGCACTCATAGTCCCTATCCCAAATAAAATTAATTTCTCTCAAATGATAATATAATTATGGTCATCAAGCACCAGAGGTTGGAGATGATAAATGGTACTACACAATTACATCATAAATAAGTAGCTTCCATTAAGAAGCATAATAATGATTACATCTTGTTCAAGGGGCTCTGCCCATGCATAATTAAGCAACTACTCACTCTTACATGTATTCATGGTGAAACAAATAAGAAAATAAGGAGTAATCATGCTAACAAGTGGAACAAGTAAGATGAATGGGAAGAACTTCATGGTGTAGAGGTGTAGATTTCTCAATCCTTGCACAATGACCATCAATAAATCATACGCTTTCAGTCTTCTACTTGCTTCTCTCCTCCTCCAGTCTAGGGTCATATCTACCTCTTTCCTTGGGTGAGTATCTTGGGATGTGGATTAGTTCCCTCTAGTTTTGTAAAGGTGGTATTTTATAGTGTATCAAATACCAAGGCCCAAAGAATCAAATTAATGTTATGATCGTAATTTTTGAATTATTTCATATGAATGCCCATCTGATGGACTAGTGCTTGAGTGATTGGTTGATAGAGTTGACCTTCTAGATGGTATATTAATTGTCAAATGGGATGTCAACCAATTGTCTATAAGCATGGGTCAATCAATTGGAAGGTAGTTGACTGACTAATCTATTCATGGAGTGTTGCTAGATAGATCAGCAATCGACCAACTGAGGGACCGTCATTTGACATTTACACAAATGTCTAACTAAAGTATCGATTGATTGATAGGCACTTGGTGAACTCTATACATCATTTGTTCTCCTTGAATGTGAACTAATTGAATGATGGATGGGCCACGACTGGAATGTGAAAATCTTGAGTTTATCCTCTGAAGTCAACTGATTGCTTGGGTTCCAATCGGTCAACTGCGAGTCATGATGCTAGGAGAAGTTCTTGTAATGAAGCAAATGGATGTTAATGACTTAAATCATTGGGGATTGAGAGCATTCTTATGCATAGTTTTATCATATACCAACTAACCGACTGGTAAACCAATCGATTGCTTGGGCAACATTATTTGGTTTATCTTATCTTTTCTTTATAACTAGGCAAGTTATAGGTGGGAAATGATTCCACACCCCAAAACATCATCATGGGATGTTTGAGAACCCTAGGAAGGTGTCATGGATGTAGAGTTACCAAAAAATATACATCTTTGGTTATATCATCATTTGGACCTAAAAATGCATAAAAGAGAGAGATAGGTCTATAAGCATTAAAATCTGATTTTTTTAAATGACATAACATTGAAATAAAATAATCAATTCAAATATTGGGAAGTTCATGTAATGCAAATCCATATATTTATCACCCATCGAATCCCCCCTGTATTAGCTACTTCCTTTCCATTAAGATAAAACCTATACCACCTACAAAGTGTTTTCAAATATTCAATCTAACTCATGAATTTTTTTCAATAGTATCACATAGATTTCATTAATTGTCATCTAAAGAACCATCAAGAATAAATTTAGATAGCCCCCAACCTCCTTCATTCAATTCCCAAATAAACATTTAATTCAAAGGTAAAATCAGACTAAGTCAGAAATGTCACAAGGCTAGGTTTTAATCTTTGCACATGGATAAGGATATAGAAAAATCCATTATTCATGGTTATATACAACCAACAGAAAAAAAGAGTTCATCATGCTATCATGCAGCCAACTAAAATTCACACCTCTCTATACCTCATAAAGAAATGGGTTATAACAAAAATATTATTTTTTTTTCATTGAATTTTTCCAAAGTACCTCAAAAATAGGGGCCCTATAGCTAGAAGTTGGTACCTGCATCCCAACCCATTTGGATTGGAATAGTGAGTGAACCTTCAACATACCAATGCCCTTGGTTTTCCCTACTCAATGAGGCATCTAAATAATTGATTGGAAATTATGAACTTTACCTTTTTCCTTTGTTTGATTTTAATAGATATAGAGCCTCTCATTTCATATTTTGTCTATCAAGCATGATTAGTATATATAGTAATAACTTCATGCAATAACTAAGCATTGAACATAGTAGCATATGTAGCTTTTTGAAATTTTGGCGTTGTTAGTTTTGTGCGGAAATTAAGATTGAAACAACTTTGATTCTTTCCTTTTTTTGTTCCTAAGGGATTATTTAAATTCAACATATAGTAGGTTCTAGATGAGTTTCTTCCTGAATTCTTAAGTATAATCCATTATATTATTCAATTCATGTAGTCCTCAAGGTGTGGGTGATATTACTTCATTTCATAAAGAACATGGATATTGCAATTCCATATTGGATGTGTATATGGAAAAAATATACCTAAAAATAAATATGCAAACCTAACATGCAAATGCAAGAAAAGTTCCAAAAATAATTGAAAAATATGCAAAAAATAGTAAAACCTTGACAAAACCCACCCCTCCACCCCAGACTTAGATATGTATTCATATTGAGTAAGACCAAAGTTGATCTATAGTGTATTAGTAATGCTCATCAGACACTAGTGTAAATGAGACTTCCTTAGGTGGTGTGACATGAGAATACCGGTGTAAGTATGAATCTGGAGTGTGGAAGGGTAGTCTATACCACTAGCTCAAGTAGCTCAAGCTTGATTGCGGATAGTTCAGAATCCACATGTCATATTCCTTAGGGGCTTTACCATATAGTGATTCTACTACTGATGCCACTCATACTACTCATGTAGATAATTATATAGGTAGTTAATCTGGTAACCATGGCTCATCTTCTCATAGTACATCTAATCCTGGAGATGAGAGAAACCCTCATATTGGGTCAAGAGTTACACTTGGCTGCCTTAAATGTCATCAAGGATTGTGGATATTTTATCAAAGTTGTATGTGAGATTCATTGGCAAAGGTGAATCCAATCTCAATGTGGTGCTTGACCTTGAGGTAGGGTTTTAGTGGATGTGAATTCTCCTCAGACTGAGGGATAAAGTCACCCTCCTCTCTAATAGTTGTTTCATGATGTTGCATCAACATGGGTGCTTATGTTCACCTTGTTCCCCTTATCTCTATGCACCCACTATTGTATGTTCTTCTTAAGGGGGTATAGGTTGAGGTGGATGTGAATTCACCTCAGAATAAAGGATAAAGTCAATCTCCTCTCTAATAGTTGTCTCATGATGTTGCATCGACATGGATGCTTTTGTTCACCTTGATTCCCTTATCTCTATGCACCCACTATTTTATGTGCTTCTCAAGAGGGTATAAGTGAATCTAGTAGTAGGCGGTCGCAAAGTGTGAAAACATTGGAAATTTGAGTTGGATGGACCAATCTCTAACTTGGAGTAGAATCTCATTATTTTCTCCTAACTTGGCCACATGTTAGGCAAGAAGAAAATTGAGATCAATGAGGAAAGATCCCTATGCCTCCTCCAAGTAATCAACAACAAAACTCTATTAGAGGGTGATGGTCATCACTAATACTCTGAGAAGGAGTGGGGAAACAATCCTCTTGGTCAACAAGTGATGGATGAAATCCATTATAAGTAGGGTGTAGTTTTGGAGCACACCCTCCTCAAGTTCCTAGAGCATGTAAAGATACCTCATGGTGTGGATGTAACAGTTTGTCCTCATACAAATAGGTGATTGCCTAAGACCACGTGTCAAAAATGGAGTATCTAGAGTAATCAAAAATTATATTTGTAAATCAATATTCAAAAGCTTGTGACACAATATATGGTCTTATACAACAAATGGGGTTGAATACAGGGACAAGGATTGGCACATGCTTAGGATTTGAGGTCTTAACTTTTATGTATAACCAAAAGGAGAGATAGGTGTCTGATGAATGCATACTCATCCTAGTTTTAGTAGCATTTTTAGGGTCTAGTTTTGCATTTCCATCATTTTATCTTAGAACTAGCTTGCATTTAGGTTTTCTTAGTTCTATGATAATTTATAAGGTTTTAGTCCAAATTATTTATTTTCATAACATGCTTGGACTTAATTTCATGGTACGAGTGTAGGAGGTGGTGGTACCACTATTCACTTTACATCATAGAGCCACGTCCCATCAGTCAGAAGTTCCATTGGCACAGCCCCGATGACCAATGTCAATACCACTGGGTGGGTTTACACGTCTCAGGTATGCCATCAGTCATATGAGAAGTCAACCCAACAAACATCCTAGCACCCAACACTAATTGACTCCCAGTGGGATTTCTTCCCAACAAGAAATCTATTGGATGAAGATGTTGAATTCGACCCCTGACATATGTCCTGCCCAATGACCCATTTGCATTCACATCCAATGAAATTCATGATAAAAGGGTGTCCCACTACCATCCTCTGATGCCCGACCTACTGCTGATTGTGGGGAAAACTCCACCAGTCCGATGACAAACCTCCAATGGGTATTCTACCTGAGGGGATTCATGCCTGACAAGAATTCTGCACTCCCACACCAATGCTTGTACTGAAAGGCCCTAACCCTTCCTCTACCTCCTACAGTCGACCTCTTGTATCCATGGAGGTTTTACAAAGTGGATGGAAAGTGTTCCAAACCCTAGCTCGATCCTATACATAGAAGGTCAATGTTACCATGAAAATCATCCACCCACCATGCTACCAGGCTACCATTTTGTTAGAGAACATCCACTCTACCATCACAGCACCCTCAATGTGCTGCCTTCTTCAATCTATTGGTCGACAGTAGTCCAACCTCTACTAAAGCTCTACAATTCTGATCTTGAAGGAATTTAGAACTGAGGTGTTCACTCTACCATCAACTCATCATCCATCACCCACTACTTCACTCCATAGTAGAAAATTCAGCATGCAAGCAAGAGAGATCAACAACTTCAAGTCCTTCTCCAATGAATGTCAAGGAAGTGCCCAACTGGTTGTTTCAAAACCATAGCTCCCAAGTCTAAAATTACAAGCCCGTACACCACAACTTCTATTTCTTACTCTTCTATAATGATGACTTCTTCTCCCTTCTTCCCTATTATTTCTATATTTTCTTCCATGAGCGAGTAGTCCCCACGCTAGGTTGTGGAGTTTCCCCACTACCTGATTTTGTTCTCTTTATTATATCAGATATTTTATGAATCATTATATGTTTGGAATTAGTCATTTTATGCTTATATTATTGTCGATAATCAAGTTTATATATTAATTGAGAAACATCTGCATATGTTAATCAAGAAACATCAAGTTTATATGTTAATTCCAATCTCAATCATGCTATGTCAAGTAATTGGTTCATGAAGAATAGACATGTGCTTCTAACTAGATGGAGTCAGGGTTATGCATTCAAAAAAAAGAAACCAAAACATGTCCATGTCTGGGTTATGGTCTATCAAGTTACGTTGGAGTTATGGGATAGTAGGATTTTTGAAAATTTTGTTTTCTTATAGGGGTTCCAATTTGTATAGATGTACCTACAAAACTCTATTCTGGAATGGAATTCGCAAGATTTCTTATGACTCAAAATTTTTGGAAAAAATATGAGTGATGAATGTGATAGTAATATTGTATAAATTTCCTATGAATGGTTGCCTTACAAATGCCATCATTATGGGTTTTCAGTCATGAGGAAAGTCATCCTAA
This sequence comes from Alisma plantago-aquatica, assembly GCA_963693085.1. NCBI lineage: Eukaryota > Viridiplantae > Streptophyta > Magnoliopsida > Alismatales > Alismataceae > Alisma > Alisma plantago-aquatica. The sequence goes on along the minus strand of OY856409.1, from coordinate 471,801,114 downwards.
ATTTCACTTTGAACCTAAATAGAAATGGAAAGGAAAGGATCCTAGTTTGGAGATTCAAGATGGTATTCTAAGAAACACCAAAATTTCAGGTTGAACAAGGTGGCTATTGATCATTATGCTGAGCTTGTTAAGCAACATCTTTCAAAAACCTTAGATTATGATGTTCCTATTCCTTCTACTTCTAGTTCTATATTCCAATCTAAAAAATTTACTGAATCTAAACAAAAGTGGAAAATTAGGGAAGCCAATATTGAGCTTCCCACCCAAGCAGAAGATTCTAGTATTATTGAAAGTCAAATTGAAGCCATTACTGTTCTCTGCTCTAAATCTTTTATGCAATAAGATCTATGTCCTATTGAAGGCAAATGTTTTATTCCATCAACAATTGTTCCAATTTATTCTAATGAATAACCCTCAAATGAAAAAGGTGCTTCTAAAAGTTTTTGAGATGTTAAGAGGAAAATTAAATCTCCTCCAAAATGTTTTTTAAAGATAAGTATTGCAAATTCTTATCAGTCAACTACACCTCTTCCTGACTGTATCTATCATCATATGACGAATTCTATATTTTCATCATCGCATAATAATTATATGGGTTTAGAAATTATCAATGAGGAAACTGATATTGAGGCTGATAGTTCAACAACTGAAGCTATCAATTCAATCTTTTCATTTCCATCACTTCATGAAATGTCAGGGGTTTAAGTAATAAAATAAATAGTGTTCTAGATGAATTAAGATGTTTCAGGAGTGATATTGTAATCTTAAATGAGTCCAAACTTAGATATGATAGATATCCTAAATTATTTGATAAATATTTTCCTAATTATGATTGGAATTCTAGTCATTCTACTCATGCTTTGGGAAGAGTTGTTATTCTCTGAGAGAACTACACTATTTCTCTCCTACAGGAATCAGATCAATTGATACATGCTACAACTAAAGTTGACAATTCTTTTTACTTTTGAACTGTGGTATATGGCCATAGTGGAGATTTGAAAGAGCTCAACTTTGGTGCAATATTGAATATATATATCATTCCTTATAATGCCCTTGGGTAATACTTGGTGAGTTTAATGATGTGAGTAAGACTTCTAAAAAATTGGAAAACTACCTCCTTCTAAGAAACCTATGGATGATTTCAATGAATCTATCTTAAACCATGTCTTGTTTGAACTTGTTATGAATGGACCATTTTTCACCTGGGATAACCACCATGATGCATAAGATTTTATTACACTAAAAATTGACAAGATTCTTTACAATGGTGACTTCTTATCTAATACTTTGAACTTTCATGGTGAATTTGTCTCAAATATTGTTAGTTATCATAGGAAGCTATATCTATATATAGTAGAATGAGGAAGCTTAAATCACCTTTTAGATTGATTAATGCATGAATAGATCACAGTGAGTTCCTTCCTATTGTTGAAGAATGTTGTAAATATTATATCAAAGGCTTTTCTATGTTTAGATTGTATTCAAAACTCTTTATCTTAAAAACCAAACTTATCAATTGGAATAAGAATTCCTTTGATGGTCTTTTTGATAATGCAAGAGTTGATAAATATGCAACTACTGAGGGTCATTCTAAGGCAGATTATCTCTACTTTGTATGAATCTTTGAGAGGGGAAGCTATTAAGTTAAGACATATTGCTATTGTAAGTTCTATTACTGAAGAATCATTTCTGAGATAGAAAACTCATGTTCAATGGTTGAAGGAAGGATATACTAATTCAAAGTTCCTTTACTCCTTTATGAAAATCAGAAGGCATCAAAATAACTTTAGAATTATCCTTTTTAACGATTTGATTGTCCATATCCCTGATATTATTAAAGGTTCGATTCATGAGTTTTTTTGTAAACTTATTAAGAATCCTTCTCTATCTTCTAATAATATTTGGAAAGGTAATAGGAAAAGTCCTACTCTCAATTCTACATAGATATTTAATCTTATACTTCTATCTCGAGGAAATAAGTAGATGACATTATTGATTCTCTCAACCCTAACAAGGCTCTTGAGTCTGATGGTTTCAATGGCCTATTCTATAAAAAAACTTGGAAAATCATTGGAAATGATGATTTTGATGTTGTGAAGGAATTCTTCAGTAATGGAAGAATTTCTCAAGGAAGATACAAAACCTTATTTACCCTTATTCCTAAGGGTGCTGACATGAATCTTATTAAAAATTGAGGCCATTTACACTTTTTATTTTTTTATAAGATTAGTTTCCAAAGTTCTGACTTATAGGCTTCAGCCGATTTCACCTTCTATTATTGATTTTTACCAATGTAGCTTCATGAATGAGAGAAGAATCAAGGAAACTACTGTAGTCACAAATGAAATCATCAGTGATTTCAAGAAATATCAAGGAAGGAATATGTGTATTCAAGTTGATATTTCAAAATCTTGTGACTCTATCAAATGGAAATTCCTTTTCTCTATTATGTATAGAATTGGCTTCCCAACTATTTGGATCAAATTGATTGAGACTATTTTCTATACTAACTCCTATAAAATTCTTATAAATGGGGAATAATTAGATTTTTTCCCCTTCTAATGGAATCAGACAGGGGGCCTATTGCCCCTAATTTGTTTGTGATCGTGATGCATGGTCTATATGAACTTCTGAAGAAGGTTGTTCTTAATAATGATATATCTCCTGTCGTCTCATGTCTCGCGTCTGGAGACAGAAGGGGGGACTAGGGCCGGCGCTCCTGTACACAGTGGCTGGCTTGGGGGAGGGGTTCCGGCTGCCGGTGTGCGCTGACCTGCTCCCCCCGGGCTCTCTCTTTGCTTGGGTAGGGTGGATCCAGATCCTGGTGGTCAGCTGTGGTGGGATCGGCTTCCTCCTCTTATGCTTTGAGCGGGGCCGGCTTCTGGACCCTAGGGTTTGGTTCTCAATGGTACTCACGGTGGGGGTGGTGGCTACGGCACAAAGGGCGCTGAGGCACACCTTGAATCCCCTCTTTGCTGCTGCGATCACTTTCTGTCAAAGTTTTCCAGCTTTCTGGGACCGCATAACCCAAGTTTCCCGCTTCCTTCCTTTGTGTGTTTATCAGTCTACATTGTTTCCCTTTTTTCTTTCTGTGTTGGCATGTTTAGCCAGTGGTTTTTGGCAGTTTTATCTGCCTGTTTTTTCACTGCTAGTAGGCGTTTATCTATCATGCTTCACTGCGACCTCTCTTCGGGAGAGCGATGAGTTATCTTGCTACGGTTAGATCTCATCTTTGCTTTGGATTGATCTTATTACTCAGTTGTATGGCTTCATTTGAGTTGATATACGAGCATAATATCATCTTGTTCCAGCCCCTCTACCACTACTCAACGCTCAGGTTGAAGGAATTCTTCATGAAAAGTTGCTTAAGACAGCCTCAAGGAAGAAGAATCAATGAAGAAGTGTCTTTCTCTTGTTCCAATATGAGTTGTAGTGCCCTTGGGTTACTGAACGTGATGTTTGTATGTTCTCTTTGTATGTTTCTTCCCAATTGTAGATGCCATATGGCTAACAAGTAATGAATCGATCCATTTGCTCTAAAATATATATATATCTCCTGTCAAGGCTTCTAAATACTTACATATTTCACATTAAGCCTTTGTTGATGATTTAATGATTTTCATGAAAGCTGGTCTCCATGGTATTGAATTTCCAGAAGCTATTTTATCCAATTTTGGTGAAATGTCTGGTTTGTTGATCAATTTTGAAAGAGCTATGCCATTCTCAATAAAGGTTTAAATTTTGGATATGACTAAGAGTAAAAGTAACTCTAAGTACCTTGGACTGCCTCTCTTTTCTAGTAATCTATCTAAGAGTCTCTATTCTGATCTTATTGATAAAATAAGAAACAAACTTAATAGATGGAAAGCCATGCTTCTCACTGTGGTAGGACGTAGTGAACTCACTAAATCCACCCTTGCATCTATGCATCTATACTAGATTTTTATTATTTTCTATTACTTTGGCTATTCTTGGAGAGATAGATAACCTCTATAGAGACCTCCTTTGGGGACACACTGAATCTAACAAAATCCTTCATTCAGTCAAATAGGACTAGGTGACCACTAAAATTTGAATATGGTTTAGGCCGTAGGAAAAGTATGGAGGTTTTAAATGCTTGTATCATTCTGAATGCATGGGATGCTGCTAGTAGGAAAAAATTCTCTTTGGGTCAATGGATCAATCAAAAATATATGAAGAAAAACATTTTAGAATATGAAAGAGCTTTCCAATTTTTGTTGGCTCTTCAATAGTATTCTCAAAACTAAAAGCACTCTTCTTCCTTTTATTTGTTTTGAGATTGGATTGGGCAATAAATTTAAACTATAGACAGATCCCTGGATTTCTAGCAAGTTTCTCAGTGACATAGTTGGTAAAGACTTAATCATTAAATCCGGTTTTGCTGAGGATTGTATTGTAAGTAAGATTATTCATGATGGTAATTGGATTGTTCCTTCTAGTAGAACCTCCAATATCATACTTCAAGTTCTTAAGGACTACAATATTAAGTTTTCTTCTTCTGATAAACTCACAATATGTATTATATCAAAAGCAAGTTCATTTGAAGTATTATTCATTGCAAGGATGAGGAGGACCCAATCTTTGAATGGATCTAGAAATCAAAAGCTCCTAAGAAGTTCCTTATCCATCTTTGTAAGTTGCTTTAAAGAATCTCCCTACTTCTGACTACACTGGGAGGAGAGGTATACAAGTCACTTATATCTACTTCTTGTGTATTCACAATTATGAGGATTCTCTTTGTGTGACCTTCTCTTGTTCATTTACAAAGAGTTTGTGGCATAATGCTCTGGCATCTAGTTTTATTAGCAAGATTCCTAGATGTTGGGATGATCTGTGCTTAGAAAATTCCATCATTTCCAAGGTCTTTTATAGCCTCATTCTATACCACTATTGGTTAGCAAGAATTCTCAGGGCTGATGAGGACAAATGCACTATTTCTATTGCACTTTGGAGGAAGATTGAGTTGAATATCATTGCCTTTTTGTGATGCCTTCTTATTTTCTCATTTGGTTTGCTAGCATCGTCTTATCCTACTTGTTGAGCTCGGCTAGTCCATCTCTGAAGTTTGTTGTGTTCTCAGAATTTCTTGATCTTCTCAACTAGTTATTTCTTTATTTGATGCTTTTGAGCAACTAATTGCAATACTTGCTACATCTCTTATATTGTATAGAAAAGCTTTCCTCTCTTATTCTCTATTGCATAGTAGTGGAAGCCGGTTCCCTATTGAACAAGATTTTCATAGGACCTCTTTTATATATACTCTTTGTGATTTTTTTATTGTCTTCTTGTTTCTTATATTTTCTTGTTATTTTGAATATCTACAAGGTTTACTGTCTCATTGACATCCTTATGATTGTCTTGTTCTGGTTCTAGATCTCTGCCACCACTTGGAATACCAGTCATTCATTCTTTCCTTTTAAATCCCTTGATGTAAATTTTCATTGCTCCTTTTTCTTTTCTGCATTGTAAAGAACCTTATTTGGAAAATACAAATAAAAGAAAAGGAGTCTGGAGGACCAAAAAAAGTTTATATGTAAATCAGATCTTGTCTGTAGAGAATTTGAACCCATGATCTAAGATATTGATTGATTCCTGTTAAAGCCTTGATGAAAATTTCAGATAGGTGTTTTCTGAGGTGATAAATGCATGATCTCCATGTAATGCGACAATGAACTTAGAGTGATATCTATCTAGGTCTTAATTCTTACAACACAATGGGGGTTTTCCTAGCCCCAACATATGTATTTCCATGCTTAACATGATATTGTGAGAGATTGAATGATATGTAGCCGTGGTGTAACGCCCCATTTTTATAAATATTCACAACATAGAGAGGAATCATACAACTTTATTCACTTCAAAGGGGATGTCAAATTTATGATATTCATAGCTCAAGATAAATTTTATATAAACCATCATAGGGAAATAATCACAATTATAATTACATATTTGAATGGAAATAAAGGAAATTCTAATCTAGGTATAGTTAGTACCCCCAATGCTTTTCTCCTTGCAGATCCTTTACCTAGGGTTTTCACTTCAGATGGCTTTTCCCTCCTGATCTTGCTCCTAACTTGTGGGCATCACGCCCCCATACATGCATAAAACCAATGGCAAGTGGAATTGATCACATTATAATTTAAAGAAAATTTGAAGATTGAAAATAGAATTTAAGCATTTAAACATTGAAAAGACATACAATTTCTTCATATTAGTTTCTTTTATCTTGACCTATATAAGGATCCTCGGGTTGCACACATGTGCCTCTTCTCTTATGCACCGAAGTGTCACTTCTCCTATGCAGCAAAGTGACTCTTCTCTTATGCACCAAAGTGCCTCTTAAAATTTGCTCCGAGGAGCCTCTTAATGAGGACCTTATATAAGTTTACTTTTAGCATTCTCTGTCTCTTAAAATTCTTAACTTTACTTTGGAACTTATTTGTAACTTCATATTTAATGTGCATGAAGGTGATAAAATATAATTGAACATAGACATAAAACTCAATTTATTATAAATTTATTAACTTTTAGCAATTAAAATAGTAAATAATACAAAAATAACATTCATTGCATTTCATACATACATATATAAATCAAACAATAATTATGTTCAATTATCATGGACACTTACCTTGCACTTAGAGAAGATCTAATTTCTCTTCCTATATTGGGGAACACCTAATAACGATCCTAGGGTTTGAAAACACTATTTCTGTTCAAAACATATTTCTTATTAATATGTATTTTACCCTTATCGTTAAACCCTAATATTAATTTTTACAAAACTAGGGTTTGCTCGAAGAGAAAATAAAAAATTTTCAAAACATATTATTTTTCATTTTTCTAAGCATACATTGATTACTGTGATTTTTGGAAAATTGAGCCAATCAAAAATCAAAGAAAAGCAACATAGGAAAATCACTTTATCCTGGTGTCCCTGCCTAGCTGGCCTAATCAATGCCTGACGCTTGGCCAGGACTCTAACACACTGTCAAAGGGTAAAATTAGGTGGTTAAAGACCAAAATGTGCATGATCGATTAATTAGACAATTGAAATCACAGGGGTGCCAAGGTCAATACATGACCTAGCAAGTACCCCCTTTGATCCATGGCATGAGGCACCATCCCTAGAGGTGATTCCTCTGGTCACAACTTGATGGGGGCTATCATTTATGGGAACCCAAGACTTTAGATGACTCCTTCATTATTGGATGTAGCCATAAGCCAATTTATGGGACCTAGCTTGCCTAGGAGATTCGGCCTGCCTACCACATCCATCAATGTTTTAAGGTCAGAGATGTTGATGCCACCAAAGGCAGATCTGGGTGATGTAGGTAGGGAAGAGGCATTATTTGGGCTCAAGTGGAGCAGAAGTAGGGATGGAAAAGGGGACCTTGGTGTCCCAATGTTCATCGGGGTAACCCCAAAATAGGGGAAAATAAAGCTATAATCAAAACCACAAATGATTACAAACCAACCTCTAGTAAAGCCCGAAAAACAATAAAGGAAGGAAGATAAGATGATCAGAATCATTTATGTGGTTATAGAGCTACAAAGAAGGCATGGCAGTGGGAGTATATCAAAGTGTTGAAGCTTGGTCATGGGACATGATGACTGAGGCCATCATAGGAGAAATGGGCATAGCAAAAAGGAATATAGGAGTTCATGGATGCTTACCAACATTCCAATTGCACGAAAGGAGGCAGAGGAGACTGGGGTGAAGTTGTCATCAATAGAGATGAAACATGAATAGATCAGGGAGTTACGAGGCCTTGGGATGGAATTGATGGTGGAAAATAAAAAGGTGGAGGGATGTGGCACTTTTAGGATGGTTAAATAGATGGGGAAGACATAGAGGTGGTTTCCGCAACTAGGTCTGACGAGAGGGGAGAAGCACTAGATTGAGTGTTTCGTCAACACAGAGAGAGGTAGGGTGAGTAGACCCTCATTGGAAACAAGGAGGAGAGGAGATGTCATAGGAGAAGGAATCAAGAGGAAATATGTAGATACGAGTGAGAGAGAATCATGGAAAGGAAAACATAGGGACTAGTTTTTGACTCATGAGATAAGTGGAGGTAGAAGATAATCTACCCACCGTCAGATCTTGAATCGCTAACTGGATGAGAGTGCATGAAAGGGAAAATAACAATGAGAATATGATGGGGATAAATAATGAAATCTCAGAGTTATTTTGTGCATTAAATGTATTTTAAAATTAAATCTTAATAAAACTATATCCAAATCTTGCCTAATTGATTTGGAGGGTCAAACATGGTTCAAATGAGCCCAAATTTGAATAGGTTAATAAGATAGTCTAGAATATTCCTAGATAATTAGATTTAGTCTTTACACACGTTTGGTTTATAACTTCTATTTTTGTCATTCAACTTGATTTAAATGCACATATAAATTAGGTAATAGAGGAAAGTTTTCCTTTTTGATCCTTTTAATCCAAAATTAGAGATAGGCAATAATAATCCTTTCAAAAGTCATATCACACCTCTTTATCCCCAAGAGGTAACTTAACTCATAAATTTCAAAATTGGTAAAAGGGGTACTTGACTAATTTTTTATCATCTTCACTCTCATCTACCATGGAAGAGATTCTAGAATGCCTCTTTTCTCTAGGTGCTTGATTTACATTGGGCTCTTTCTTTTAAAATTTGGGGCAGTTAGGTCTAATGTGCCCTATCTCATGACATGCATATCAAACTCCATCCCCAAACCTGCATTCTCCTAGATGACACTTGGAGCACTTTGCACATTGGGTCTTTGCATTCTGATTTGCAACCACTTCCACTGGGGCTTCCTCTTCTTATCATGATGGTTGGAGTTTTTGTGGTTGTGAGAGTAGTTCTCTTTCCTCCATGCTCTTCCTATAAGTTCTTCTAATGCTAGGGCAGCATCTAGGGCACCTAGTAGGGTACGGTGTCCACATCCTGACAAAACAAAACTAAGGTCCAGCTTGAGACCTCTAACAAACTTCTTTGTTTTGTGTCATTCATCATAGTCGTAATCATATTTCTACAAAATACTAAACATCATGATTACTACGTGACTGTCATGTCACCAAGATGATGTAGGTTACAAAACTCATCTTCCTTCTTCTCGATCATGGCTTCAGATATGTAATGGTCTCAAAAGGCTTCTAAAAAATTCTCCCATGTGAGTGGAGAAGCACCAGCTACACGAGAACCTACCCGGTTCTCCCACCATGTCCTAGTTGAACCCTTGAGCATGTGTGTCCTGAAGTGAACCTAGGAATGTGTTAAGACAGTCTAGATCATGGAAGAAATGTTCCATGTTTTGCAACTAGCTCTCAGCCTTGCTTACTACGTCCATCTCCTCCTCTCTAGCAAAAGAGTCTAGCTTGATCTTCAAAATGTCGACTAGGGAAAGCTTAGGGTTGACCCTAGGGTTGCCCACTTGATCATCTCCTCTTCTTATGGCATTATCTAGAGAACTGACCAAAATGTCAAAGGGCACCATGGGAGGTTCTCTACATGGAAATGTTCGACAATCTCCTACACTGACAGATTCTTCTTCATCCCTGCCCATGGATACCTTTTCATTATCACCCTTCCTATTACGTGCCATCTGCAAAAAAGAACATAAACTACATGAGACCATGAGAAAATTTGGGTGTGAAAACTATATTTTTTTCTCTGATACCGTTATTATAACACCCCACTTGTAAAAATATTCACAACATAGAGAGGAAGTATATAATTTTATTCTCTTAAAGGGGACTGTCATAAATTTGATATTCATAGCTCAAAATAAAGTTTATATAATTCATCACAGGGACATAATACAATTCTCATTCTAAAATCCTTAACAAGGTTCATATATACATATTTGAATGGAAAGAAAGGAAATTCTAATTAGGTATAGTTGACACCCAACTAATGCTTTTCTCCTTGTAGATCCTAAAGCTAGTGTTTTCACTTCAGATGGTTTTTCCCTCCTGAGCTTACTCCTAACATGTGGGCATCATGCTGCTGGCCATGCATAAAACCAATGGTAAGTGGAATTGAACACATTATAATTTAAGGAAAACTTGAAAACTGAAAATAGACCTTAAGCATTTAAACATTGAAAAGACACACAATTTCTTTTTGTTCATTTTCTTTTATCTTGACCTATATAACGATCCTTGGGTTGCATGAATGTGCCACTTATCTAATGCACCAAAGTGCCTCTTAAATTTTCTCTGAGGAGCCTCTTAATGAGGACCTTATATAAGTTTACTTTTAGCATTCTCTTTCTCTTAAAACTTTTAACTTTACTTTGGAACTTATTTGTAATTTTATCTTTAATGTGCATGAAGGTGATACAATATAATTACCATAGACATAAAACTCAGTTCATTATAAATATATTGACATTTAGCAATTGAAACTGTAAATAATACAAACATAACATTCATTGCATTTCATACATACATATATAAATCAAACAATAATTGTGTCCAATTAGCATGGAGCACTTACCTTACACTTAGATAAGATCTTATTTCTCTTACTAGACTGAGGAAGCCCTAATCACAATCCTAGGGTTTGAAAACCCTAATTCTTACATTCAAAACATATTTCATATTAATATGTATTTTACCCTTATCATTAAACCCTAATATCACTTCTTACAAAAGTAGGGTTTGTTCGAAGATAAAAAAAACTCTTAAAATCAAATATTTAGATTTCTCATGGAAAGCTAGTTTTCAGAACATATTTTTTCTCATTTTTCTTAGCTTCCAATGATTAATTCTGATTTTTGGGAAATTGGGCCAAGCAAAAATCAAAGAAAAGCCATGTAGGAAAATCACTTTATCTTGACACTAGCGGGCCTCACCTAGCTATCCCAATCAAGGCCGACCACTTAGCTAGGAATCTAACATGTCGTAAATGGGTAAAATCAAGCAGTTAAAGAGAAAAATGACCATGCTTAATTACTTAGACAATTGAAATCACAGGAGTGCCAAGGTCAATACACAACCTGACAAGTACCCCCTTTGATTGATGGCACAAGGCACCATCCCTAGAGGCACTTCCTCCAGTCACAACTTGATGGGGCAATCACATGCAAGAATCTAAGACTTTAGGTGACTCCCTCATTACCCGACACATCCAAAGAGCCAATTCACAGTCCCTAGTGTGCATAAGAGCTTCGACCTACCTACCATGGCCATCAATGCCTCAAGGTCAGAGACAATGATGTAACCAAAGGTAGATCCAGGTGATGTAGGCGGGAAATATGCAATATTTGGGCTCAGGTGGAGCTAAAGGAGAAAACATAGGGAAAAGGGGACCTCGGTGTCTCGACATTTGTCGACGCAACCCCAGAACATAGGAAAATCAAGGCGTGATCAAAACTGCAAATAACTATAAAACAACCTCTAGTAAAGTCTAGAAAATAATTAAGGAATCAAAGGGAGATGGTTAGAATCATTTCCGTGTTCAAAGAGCTACAAAGAAGGCATAGCAGTGAGAGAAAGTCAAAATGTTGAAGCTTGGCTATAGGACATGATGGAAGAGGCCATTGTAGGAGAAATGGGTACACTAAAAAGGAAGCTAGGAGTTCATGGATGTGTACCAATGTTCCAATTGCATAGAAGGAGGAAGAGGAGACTGGGGTGAATTCATCATCACTAGGTACAAAACATGAGTAGGTCAGTGAGTTACTAGGACTTGGGGATGCAATTGATGGTGGAGGATAAGAGGATGGAGGGGTAGTACTTATGGGATGGTTAAATAGATGGGGAAGACATATAGGTTGTTTCTGCAACTCGATCTCATGAGAGGGGATAAGACCTAGATTGGGCATTTCATCAATACAGAGAGAGGGAGGGTGATTAGTCCCTCATTGGAAATGAGGAGGAAAGGAGAAATTATAGAAGAAGGAATGTAACGACCCAACCCTTAGAAACCCCCATTTAAGGAAGGCTAAGAAGTTGGTGCCGTTATCCCAAAATAGGATCAATTGGTTTTGCAAATGATAAAAAATAATTAATAAATTCTACCACAACTAAGCTCAAAGTAGGATAAATTTTTTCTTTTAACATACCTTTCAAAAATAGGAGTTTGGAACTTTACCCAAAGTAGATTTATATCTAATTAAATCCTTTGATCTTTAATTAGCTTTATTCTTCAAATTCCACTTTAAATGTTCATTCATTTTCTTGTGTTCCTAAAAGATCGACAAATAAAATGTCGATCAGTATAACAAGTTGTACTAGTATGTGGGGGAACCAAAATCTTACACATATATTGTAACACCCCTCCCTAGGGTTTCTTACATAACCAGCGGAAGCATAGCCTAATCCCCAACATTATCCATAATGTGGGGTACTTGGCATATCAGGGAGGGATTGTCACATGCATGATCTCATATCAAGAAATAAACAACACTTGGCATTCATAGAAACATAGATTCATACATGAATTCTTTGAAAGAAAGCTACATCATGCTTCTAAAGGTATACTAAACATAAACTAGATAATCATGAAAAAGATAGGATCTCCATAGATGGACGTCCCACCAAGCAAGCAACTCCTTAGGTCTTTGGGTCCTTAGTATTCTCAAGATGATTCCTTCTCCTTAGCTCCAACTCCTGCGGACATCTCATCCCTAGCCATGCAAAGGAAAAACAAAACATGGTGAGTAAGCGACATTGGCATGTTATAAAGCATAAAAATAATATATAAATCAATTTGACATAAACATGAACATGCATTAACATTAATCATTTCTTGGCATCTTTTACATGAAGAATTTGACTAGAAGTATATGTTCCTCTCTTAATGCCCCATAAGGAGCCCATAATGCTCAGAAAGCCCATAATTGCTCGGAAAGCCCATAATGCTCGGAAAGCCCATAACAAGGTGCATATAAATCTAAATCAAATTCCCTTAACCATGATCTTTCTTAGACTTAATTATCTTATTAATAGCTTAAACTTGATCTTAATTGGGATTTCTCCCTCTTGAACATAGTTGGGATTTCTCCCCATGAAACATAATGGGATTTCTCCCTCTTAAGCATGGATGGGAATCTCTTCCCTCTTAATCTTGGTTTCATGTATCTTAATCATAAATCATAATCTTAATGTGATTTCTACTCTTAGACTTAGATTATAACAATCAACATCCAATAATCATATACATTGAGGAAAACCATGACATTAACATAAAGTGCTTAACAATATTCATAAACATTCAATAAACCAAATGTTATCTATGCCAAGGGCATGGCCCGCTTACCTTGAGCTAAAACACCTAAGTCAAACCTTGTTTGACTAGTTGGATCCTCTTAATCACCTGAAATTAACATATTTATCCTTCATCAGATATCATTAAACCCTAATTTGCTCAAATAAATATTGAGATGTGAAAACAATAAAATCAGTCGATAAAAACCACAAAATCCGATTCCTCATCGAAAATCCTTTCCAAAACATATTTTTTTGTAATTTTCTGATAAACAGGCGATTTACTATGAACTTTTGAAGAATCAGCCAATGGAAATTAAGGGAAAAGCCATGTAGATAAATACTCTGAGTCGGACCAATCGAGCTTGGCCACTGAGGACTTGCGATTAGAGACGGGAGGGCAAGTAAAAAACCCTAAAGTACCCTTCATAGTTTAAAGCATCAAATTAAACTGACAGGGGTACCAAGGTCATTGACTGGCCTGGTTTGTTCCCTGCCTGCTCTTCGTGAGCCATGGATCGAGTAGCTCGTATGAGCATTTAGTTTCCGATCCAGAGTCGTCGGTAGAGGATCTCCAGAGTTACCAAGGCATCGGGCGAGTTCACCAACCCATGGCGGATGCACCGAGCCGGTCCACTTGCTCAGGCGTGGACTGGAGCTTGAGGAAGCTCCTTGGCCATGGCGGCACAGTAAAAGCTACGAACTGGCGCCAAGAAAGCACCGCGATGAGGGCATTAAAATGAGAGCTAAAGATCGGTGAGGGTAAAGTGGACATCGTTTCCTGAATCCCACGGATCAAACAAAAAGGGCAAGGAGCCCTGAGCCCTCAGGCACGCCAGAAAACCAAGCAGAACAGAGGAACATTCGTGAACCCGTAACTAAAGGCAATCAGGCCGAAACACATATGCGGTGATTGGAAAATGATCGTCGAGGAAAGGAGAAGAGATCGGACGCAGTTCCGAGGTTGGAGGGGCACTGGGTTGTAACGGCGAATAGCGCCGGCAAGCTCCTCTGACCCGATCTATAGGGTACAAAGATTGGGAAACACTCAGAAGAAACTAAAGGTTGTAGGACAACCACTGAGATCCGGGGAAGCTTAAGAGAAAGACAATTGCTCGCAAGGACATAAGAAAAGTGGAGGTAAGGTCGAGCTCATCGGAAAGCCATAGCCAGTAGGAAAAGTGGAGTCGGGGCTCATGGGACAAATTGAGAGAGGAGGAAGGATCCTTGGGGTCCGCTGATGGCTTCGGGCTCTTAAGATGGCGGTGGGCAAGGTGAAAGAGGTGCCTGCTCAATTGTGGCAGAGAGCGGCGGCGAGCCCTAAATGGGCGTTTCATCAAAAGGCCATTAGGGGAGGTGAGTAAAGGCTCTCTAGGTTTGGGGGACCCAGACGAAGACGTAGGAGAAGGAATGAGAAGAAACTGTCGAGAAACGTGAGAGCTTGAAGGCTCGCAATCAAGGCGCTGGAAACGACTCCTGTTTCGTGTGAATAACGGAGGTAGAAGAAGATATCTGCGCCGTTGGATCTGGATCCAATGGTCGATGTGCATGCGTGCGAGAGATGTAAAGTGTGACTGTAAATAAAACCAGAACATAGGGAAAATCAATGCAATCAATGAAATCAAACTAAATTCTTGGCCAAACAATATTCAAATCTTTCAAAATCGATTTGAAGGGTCAAACATGGTCCAAAAGAGTTCAAATTTGAACCATAGGTGTATTAGAGTGTCTAGAACATTCCCATTTAATTATATTTGCTGCTTGTACACGATTTAGGTCTAAAATAGTAAAGACCATTATGCGCATTTAAATGAATATGATTAGTGTATATAAATATATTAATTTCTCAAATAAGAATTACAATACATGAAAACGTGCACTAAGTATTATTTCTTTTCAATTAACAAGATGGAGGCTATTAAGAAAGAATTTAAACATGTAAATCACTAATTATAATATGAGAGAGAAAATTTGTCATAAAAGCATTTATCCTCATTTTTCTTAAACAAAAGAGCATATATATATATATATATATATATATATATATATATATATATATATGAAAAGATTTTCTTTAAATAAAACAAGGATAAGAGAGCTATTGAGCATAATAAAATGATTTTGCAAAACTAACATGGGAAAATTGCATTTAAGTCCTCAACAATTATCTTATTTAGAAAAAGAGCATGCAAGGAATAAAATAGTTTGAAAATTTTGCATAACAAGAGTGGGATGTTGCAATACTACCCACCTTAAATAAATTTCATCCTCGAAATTTCCTAGAGTTTCTAACCACCTTAAAGGTTTCACATAAACTTGCAAATTTTCCATACAAATTTTCATTATAAAAGGAGCATACATAAACAAAACATTATGATTCAACATAAATTACCTAACTACCCTTACTAAGTCTCATACTTACTCCTTAACATTACACCTAACTCATTATACCTAGGGAATCTATCTCTCACTTACCATGACTACATATTCATAGTTGTCTAACCTTAGGTCATGTATCCTTCATCTCTTTATATGTGGTGATCAAGCACATATTTAGAAATGTTAGATCTTTTTATGCTACATCTCACCAACTTATTTGCACATGTGTCCCATACCACACATACAATTAAGAAGGTAAGACATATATAAAAAGTCGCATTAAATGACATTTTCCTCAAATCTCAATTGGGTGGCCCTTACCATTGAGACAAGGCGAAACATGTCATCATCTAGGGTTTGGTTTCAACTACATGAGCATGCTAGCTACATGTGCTTCTCTAATGAGGTGAGGGATCTAGTCATCTTTAGGGTTCTCTAGACATACTAGAATACATAATCATGTTCTCTACTTCTATTTCTTCATCCTAGGGTGACTTGCATGAATCCTTATTGTTTCATTACTGGCCATCTATTCCTTGCTCTGATACCATTAATGTAACACCCCTCCCTAGGGTTTATTACGTAACCAGCGGAAGCACAGCCTAATCCCCAACATTATCCATAATGTGGGGTACTTGGCATATCAGGGAGGGATTGTCACATGCATGATCTCATGTCAAGAAATAAACAACACTTGGCATTCATAGAAACATAGATTCATACATGAATTCTTTGAAAGAAAGCTACATCATGCTTCTAAAGGTATACTAAACATAAACTAGATAATCATGAAAAAGATAGGATCTCCATAGATGGACGTCCCACCAGGCAAGAAACTCCTTAGGTCTTTGGGTCCTTAGTATTCTCAAGATGATTCCTTCTCCTTAGCTCCAACTCCTGCGGACATCTCGTCCCCAGCCATGCAAAGGAAAAACAAAACATGGTGAGTAAGCGACATTGGCATGTTATAAAGCATAAAAATAACATATAAATCAATTTGACATAAACATGAACATGCATTAACATTAATCATTTCTTGGCATCTTTTACATGAATAATTTGACTAGAAGTATATGGTCCTCTCTTAATGCCCCATAAGGAGCCCATAACGCTCAGAAAGCCCATAATTGCTTAGAAAGCCCATAATGCTCGGAAAGCCCATAACAAGGTGCATATAAATCTAAATCAAATTCCCTTAACCATGATCTTTCTTAGACTTAATTATCTTCTTAATAGCTTAAACTTGATCTTAATTGGGATTTCTCCCTCTTGAACATAGTTGGGATTTCTCCCCATGAAACATAATGGGTTTCTCCCTCTTAAGCATGGACGGGAATCTCTTCCCTCTTAATCTTAGTTTCATGTATCTTAATCATAAATCATATTCTTAATGTGATTTCTACTCTTAGACTTAGATTATAACAATCAACATCCAATAATCATATACATTGAGGAAAAACATGACATTAACATAAAGTGCTTAACAATATTCATAAACATTCAATAAACCAAATGTTATCTATGCCAAGGGCATGTCCCGCTTACCTTGAGCTAAAACACCTAAGTCAAACCTTGTTTGACTAGTTGGATCCTCTTAATCACCTGAAATTAACATATTTATCCTTCATCATATATCATTAAACCCTAATTTGCTCAAATAAATATTGAGATGTGAAAACAACAAAATCACTCAATAAAAACCACAAAATCAGATTCCTCGTCGAAAATCCTTTCCAAAACATATTTTTTTGTAATTTTCTGATAAACAGGCGATTTACTATGAACTTTTGAAGAATCAGCCAATGGAAATTAAGGGAAAAGCCACGTAGATAAATACTCTGAGTCGGACCAATCGAGCTTGGCCACTGAGGACTCGCGATCAGAGATGGGAGGGCAGGTAAAAAACCCTAAAGTACCCTTCACAGTTTAAAGCGTCGAATTAAACCGACAGGGGTACCAAGGTCATTGACTGGCCTGGTTTGTTCCCTGCCTGCTCTTCGTGAGCCATGGATCGAGCAGCTTGTATGAGCATTTAGTTTCCGATCCAGAGTCGTCGGTAGAGGATCTCCAGAGTTACCAAGGCATCGGGCAAGTTCACCAACCCATGGCGGATGCACCGAGCTGAGCCACTTGCTCAGGCGTGAACTGGAGCTCGAGAAGCTCCTTGGCCATGGCGGCACAGTAAAAGCTACGAACGGGCGCCAAGAAAGCACCACGATGAGGGCATGAAAATGAGAGCTAAAGATCGGTGAGGGTAAAGTGGACATCGTTTCCTGAATCCCACAGATCAAACAAAAATGGCAAGGAGCCCTGAGCCCTCAGGCACGCCAGAAAACCAAGCGGAACAGAGGAACATTCGTGAACCCGTAACTAAAGGCAATCAGGCCGAAACACATATGCGGTGATTGGAAAATGATCGTCGAGGAAATGAGAAGAGATCAGAGGCAGTTCCAAGGTTGGAGGGGCACTGGGTTGCAACGGCGACTAGTGCCGGCAAGCTCCTCTAACCCGATCTATAGGGTACAACGATTGGGAAACACTCAGAAGAAACTAAAGGTTGTAGGACAACCACTGAGATCCGGGGAAGCTTAAGAGAAAGCCAATTGCTCGCAAGGACATAAGCAAAGTGGAGGTAAGGTCGAGCTCATCGAAAAGCCATAGCGAGTAGGACAGGTGGAGTCGGGGCTCATGGGACAAATTGAGAGAGGAGGAAGGATCCTTGGGGTCCGCTGATGGCTTCGGGCTCTTAAGATGGCGGCAGGCAAGGTGAAAGAGGCACCTGCTCAATCGTGGCAGAGAGCGGCGGTGAGCCCTAAATGGGCGTTTCGTCAAAAGGCCATTAGGGGAGGTGAGTAAAAGCTCTCTAGGTTTGGGGGACCGAGACGAAGACGTAGGAGAAGGAATGAGAAGAAACCGTCAAGTAACGTGAGAGCTTGAAGGCTCGCAATCAAGGCGCTGGAAACGGCTCCTGTTTCGTGTGAATAACGGAGGTAGAAGAAGATATATGTGCCGTTGGATCTGGATCCAATGGTCAATGTGCATGCACGCGAGAGATGTAACATGTGACTGTAAATAAAACTGGAACATAGGGAAAATCAATGCAATCAATGAAATCAAACTAAATTCTTGGCCAAACAATATTCAAATCTTTCAAAATCGATTTGAAGGGTCAAACATGGTCCAAAAGAGTTCAAATTTGAACCATAGGTGTATTAGAGTGTCTAGAACATTCCCATTTAATTATATTTTCTGCTTGTACACGTTTTAGGTCTAAAATAGCAAAGACCATTATGTGCATTTAAATGAATATGATTAGTGTATATAAAGCTATTATTTTCTCAAATAAGAATTACAATACATGAAAACGTGCACTAAGTATTATTTCTTTTCAATTAACAAGATGGAGGCCATTAAGCAAGAATTTAAACATGTAAATCACTAATTATCATATGAGAGAGAAAATTTGTCATAAAAGCATTTATCCTCATTTTTCTTAAACAAAAGAGCATATATATATATATATATATATATATATATATATATATATGAAAATATTTTCTTTAAATAAAACAAGGATAAGAGAGCTATTGAGCATAATAAAATGATTTTGCAAAACTAACATGGGCAAATTGCATTTAAGTCCTCAACAATTATCTTATTTAGAAAAAGAGCATGCAAGGAATAAAATAGTTTGAAAATTTTGCATAACAAGAGTGGGATGTTACATATATTGTAACAACATAACCACATCAAATTATTTGTTACCCATAAAAATTTATGTTTTTACTTATAACTTCCAAACCATCGTACCCATCCTCTGGTATACCATCTCTTATGATTTAGTCCCTACAATGGACATTAGGCTACCTTCTCCATCCTAAACTTGGTACCTTATGGGCCACCTCTCTAGGTGCCCTATAGTCTTCCCATCTAGGGCTTGACCACCTATGACCTTCCCCCTGGGCTTGCTCAGACCTTCCCTCCTAGGCTTGGTTTCTCCTCATCATAAATCATAAATTACAAATCCATAGGTGGTATGCAGGTTTGGGCAAATCATAAGAAATATATGGTGATAATCATAATCACTTTATATATTGTAGGAAATAAAGTCATCCAAACATTTAATTTCAAGCAATCAGAAAAACCTCAGAAATCATCATGAAACTAAAAATATTAACCATAACAATAACCACATAACTGATTTGGAAGTCTCAGAGAATCAAGAAAAATATCCAATCCAATCAGGAAGTCCGATCAACCAAATCAAGAAAATCACACAAGCAATCTGAATCCTAAAAAGCATGTATTACCTAATCATTACATACTCATCAAAATCTCTTTTATTGGCTTGGGAATCCCTTCTAGAGTTTCTAGGTTTAATTAGGGTTTCCTTAGGATTTCTTAAATCTAATTCTCAATCTTTACCTTTTTAGGTCAACAAACCCTAAAAGCTTTTCTATGCATAAAAACCTTAATTACTCAAATTATCCACATTAAAGTTCCTTTATTCTAACTTTGGCTAAGGATCATCATCCCTCTGTCATATACATCGATTTTTGAAATAAAAACAATTAATAGTCATCTTCACCTAAATTAGGGTTTCTAAGCCCATTAATGCACTTTCATATACATGGAACCCTAGATTAAGACAATTATGCATAAAGATCATCCCTTTTAGATTCAATTCTTCCTTTTATCATCAACAGGTTAATATTTGCTCAAAATACCCAAGAAACATCATTAGATTTAATCATCGTCAAAACTTAGGGTCTTTCATTAATAAAACCATTAAAGATGACAACCTTATATACTTTTCACATTGCAAGTGAAATCACGATTCAATTACATTTAAAAAAAATTCCTTGTATTTTTATGATAAAAAATCATAAATTATTTGTCTTGATCTGAGTTACCAATAATTACTTATGAATTTTACAAGATAAAGTACCTTTGGCCAATAACAGAGTGCCACACCATTATTGGTCACTTTTTTCTTTTCCACACAGTTCAGAGCTCTGCAAATAGGATTTGACCACATGAACGACATATCCCACGCGAGCCTGGTGCAAGATCGAGGTAGAAAGTCACCTTTACCCTCGTGGCTTGAGTGTGAAGCTATGCGTGAGAAGGGATAGGGAAATAATTTCCCTGATCCTCTGTTCCTCTGATCTCTTCATGAACCAGTGCCTGACCATGGTCAACCCTATGGTTGACTTTGTGACTCTACCCTCCAGACCGCAAGGTGAAGGAACGACCACCCTCGAATCATTCTGGAAAATTCAATCACCCTCACGATTCCTCCGAAGGTGCTCTGGACTACTAGAATGAGGAGGACATTCTTTGGCAAGGTAGGTAGACCACGACATGGGTGTAGATCGAGACTTAAGATGAAATTGGCCATAGGTTTGTGATAGTGAAGTCAAGTAGAGCCTCTCGAAGGTATTTGTGTCCCTACTGAGGGTCAAAGACCCTCCTTTTATAGGTGGGATCCCGTAGTTTGGTATCACTGCTATGTCAATTTGGGTGAAGCATCTAGGGATTCCCAAACTACCTTAAACCAAGGTCAATTCGGTGCAAATTTCACTCCCAAAGCCATTGATGCCATTTCCAAAACCGCACAAGAAACAGGGTGTGAGATAATACATGATAAGAAATCTCTTCTACTTCCCAATTCTTCTTGAACTAGATGGTGACCGAGCATCGTAAGATTCAACATCAATGGTGTAGGTTATTCGCGCAACCAAAAGATCCAGATTTTCCTAATTATTTAAATTGTGACATTCAATGTGAATCCCTCCACTTTAGGGAATCTAGAAAAATCCATATCTCTCAATCCTTTACTCCTTTTGCTCCCAAATTTTAAAGGAAAGTCTTTAATGACTTAAGTTACTTGTGTACAAAGTTTGAGACTCAAATTCGAAAGCCTGAGGGAATTTTCTTCATATGCAAGTTATCACTTAATAAGGCATATTTTATTCATATTTTTTCTCTCTTTCTCTTCTATTTCCTTTACTTTTATTCCTTTTACCATTAGGAACCATGTGGATTCGAAACCTAATCCATAATGGTCTTTTATACATCTTTCTATATAATTCTACCTAATTCTCACCATTGTCTTAATTTCTTTTCCTTTTTATGAATTATTTGATTTCTTTCAACTTTTCTTTCTTTTTTATCATATTGGACTCACTAAATTATTAGGATCCACAAACTCACATATACAAAGGAAACATTGCAAAATAAACCCATTTATTCAACATAATCATATAATTTACATACATGTATATCTCATTGGAAAAATTGCATTTCAATCAATATAAACCCAAAAATTGGGGTTGTAACAAGGAATCATGAGGAAAGATGTAGAGACAAGCAAGAGAGAATCATGGAAAAGGAAAAAATAGGGTCTATTTTTTGACTCAAAAGATTAGAAGAGGTAGATGACAATCTACCCACCGTCGGATTTTGAAACGATTGTCATATGAGCACGTATTAAAAAAGGAAAAATAAGAAAGAGAGTGTGACATGGATATATAATGGAATCTTGGAGTTATTTTGTGCACTAAATGTATTTTAAATTTTTTTTTTAATAAAACTATATCCAAATCTTTCCTAATTTATTTGGAGGGTCAAACGTGGTTTAAATGATCCCTAATTTCCATAGGTTAATTAGTATAGAATATTCCTAGCCAATTTGATTTAGGCTTTACACATGTTTGGTATATGATTTCCATTTTTGTTATTCAACTTGATTCAAATGCATAAATAAATTAAGTATAGGGGAAAACTTTCCCTTGTGATCCTTTTGATCCAAAATTCGAGATAGGCAATAATAATCCTTTCAAAAGTCATATCACACCGCTTTATCCCAAAGAGAGTAACTTAACTCATAAATTTCAAAATTGGTAAAAGGGGTAGTTTATTATTATTTTAGTAGTCCAAGTAGAAGGAGAGAGAGAGAAAAATATTAATGACTTTTATCTTAAAAGTTATGACAAGAAAAGAATATTCTAAATCAAGTCTTTTAGTCCTTATTTTTGAATTCCATGTATCTTGTTGTTTCTCTTCCATTTCTCTTAAACTTCCTTGGTAGAAAGAAAGGAAAAAAAATTACTATTATTGTTCAAATATTTACAATACATTATAAAAAAAAGATGTTTTGAGCCCCTTTTTATCTTCCTTGTCTCATTATTAAGAGCCTCAAAGAATTATATTTAGGAAAAATCACATTAAAAGTTTTAAATTATCCATGAAAATGTTGGGGTGTTACAGGTGGTGAAACCCATTCCACCCTAATGTTCCCAACATCTGATAACCAACCCTTAATCAGCCCTTTAATTATCTGCAACTTCAGGATAATCAACACTCAACCTTTTGTAATAAATACTAGCTTTTGCCCAGTTACTTCTATCAGTTAATTATTAAATATGTTGTCCTTTGGGTTTGGTCCTGAACTATACTGTGATAAGATACATACTATTACAAGTGGTGGCTATTGTACATTGGTTAAGGTAAACTCTATGGATTTCACCCCTAGTGGATTTACCCCTATGATAGTTCATATACCAGTGTCCCTTACAAAATCATAGTAACCAAAAAAAGAATGAGACAACAAAGGTCAAGTAAATCTATATTAGTAAGTCAAGATAGAACTTGGATCTTTTGATATGTTTTAATTTATGGGTAAAAATTGGATTGAGTTTTACCATTTAAAGTCTTTCTCCAACATGCAATACACAAACTTATTATGTACCTTAACATAATTTACAAGCAATCATCATGTAGTGTCTATTCTCTCCTCTCTAGAGATCAGGTTAAATCTAGATCACAAGCGGATCTCTCTCATGAGATGGAAAACATATAATAAAAATACAACCTTATGATCATTTTCTTTAGTATTTGTAACATTCTAATGCATTTATACAACTCCATAACTATAGATATAGACTAGAACTGCTCCTTCATAGCATTAGCAATAAAAAAACACAAGATGATACCTATTCATTAGAGTGAAGCATTAAGAATCAATAATATGAAGATAAACATTGCTGATATCATATATGTGTAGGAAAATATGGCATCAGATAGGTAGCAAAGACAAAAAAATTGCTGACATATTTCCCATTAACCAGCAGATCACGTCAACAACTATGCAATGGAAAGGATGGTTTCATGAAGATATACCTAGTCTCGGAGGAAATTCAGCGATAATCCTCATCGATGTAGGTGCACACTCTATCTTAGATGGTGTTTGTGAAAGTCCTAGTTGCATTGGGACTCATCTTATTGTTCCTCTATGGACAATAGAATTGAACGTCATCGTCTGTAGAAACTCCTCTCGTCACTGACTGTTGGTTGGCATTGTCCTTAGAGATGGGAAAAGGTCGCCTTGCCTCTAGAGAGGTCCACACGGACCAACTAGAACTCATGTAGTCCTACTAGAATAGACAGGAAGGAGTTTTCCCTCCCATTGGTGTATTAGTCATCAACCTACTCTCCTACAACAATGATCCTCAGTTGTTTCTCTCCTGTAGCTATCCCTCCCTAGTCGGGCAGGACTTTCTTGGGTTCTCTTGGTTACCACAACCAGAGAGGACAACAATGGTCAGATCAACTGATTCTTAATTGTCTGTGTTGTGCTTTGGGAAGCCCCCAATACCCCTCTATTTATAGCAGAGGTCAGGGTCAGGGTTCCCAGTCTGTGCAGGAGTGGAAGAGACCATAAGATCTCAAATTTTCGCAACAATTCCATAAATCTCACAAGTTGTGGCAGCTAAAATGACCGCCTGGTGCAGACGAGACGGGTGTTTCATAGGCCAGGCTATGCTAAATTCTAGCCAATGCACAATATAATCAGCCTGACACTCCAAATGGTTGTCTCAACACTTGAGTTGATCGTTTAGTAGTCTAGTTAGCTTACTTGTTGTGTGAATTGAATACATAAACACTTTAGTAATCAATACAATTATCATTCAATATTAAACTCCTCCTATAGATGAGTTCTTATGTGCGTGACCCTATAGGTCCCATATTATGTTGCAGTGAATGTCCATAACAACTTATGACATCACAAATAATGACCGATGTCTAGTCACTCATCATTACAACCCAAGTAAATGGAAAGTTGGAGAACAACTTCAACCTACAATTTGTGTATTTTTTAATAGTGTTTGTATAGTTCCTTTGTCACTGATATCCAGATTGAACTAGAGGCATGGGAGAGTAATCCTCATTATTATTTAATCTTGTTTCTTGAACCAGAGTAGACTGTCTGAGATATATGTAAGTCCAATATCACATATTGACTCACACATGCATGGCCACACATTTGTCAGTCTCTCCAATCAAGAGGCCTTGGATATCATACTTCCTTAGGAGGGACAAATCCCATATCTATCACTCACATTCAGTCCTCATGTGTCACAGTCACCCAATCATCACCTTTATAACAACCCATGTTTCAAGATTACGTTTGATGATGTCAAAGCATACTGAATGACATGTGATGAGTGTAGTGATTTTTGGTCGAAGAACCACAAAAACCACCATCACTATGAGAGCAGACTATGACTACCATAGTAATGGTTTCCATGTGTCAGTTCCATGGTGGGTCTGTCTGAGACAATGTTCTCTAATATGTATTAGTGTGTTTGGTTTGATATCTCCTTATTATGAATAATGATATTCTTTCATCAACCAACTCACACTCTAATCTTATGTTTCATTGTTGTTTATTTACCTTCCACAATAACAACCGACCAGTGACATAAAAAGAATGCATATACTCTTAACATACGTATGATCTCATTGTTTAGGTCCTCAACCTGAAGACATATATCATCGAGTAATATCATTCTCTAAACATTTATTATGTTATTTCATTATCTCAAAACTGAAGAAAGTGAATAAATTGGAAGCTTTCCTTTATTAATAATCAAATCATATATATGTTATGCCATTACAATCATCATATGATTGACTCTCTGGGCATACATACCAACTGACTCCCACTTGCACTTAGAGCCAATCACCCATGAATCTTATTTTGAGTGACCTAACATGACCATCATGCTTTGCTGCAAAAGTGCTTTAGTCAAGGGATCATCAACATTGTTCTCAGTTGGTACTCTGCAAATCTTCACACCTCCTCGTTGTACGATCTCTCATATGAGATGATACCGCCTTTGTATATACTTTGAGCGTTGATGCAATTTAGGTTCCTTAGCTTGTGCAATAGCTCTAGTGTTGTCACAATATAGCTCAATTGCATCGTTAAAGCTTGGAATGACCCCAAGTTTTAAAATGAACTTCTTGATCCATATAGCCTCCTTTGTTGCATTCGATGCAACAATATATTCGGCCACTATTGTAGAATCAGCAACCGTCTCTTACTTGGAACTCTTCCAGCTTACAACCATGTTGTTTTGGCAAAACACAAATCCTGATTGTGATTTATAATCATCTTTGTTAATCTAGAAGCTTTCAACGGTGTAACCTCTTACCACAAGCTCTTCCTCTTCATTGTAGACCAAGAACTGATCCTTAGTCCTTCTCAAGTACTTGAGGATGTTCTTCATGGTTGTCTAGGGAGCATCACATGGATATGACTAATATATGCTCACCATTCTCAAAGAAAATGAGACATCTGGACATGTGCACAACATCACATACATGATGGATCCAATTGCTGGTGCATATGGAACCATACTCATGTGCTCCCTTCCTTCACAAGAATGGTGACATTTAACTTTAGATATGGTAACTCCATGTAACATGGGAAGGTTTCCTCTCTTTGATTTTTGCATGTTGAATCGCTTCAACACTTTCTCAATGTATGTGCTTTAATTAGTCCAAGAAGCCTTCTTGATCTATCTCTATAGATCTTTATCCCCATGATGTTGGATGCTTCTCCCAAGTCTTTCTTAGAAAATGTATTTCCAAGTCATGTCTTTACCTATTATAAAGTAGGGATGTCATTCCCCATCAATAGTATGTCATCTACATATAATATGAGAAATACTACAATGATCCCACTAACCTTATTGTACACACAAGTTTTATCTTCATTTTGAACAAAGCCAAACTCTTTGTGTTACAACCCCAATTTTTTTTGGGTTCTTTTGGGTTGGAAATGCAATTTCCCCAATCAATGTATGATCATGTAATTTGTGTGATTTATGTGCCTTGAATGGATTCCTTTGATAAATAACCTTGTGTGTTTGATTTCGTGGGCTTTGTTGTCTATTGGGCCCAATAACGAGAAAAAGGAAATAAAAAGAAAAAGAAGAAATCAAATAATGCATTATTAAGAAGGAAATTGGAAATAATGATGAAAATATGAGAAATATGTAGAAAGAGGTGTGATTGACTCATCATGAATGCTATTTCGTATCCAAATGGTTTCTATTGGTAAAATGAATCCAAATAAAGAAAATAAAAGAATGGGAGAGAGAAAATATGCATAAAATATGCCTTAATAAGTGATAACATGCATATGAAGAAAAGTCTCTCATACTTTCGAGTTTGAGTCTCAAACTTTGCACACATGAATTTTAAGTCATTATGGACTTTCTTTTAAAATTTGGGATTCAAAGGATAAACGGTTTAGGAGATATGAATTTTGCAAGTTTCCTAAAGTGTAACAGATAACATTAAATGTCACAATTCAATTGTAACTTATGTTCTAATGTGAGGCTTGATATCCATTGGATCCTTGATCCAATGGTGGCTGCTCTTTGAGTCAGATTGAGAAAAGAAAATAGTAACCCATGGGATCAAATCTGTGTATCCCCTTCCCTGATCCATCGGGAGTCTTGGAGAGTTGATAATCATTTTTGGGAGTTTAAATCGGATCTAATGATCCGTATGAAGACGCAGTTTCATGTACATTTGGGAGATCCCCAATTTCCCTATTGGATTGGGAATGCTATCGATGGCCATGGATGCTCAGTTCCATATAGTCAATATAAGACACATCCTTATACCTCCCGTAGGCTCGAAACAAAGCGAAGAAGTCACAAACCTCCCCTCTCCGCAGAACTCATCTCTTCATAGCAGCTAGTCTCTTCTCGCACCTATTCTACCGCCGCACTAGAGCACTTGTGATGTGGTCTCACTTGGTCGCATGATAGGGATATAGGGGGGGGGGGTGCGGAGTCGTCATGGAGTCGTTGGAGCCCTTGGGTCTCTCGGGGATGCCAGCTGCGTTGGGTGGTCGCCAACCAGCAGTGCACCAGGCACTCTGTTCCTGCCACAGAACAGAGTCCTCGTGACTGGATTGCAAAGACGCGAAGGAGACGAAGGGGGTCTGGGTTCTCAGATACATGGACTCTGGATGGGATCCGTGAGCCAGAGATGGATTTAAATACAAGAAAAGAAAGGGGATGACGTGGCAGCTGATGATTGGCTGGAAGGTATGATATTTTGAAAAAATATTAGAAATTAATTGGCAACTCCAATGGGGAATGTTATATATTTATCAGAAAAACATGTAGATTTCAATAAAAATAGTTTTACAACCTGAATCTGATCGTAGTTTGAAAAGTAGTTAAAGTTGCTAATTTGATGATTCTATGAAATCGAGAGGAGTAATATGGATAATCTATGAACATATCAACTTGATGTTAATAAAAAGATGTTTTGAATATCTAAGTAGATAATCCATGGACTAAATAACTTAATTTAGGTTTTTTGATATGTTAATGAGCATTAATGGGCTTAGAAACCCTAATATAGGTGTTAATGGTTTCTAATGTGAAATATTTTGAGATTCTTTGTATAAAAGAGATAATAGGTTAATCCTAAGCCTAATTGATGATAAAGAAGGTTTTAATGTGAATAAGTGAGTAATTAGGGTTTTGCATCTAGATCTACTATTTAGGGTTGTGGACATAAAAGAGAAAAGTTGTAAATAGATCTAAAGGAACCCTTATGAAACCCTAATTCAGAATAGAAACTATATATAGTGAATCCAAGTCAATAAAGTAGATTCTTGATAAGTATATAGTAAATATATTACGTATGCTTTTTAGGATTTTGTGATTGTGTAGTTGAATTGCTTGCTTGGATTATATTGGGTGGAATTGCTTATTGCTTGTGAAATCTGCAAATTAGGTATGTGGTTATTTATGAGTACACACTTTAGTTTCCCGACATTCTCTCGATTGCAATAAAAATAAATTGATTGGATTATTTTATTTCTACAATCTTTAAAGTGAATATGATTATCACAATTTAAGTATACATATGACTTGCTTGAAACTACATACCACCTCAGGATGTAAGATAAGAGACCAAGCCCTAGAGGGAAGGTCAAGATGGTCAAGCCCCAGAGGGAAGACCACATGGCACCCAGAGTGGTGACCCCAGGTACCAAGCTCAGGATGGAGAAGGTAGCCTTAAAGTCACTTGCAAGGACTTAACCCTAGAGAGGGTATCTCAGAGGATGAGAAAAAGTTGTTGAGAAGTCATATTGAAAAATGTAATCTTGAATTGTTAACAACTATGTGATGTGATTATGTTGTTAGAAAATATGTGCAATGTTTTGGTTGTCATCACATACTGGTATATTTATTTATACTGATCAATGTTTTGTTTGTCGGTGTTTTAAGAATTATTTGAAATTGGACAAATAGTAAAGTGGAACTTGTGAAGATTAAAGTTAATTTATCAAGGAGGATTTAGTTAGTTAGAATTATACTACGAGTAGAAGTCTCAGTTGCCTATTTTTTGAAGGTATGTGAAAATTATTTTTTATTCCACTTTTTAGCGAAGTCAGAGGGTTTTTATTCATCTCGCCCCTCTCGTGCAAGCTAAAACATTGTTGACATTACTATTCAAACCACTCTTAACAGAATTAAACTTGGTATTACTACTACCATTACATGATTCTTGGTTTATTAAATGAACTAATTCATTAGGTGGTTGTCTATAGACATAGACTCCTCCTTGTGTTTTTTGGTGTGTTTTGGCTAGCGTATCTGCAGCCATATTCCCCTCTCTTAGGATGTACCAACAGGACCAATTTGGTTTCCATCTACATTTGATCTTAGATAACCACTTAGCCAAGTTAGGGTAGTCTCCTCCATCTCCTTCAATTGCCTCTTTAGCTAGTTTAGAGTATGTTTCAAAGATAATTTTTCCATAGTTTAGGGACTGACCAACTTCAGTAGCTAACTCGATGGCTTGTATTTTAGCTTCAAGAACACAACTCACCTTCATCGTTTTGGCCCATCCACCTATCCATTTCCCTTTGTGATCTCTGCAGATAACAACGATCATGGATGGTTTGTATTTACTTCTAAAAGTGGCATCTGAATTCATCTTCAAATAGGCCGACCATGGTCTCTCCCACTTCGTGTCTGTCCTCTTACTATTAACCTTGACACTTTCGTCTTTTGCCCATGCTTGGGCATTGCTAGTCCTATATTTGTTGATGAGGAAGCTCAAGTAAGTGTGAGGCTGATGAATTCCTTCAAATACCTGCAAGTTTCTACAATGCCATATTTTCCACAGCCAATCATGAATTTGGTATTGTCTTCTTTTTTACGAGATAGGTTGTTGCTTAACCACTCTCAAGTATTCTCAGGCCTGAAGAATCTGTCCCATATACATCTGTCAAGGAGAGCCTTCCATGTCTCTGAGGCCCTCAAGCAATCTCTCAGGGTGTGTAGGGTCGTTTCATTGAGTGCACTACAAATAGGACATGATGTATCCATAGTCAGCTGACGTGCAACTCTTTTGCTATTGGTTAAGATGGCATTATGACCCACAAACCATAAAAAATACCTCACCTTCATAGCTACTTTGGCCTTCCAAATAAGATCCCACTTTCCTGTGACTTGTATTTCCTTCTCTTGCCTCATGATATCATAGGCACTTCTGGAGGTAAAGTTGCATGTGACTGTATAATTCTAAGAAAGCATGTCCCTGTTCTCCTCAATACGTGGGACTTCCATTTTTAGAATTTTCTGAGCGATGTCATGAGGTAACCAATCATTCAAAAAGCTGGAATCCTAGTTATTGGACAAGTTGACGAGGCTCGCCACCTTTAAATCTTGTAGATCTTCTGGGATGGGTCTAATAGAATATTCCGCTAGTGTTCTTTCCATGCACCACCACTTATCTGTCCAGGCATTGATTCTATGTCCACTGATAGGGATGAAAAAAGAATTTTCTTCTATAAATTGTTTACAGTGTAAGACTGCATGTCCCAGTCTAGACACTCCTGTGTTATTGCCTTCTTTATACTTCACATACTTGGATAGTAGGTTGTTATTCTAGTTGGAGTTTCTGCCTACAACAATTTCCTAGGCGTGTTTCGCAATAAGAGAGGCATTGATATCCCCCATCATTTTTAAGTCCAAGCCACCATGTTCCTTTCTGCATGTCATCTTGTTCCAAGCCACCAGAGACAACAGATGAGATTTGTGATTTCCTCCCCAAATGAAGGTCCTTATACTGTTGTCAATTTGGTCACACACCTTCATGGGAATAACAGCAATTTGCATTATGTAACTAGGGATTGCAGTTAGAGTTGCCTTAGCAAAACAAACCCTTCCCACCAGACTTAGGCTTCTAGCAGACCACGAGTTAATTGCTGATGTCACTTTTTCAATAGTGTTACTGTAAGTGTCCATTCTAACTTTTCCATGAATGAGGGGAACACCTAGGTATTTACCTAGGTTTTCTGTCATAGTGAAGCCACTGATCCTTCCTATACACATTCGAATTCTATTTGGAACACTCTTTGAGAAATAGATAGATGAATTATTTACTGAAATGGCTTGTCCTGAGACCTTGCCAAAACTCTCAAAACATTTGAGAAAGGTTTTGATTTATTTTTGCTCTGCCTTTCCAAACAAAAGCATATCATACACAAGGCATATGTGGGAGATGCTCGGACCATGGATGTATAGCTTGAACGGATGCCATTTCTTTTCTGAAACCAGGCTTTCAATTGATTGACACATTCTTTCCGAATAAAGGACAAATAGATAGGGGGAGAGGGGGTCACCCTGCCTCAAACCCCTCATGGCTTTAAACGAGCCTCCAGATTTACCATTCCATAGAATAGAGACTTCCCCTCCAGAGATAGAGTTTAGAATGTAGTTTCTGATATTGCAAGGGATGTTCACCTTCTCAAGCGTATCCAAGATAAATGGCCAGGTCATCTTGTCATATGCTTTTGAAAGGTCAATCTTTATTGCCATCATCTTCTTTGATGATTTCCTCCTCATAATATGTAAGATTTCCTGGGCGACAATGATATTATCAGATATTCTTCTACCCAGAACAAACACACTATGTGTCGGGGAGACCCATTTGGACAAATAGCCCTTAATTCTCTCCACAACTATTTTGGATGTGGGTTTCAGGTTGATGTTATTTAGATATATAGGCCGATAGTGTTCACACATCTCCGGATTGGATTTCTTGGGGATGAGAACCATACTAGCATCGTACAATCTTTTATCAAGAGGGCCTCCCTGCATCGCATTATTAATTGTAGACATGAGTGAATTTTTTACTGCATGCCAATTCTTTAAAATGAAGCTTCCATCCACTCCATCTGGGCCAAGGGCCTTGTGAGGATTGGTTTTTGCTAGGATTTTGTGGATCTCATTTAGCGTAGCTGCCATCCCTACAATTTGTTGTTCTGAGTCCTCCATGCTGCTAAAGAGTCCCACAAACTTCTTGATCTCGCCTTCATTCTGTAGAACTGGTTCAGTGAATAAATTCTTGATGTGCTCAAATACTAACTTGCTTACTGCCTCAGTTTCTATTATCTAGTTACCATTGTGTCCTTCAGGGTTGTGACTGTATTTTGTCTGCGTCGCTGCTTGACATAGGCATTATAAAATTTGGTGTTTGAGTCACCTACATTGAGCCAGTTAATGTGACTCCTTTTCTTAAGATCATCTTCTTCACTTTTTAAGATTTCGTTATATTGAGTTTCCATGCTAGCTATCATGTTCAACGTAGTATCATCATAATTATTCACAAGGTTCTACTGTAGCATATCGGGGTTTCTGAGAATTCTTTTCTTCTTCCCTGTGATATGTTTGTAATGATCAGAAGCCCATTTGTTGATGGCATCCTTTACGAATTCAAACCCATCATGGAAGTCCAGTTCCTGTGTCCAGCAA